>VXAA01001428.1:96107-134047 GCA_013399115.1 Anseranas semipalmata
AAAAAAAAAAACACAAAAAACAAATAATGTATAACAAAACAATAGCTAACGTATACTTGTGGAATAGTTGTATCTGCAGAAATCTAGAATACGGTTTCCCAAGTAATATAACACGGGTAATATTTGTTGTAACAATATTTGTGCTTTTAATTTCTTTTTGAGAGTAATTTTGTCAGAAGGCTTTATCAAGTGAATATTATATTGTGTCTTATGCCTTTTTGTCAAGCGACAGAATCACATGTCTACTAGTGCACCTGCACATACCCTTTATTTTATGTTTTGAGGCATGAAAAGGAACAATTCTGCAGTATCCCATATTGAGCCGTATGGAGCTGGCTTCAAGGCAGTGCAGACCTGTATGAAATGAGAAAGTCTGAGGGCTTTGTGAACTTTTATAGAGGATCAGAAGAAAGCTGTTTGGCACAGGTGTTTCTGTAATTGTGATACACTGGAAAAATTCAGCATGTTCAAGGGCACTTATGCTGTGGCTACAGCTGTTCTAACTCATACTTCTGCATGGACGATGTGGTGTTTTAGTGTTAGCACACTTGGTTGTGTAATATAAAACAAGTAGGAAAGGGAATATTAGTTAGACCAAGGTGGTGTTCTTTCTTTTTTTTTGTTGTTGTTTTATGAGTTTTTATTCCCTCTCATAGAAATGCCACTGGCAAAAGCTATGTCACTACAAAGTGACTGGGGTGGAGAATGGCCAGATACCTCCCAACACCTCAGGTTCTCCCGACTGTTCATCTTCATGTGCCACTTGGTTTCCCTGAGCTAGGAAGCTCGAAGCACAAATGCAGAGGGAGAGATTTGAGGACAGGGTGGGGATGTTTTTGTTCTTTCTGCTGTGCTGAGGGGGAACATACGGTGGTGTAAGTTATTTTTTTGCTCCTCGGCTTGCAACTTGTTCCTGTGCATTTAAAAGGAAATGGGTCTTGAACTCCAAGGTGATTGCATTGCACAGAACTGGTCCAAATCTAGCAGGGCTATACTGTGATCTGAATTTATATCAAAACAGCACCAGCATTATGATTGCTGCTTCTATCTCACCTTTCTCTATAGGGCAACAGAATTATTTCACACAGAGAATGAGTGTATGGTCTTTCCCCATTGGAGAGTCCAGTCTGTGCTGGACAAGGAATTTTATGCAGTCTATGCTCTGAGCTTGCAGTCTGCTGCTACCGGGGTGGGTGCTGGCTCAGGAAGACATGTCTGATCCTCCACCTGGCAGGCTCCTCTGGATGACAGTGATGTTATTCTGTGGTGTATTAATCCTAACAAGAGATCCTGCATCTGTAGCCACTTAGGCATTTTCACAGCAGTTTGAGAGAAATTTAACAGTGGGTGGTATACTTTATTCCTAGTAGGTCTCCAAACACTGAAGCTACTGTAGTACACTTTCTCATAAAGCAGTATTTTGTGGTTAGATTCCCTAGTGTCTAATAAGATACAGAATCACACCACAGCCTTTTCAGGGACATTGATGGGGGTTATTTCCTCATTCTGGCTGTTTTTGTGAAGCTCATATAAACTTAATATCTCTGAGAGTGACTGCACTCTGTCATGTTGGCTAAGGAAATTCCGTAATGGCTGCAGAAATTTTGAAGGATGGCCAGAATCAGTGAGACAGAGAGAAACACACAGATGCATATGCAGATGCACACACACACACAAACAATACTCACTGTAATTAGGTTAATAAGCCTAATTTTCCTAGAAAAAGACGTTCAAAATATAAAAAGAGAATGAGGAACAAAGTGGGTGAAACTAATGTGGCAAATTCTGTGGCATAAACAAAAATGAGTCCATAGCTTGAGTGAGATGATTCCCCTGATCTTTTCTTTTTTTTTTTTTTTTTTTTTCCTTTAATTTTGATGCGTCTATAGCGATTTCAGTGTCATTCATTGTCTTATTCACACTGGTGTAAGTGAACAGTGAATCAGACCTGATGGAATGAACAGAATGTCTCTTGGTAAGGGATTCTGCTGTTACCATCAGGAGTGAGACATACAGGAAGGGTACATTTTTGGACAGTTTTAAGATAAAATCCATCGTCATTTTGGAGGCCAAGCCTTTTGCAGGAACTTCAGTGGAGTGACGCCAACTTATGCCAGACACCAAGCAAATGAGGAATTTTAACTTACTGATGCTTCTAGCATTCACTCTACTTGTTTATTATACTTAGAGTAACACTTGATAGGTTTCATAAAATGGGTGGAATTAATAACACCTAACTTCTTTTCTAAAAAAAGTTAGATGTTTAGTACAGGTTAGTTGGCTAGAGAAAGAGGAAATGGGTAGTCATTTTAGTGAGGATATTGGAGTGGAAGAAACTGCCCTTTGGAGGTACCTTGATAGACAGCCTAGGCTAGTACTCGACACATTGCATTTGGATTGCTAATGTGAGGTAAGATGAATATTACCTAGGACCTCTGCAGACACACATGGACTATGTTGAAAAGGTCTTACCCAGAGATTGCCATGCTTAATATGGCTTGAAGCTTCTTACTACGTAGGAATTATCTACCCATTAGTGTGTGCTTGGAGATTTTATTCCTTTTCAAAGATTTGCAAATTGCTGATGATGGAAGAATCCCTATTGTTGATGTTTGTTTCACTAGGAAAACATTCATGGTTCTAACGTTATAGTTCTCAAGTATCTAACTGGTAAATTGACTTATCACCCTTTACAAGATACTCTTTCTACCCAAATGCTTCTATCACATTATGGATATGAATGGCCGTGCATTATTTTTCTCAAAGAACAGTTCTGAAGTGGGGAAACTTTATGAAACTGTTTTTTGTCAGGGTATTGTCTCTCCTTTAAACAATGTTTCTCATTAGATGGCTCCATCAATCTTCTTGTAGAAGAGTGATAATATCTTATCACAACACACGGAAGGTAACATCCATCTTCCATTTGTGTCGTGATTCATACCATTTGTATTTGCTGTTTCAGTGTGGTTACAGGTTGACAGATATACATTTGGCCTTTTTCTAAAAAGGTAGTGAGTCTTATTATTTATTTAAATAGGGCAGAATGATATTGTGTTTATTTAATGGACATTTCTTCTATCAAATCTCCTCTGTTTTGTCTTAAAGGGTCATATGGATAATCAGGTAAAATTGTAACTTGATTATACTTACACTAACAGCAAAAGTTGCTAATAATATCATATCACTTATTAAGCCTGTAAAAAACACAGCAGACTGGTATTCTTACTGCTGATGATAAATTGAACTTTTCCATTTCTACTACTACACTAATAAAGAGAGAGAGTCAAAGACCAGCCATTCTGTATGGGTTGAAAATTCTACCCTTTCCTGGACTGGAAATATGTTATTTTCTATTTTTATTCCTTTAGCAGACATGCATATAAAAAGGCTACCTTTTATTTTATGAACGTATGGTTGGTGCACACATCTGTTCATTTGGCTGTATTGTACTGTTGTGCTACAGCTGTCTTCAGGGCATTACGTTAAAGCCAAATCAGTCCTGCAAAAACAACTTACTCCATTTGCTTCTTTCCTCTCTGTCAGTTTTTCTCATCTCCTGTGTCTATCTTCTAGACTTATCATATTATTTAAGTTCATTTGAAGTTGAGCTTTATCAGCAAATATTTTTTTGGTGTTGATTGCTTTGTAGAGTCATCGGAGAGTTACAAAAAGTCAACTTTTGAAAGCCATCGAGGATTACTTTGTCATCAGACCAGTTGGATCGGTAATAAAAGTATCCTGGTGTATTTTAGATGCAGGCAAATATGGCAAATTAACATTTTATTTAGTACGGTAAAGTTATGTATCACTCTACCTGTAATAATCTTTTCCTAAAGAAAAATTCTTCAGAACTTAAACTTAATATCTTATCAGACAGTAAAATCAAAGCTAACTGCTCTGTAAGTGGGTTCGTGACAATTCAGAAATCTGTGTTGTAAGATCCCAATCCACCAAACAGTTACAATAAAACCAAGATATTTGCCTATGGGCCTTTAAAAGAGACGCAAATGTGGCTGACTTTCCTGTCTCCTCTTGTGTGATCTGACATATAAGGAATATCCTGGAAGAATCAATGAAGTGAATGGTAGTACAGCCAGAGCAGAAGCCTGACCTCTGAGATGATAAGCATGCTATGAATGCTTTGACAGAAAGACAGAGAGGCAGGCAAAGTTCAGATATAAAGGGTTTCGTGGAAGAAAGGCTGCAGGCAAAACTGAAAAAAGAATCCAGAGAAGACAACTAGGAAGAAATGCTGTCAGCATTGACATTGAAGTGGGAGAGAAGGGAGAAGGAGAGAAACTATAGCTATTGGGAATAGAAGGGATACAAAATCCTGATGCTGTGTGCGAGATGGTCAAATTAGGTTGTGAAGAGTGAGCTATGTATGGGATAGATTCTGGATATGTGGAGTCCTAGCAATTACAGCAGTGGTAGGAGATGTTGGCAGGTATTTTCTCAATGGTGTGTAAGCAAACAGGATGAAATGAAGAAAGACAGAAGTGAGGTGATTCTGTTATGTGGGATTTTATAGTGAGGAAAGAATTATATTTTTTGTTTTCAAGTGCATTATTGACAAAACATCAAGATATTCAAACAACAATTGCTGATTTGAGAGGGCTGGAGAAAGAGGAGTTGAAGATGTTATAGTTTAAAAAGATGGGTGATGGGAGGGCAAGTGACATATATTACAAATGTTTTACTGAGCCAGCAAAGAGCAAAGGAGGAAGAAGATCCAGAAGGTAAAAAGCATGGCTAAAGACAATATTTCTAAAATAATGGTGAAGAGGGAAATGAGTATGACAGTTTGCCATTATAACAGCACAAACTGAAGTAAAGGTTTGTGATGTGAGCTGGGGCCTGAGGTGGAATACTATCTGTGAGGCTGCAGATTTCCTTCCATGCATATGTTTACCTTGCTCCCAAACAATTGAGTCTTGAATTACACTCAGAGGCCCAGATTCATTCTGCCTAAACATGGGTAGGAAGTATTTGTGACAATGCCAAACTGAGGCTTCTAAGTCAGGGATCTCATCACCTTGTGTTTCTTCTCTTTTCAGTCAAATTACACACGAGATTACCATTAATGGCAATAGCAATGGACTAGAGCCAAGGTCTCAGTTCTGCATGGAGAGGGCATGGTTCCATTTATGGACAAGACTTGGGATCGTGCATCTGCCTGTCATACTTTATTTAAGGGAGATCTGGATGTTTAAGTGTATCCCGTAGTGTAGTTTCACTATAATAATCAAGTTAGTTATATACTTTACTGTCTCAGATTTTGCATTTATAATTATTTAGAAATGACCAAAAGGTGATATGTAGCTTCCTAAGTCCATAAAGGCTGGAAATTATTTTAAATTGAGAGCAGCAGAAAAGGGTGTGGGGGGAGGTGCAGCGGGGGAATATGGAGAAATCTTTCACAGAGTGGTAAGAAACCAACCATCAGCCACATAGCCACCCCAGAAAAATCTCTCCATAGTGAATTACCAGGATCCTGCATTATTACTGAAGGCAAGGAAGAATAACTCTAATATTACACAACACATTTGTTTTCACATGTTTAATTAGATTTTGTAGAAATGGAAAAATAATTTGTTTTTATGGAACTACTATCAGTCTGTAACCCAAAACCTCTTTCAATATTTAAATGTTTTAATACAAACCATTCATACTGGGCTAAGTAAAAAAATATGTCCAAAATGGAAATAATCCAGATAATATGCTCTGCTTTCTTTTACAAGCCTCAAATAGCTTCCATTTTACTAACAGTTTTATATCTGTATAAATGTAGGTAGGAAATGTTTGTAACATAAAGATGTATGGCCTTTTTTTACATTACTGAATGGGTTGTATGCCAGCAGTGTGTTATGCACATTATACCTCAGTCTGATTGACTGTGGTGTTGATTTCTTTGTAGAGTCATCAGAGAGTTACAGAAAGTCATCTTTTGAAAGCCATCGAGGATTACTTTGTCATCAGACGAGTTGGATCACATCTGGACTGCTTGTCATCAGCTTGCTGCAATCGTTTATTGTGTTGTCACAAGTATAGGCAACCTTTTCTGAGGTTTGGCCTTTAGCTGATTATATAGCATTCACTGTTAATCCAGAGGAAGATTGTGAGAGTGCCTAACTGGTAAGCAAATAAAGATTCATGTTGAGGGGAACATCTAAAAGTTAAGGATGTGCTAGGCAAAATTTTGTAAAACTTTGAAATGTCTTTCTTTGTAACCTCTCAAGTCACAGGGCAAAATTATTTTTTAAATGAATTTGATTAATTCATGGTCACATTGACCATTATCTTATACTGAAAGTAGTTCCACTGAAAGAAGTGATACTATTTATAGGGCCAAATGCAAGTGCTGTAGAGTTGGTTGGTGGGAACTGTGCGACCACTTATATAGTATTTTGTAAGGCCTTTGAACTGGCTCTTGTGGCTCTTGTGGGTGACACTTGTATCAGAAGCTTTGTCATGCATGTGGATTCACAGTTAAACCTATGCTGGGAGTCCTGAGTAATGTTTCAGAAAGAGGACTTCCTTCTCCTGAGTTCAAACAGTATTTTTGTATGTTAAGTCACATATCTGACTTTCTGGGCAGAGGTCAGACTTGGTGAACCTGCCAAATGAATAGTTAGTTTTCCTTTCCTTTTCTTTTCTTTTCTTTTCTTTTCTTTTCTTTTCTTTTCTTTTCTTTTCTTTTCTTTTCTTTTCTTTTTCTTTTCTTTTCTTTTCTTTTTCCTTTCTTTTCCTTTTCCTTTCTTTTCCTTTTCCTTTCTTTTCCTTTTCCTTTCTTTTCTAATTTATTTAGAAGTACAGCTATAGTCTGCTTGTCATCCATTCCCTAAGCACATGCAAGGCCCAACAGTGCTCTCCCAGAATATAATCTTCTTGTCAGTTTGGATCGTCTTGATTATGCTTAGATTCCCTACACTGGTTACTAGGATTAACTTCACAAAAATTTATTGTCTAAACCTGAGGCATTGTTCTGAGATTGCAGGAGTCAGTTATTCTCCATATTGCAAGATATCACACCTTATGAGGAGCTCCAGATGACAAAAAACAACACACGTTAGATAGGAGAAGCCAAACCATGCAAGGCAAGGGTACTTGGAAAGAAAGAGATGCTTAAAGAACATTCCATAGAAAGAGCCTTATGATTGCAGCCTTGACTGACTGCAGTGTCTCAGATGGTGATCACTGGCAACAAGGCTCTCCAACAAGTGTACATTGGCCCAGGAGGACCACTGCTGTCCATGCAGATTGCACACACTGAGAATGGGAGCGCCATCCAAACCAGGTCAAGGACTGTGACAAATGCTTTTTAATGATGCTAAATATTTCTCAGATCTTGCCATGTACAGATATTAGTACAGTATCCATCTTTCTTCTGATCCTTCAAACCTTTTTTTTCCCCCAAACCCAAATGCATCTAATGACATATGTTAAACAACCTTGTATGTAGTTAAATGTGGGGAAAGGGTAACTTCTTAATTTGTCTAATAAATCTGAGTAGAACAGTGTGGGTAGAAAGAACTGGCAAGCTGGAAGGACATAGTTTACATTTTACTCATCAGCGTTGTTAAAATCAGTTTGGAGGCAAAACTTACAGACTTCTACAGGAAACAATTTTCTACTATTTAACTTACATCTACAACATCCTTTGAGATCTTCAGGAAAACAAAAATAAAAACAAAAACACCACTATTCTGAATCATTTAAAGTGTAAAGCATGATATTACATTATTGCTGTATTGGAAATATCTCAACTGTTTAGGAATGTAAGTTTAGAAACACCCTTTGTCTTGCAGTTTCAAGTAGAAGATATGATTTTGTTGAACACATTTCTTTAATTGCTATATATCTTCGGAAGTTTTTATTTTTCCTTGCTTATGTTTGCAGTGAGGGAAGGCAGGAAGTCAGAAATGAATTGTACCATTTTGGGATGTGCTGCTTTCTCTGACGATGTCTGATTACAAAGCTGGGCCCACTTGTTATCAAGAACATCACAGAGGATGTTTTCAAGTCCATCCTCTTATTAATCACTTCTTAGTTCTTGTAAATAATCTACGCAAGTACATCCTTAATACGTCATAGGCACTCTAATGAATAATTGGCAGTTTAGCTGTGAGAAATGTAGCCCAGAAATTTTTATATGTATTTTCTCATCATTGTGGACCTTTTCTTTCCATTCTATTTAACTTGTCTGAGGCAATTGTTTTGAATTTTAGAGCCTTGATTCCAAAGACTTATTTTTGCAGTTATTTTAAAACATATTTCCACCCCCAAAAGAGGGGCTCATTCAGAGAAGCAGGCTTTTAAAAATCAGGAAACATGTATAAAAAGAAATCTATTAGACAGTGTTTGTCTGGGTTCCCACTGATATTTTTACTCTGATTTTTAAAAACTGTTGGTATTTTAATGTTTTCTTTTTTTTTTTTCTTGTCCATCTGCTTCTTCTACTTGATTTTGCAGAAAAAGATATAAATCCTGCATTTATGACATCAGAGTTTGTTGCCATGGAATTTACTATGCTATCACAAACACACTGTTGTGATTACATGACAGCTTCAAATCAGAGGATAAAATACTTTCCCACTGAGAAAACACATCTTGAAGTTAAGAAAAAATGAACGGGAGAAATAAATCACTCTTTTTAAGTGCTGAGCACCAGCCTGATGCTATACAGACATGGAATGAGACATTTTTTAACTTCACGGAGCTCACAAGTCAATGTAGACAGAGGCATTACAGGGGAGGCTTGCAGTATGCCTGGCAGGAATATAGACTTCCAAGGGTTATGAGACTGACTGTTGTTACAGTTGGGTTGCAGGAAGGAGCTGGTGAAATAATAAAAAAAGAGAGAGAGATTGGAGAGCCACTGGTTAGAGATGCTCTGTGCGCTTCAGAAGCAAGAAAAGATAAAAAAAAAAAAAAAAAAGAGGGTGAGTTTGTATATATAAAGGCAAGGCTGCTCCATCAGTGTTAGCACACAACTGGAGCATGGATTGCATTTACAGAGAGATGGAGAGGGTGGCAGAGCAGCTGGAGGAGTCTGGGAAGGGCAAAAGCATGAAGGGAGAGTCAGTGGATGTTAGGGCAGAGGTGGAACCACAGCTCTGTTGTGCAGACTTTGAACAACACCTGGCACGGGGAAGGTAGTGAGGAATTCAAAAGGGGCGAGCACTGCGTTCTTGAATAGTGAGAACAGGAAACGAGTCTGGACAAATGAGAACAAAGAGAAAGAGGATAAGGTATAAAGACTGTGGAGGTTGGTATGAGGAGTGACTAAGGCACAAGCAAGGCTTTTAGTGACAGAAATGAGAAAAAAGGGTAAATGCTGGAAGAATATGAGGGAAAAACAGTAGAATATTTCAGCAGTTTGGCTATGCGGGGAAGTCAGATAGAGACACAGAGAACATGAAATCTCTCATGCAGATATAAGTAAAGCTACAATGGCATAAGCTTACTGAAGGCTTGGCATCCTGTCTGAGAACCCAAGGAGAGAGGAAAATTAAGATACTGATTAAAATACTGAGAAGTGTGAAAGCAATGGGTGGAAAACAAAGCAGGCTGCATTTGAGATGATAACCAGGAAGCAGCCAGGGAAAAAAGATATAAATGTGGCAGCAGAGAGAAGTGGAAATGCTGGGAGGGTAGGGAAGGAAGTGCCTAAGTAACTGGTGGAGGAGCTGTGGGACCAGCTCCCCTGCCACAGTTATGGTGGGATGACTCTGCCATTTACTGCCCTGTGCTTTTGCTGTTGCAGCAAGTCCTACAGCTCCCTTGGCGAACAGCTAGAGAGTTCAAAGTCTACTGAGGATTGATAGAATAGAAAATAGAAGTGGCAGGACACTACTGTACATATGCATTGCACATACATTATGTGCACACACACATGCCAGGGAACAGGGTCTTTCTTCCGTCTTGTTCACGAGTATGTTCATAACAAGTTTTTTTTCCTCTGTGACAGATATTTTCCACCTTGGTGCTAGGTGACTTTTACATGTTAGTGCAGAATGATGAAACTATTTGCTAATGCTTTTTAGCCAGCTAAGGTAGAAAGCTGTAGCTACTTAACATGAATAAACTGGACTATTCTTGCTTAAAGCCTTTGTCTCGTTTCAGAACTTACATCCCAATTGCCAGTGCCAGGCTTTCCCCAGTTTCATGTGACAGTGGCACCGCCACAGCCCCATGGGGTCAGCTTTTTTTTAGCTCCTGTGAAGGAGAGGTTTAAGTGGGATATTAGGAGGACTTTCTTCACAGAGAGGGTAGTCAAGCTTTGGAATGGGCTGCCCAGGGAAGTGGTGGAGTTGCCATCTCTGAAGGTATTTAAGAGGTGTGTGGACGTGGCACTAAGGGACATGGTTTAATGATGGGACTTGGTAGGTCAGGTTGATGGTTGGACTTGGTGATCTTGAAGGTATTTTCCAACCTAGATGATTCTATGATTCTATGAACTATCTATTGGTTCACCAACTTCAGCTACAGCTGTGCCACGTCATAACAGGAAAGAATCGTCTCTATTGTAACTATTCATTTACAGATTTCTGTGGTGGGACTCTGTGTATGCTGCCTCCCACAAGAAGCTCTTACACTGAGAAGTGGATCTGCTCAGACAGGGGTCTGTTCCTGTAATGCAGCCTCAAAATGTTATCCCGAAAACTTACTGGACAAGATGCACAAAGTTAACTTCCCTGTCCTTTCCCCCAAGAATGGTAATACATGAAAAAGTGTTATGTGCTTTATCAATAACAAAATGCGGACAAAATTTTTCGGGGCTATTGAAATACTTCTTTAAACAACAACAACAACAACAACAACAACAAAAACATTCATTATACTTGGTCTCGTGTTAGTAACACACTAAAATGCTGGTACAAATTATTATTAATTCCTTCGGTGTTTTTGTAACAATGCTAAGCATGATGAATTCATTTGGTACCAATATGGATGTCATAAGTACTTTATCAGATTTCCAACTCAATTCATTACTAATTACCTTTACCATTATTTTAAGGAGTTACCCAGATGTGCTTATGATAGAATTAAGGTAAACAATGACTGATGCTCAGAGGTTATGATTAGAGCAGCTCTACACAATTTGACAAAACCTCATGTGCCTTTCAATATAAAGCACCTGCCAAGCCACATGTGCACCAGATTTCTCAAATTCCTTGTCACTCATTAATGCAGATGTAGCCCATATTTTAAGAGTCAATGTGTAGAAAGGAGATTTTTTTTTTTTTTTTAAAAACAGGCAGGCTTCCTTTTCAAAACCCACAAACTCTGTAACTGAAATTTTCAGTGACCCATTTGTTTGCTGATTGAAATACTATTGTCAGATCACCTGCAGTTTTTCTTCACCCACCTCAGCACACCACTTTGAAATAGAAAGAACACATCTAAAAATGTATTTTCATGAAATGGTACAATTTAAGTATGAGAAAGGCCTATTATGTAACTATTACCTATTAACTACCTAACTTTCTGCCTTTGTCAGATTGTTTCCTACTTTAAAGTAAGTAGGGTTTAGTAGGGTTAGTCCATTCCAGTTTTCCAGTTTTGAAACACTCCAGGGAGTCTAAACACTTCCCCAGGGGAACTATTCCAAAACCTAACACGTCACAATGTCAGGACATAATTCAACCTAATTACTGCATATTTGCTTTCTACATCCTTTGGATATTTGAAGACGTTTACCATGGTTGTTCTGCTTCCTCTTTCTGCAGGCAAGTGGGTGGGAATTTTAATAAATTATTTAATAAATATTGGACAACTTTGTTTACAAACTATCTGGGGAACATCTGATACCTTTCACTAACTACGTATTTGGGTTATGTGGTGGAAGAAGGCGGAGGGGCGGGGAGACAACCAGAGGGTGGAATGACTGGTTTGCTGCATTCAAAAGGGTGTACCCCGCTCATCAAAGAGTGAAGAGTAGAAAAAGACAGCTTCTTTGTTTACCTTGGCCCTTAGTCCTTGATTTCAAAGGTGCAGGAAGTCTAGACTTTGCAGACTGTCTAACTTGAAAGGACTGTGAACACAGCCCATCTAGAAACCTGGCCATCATTCTTATTTTGTGTTGCCATGCGGCTTCCATTATGAGGAGGCAGACATAAGGAATTAAGTGATTCTTTTTTTTTTTTTTTAAGCAATAAATGTAGATCATGTGAGATAGGAAAAAAATCCTCTGATTAATAAAGATCACAGTCCTGACCACAGCCCTGATTAATAGTCAGCAGAAGCTCATTCTGATCCAGGACTTCACCCACATTTTTATACATATTATTTCTGCTCATTAAATTACAGTTATGTAATTTCTTGCACCTAAAATCTTTAGATTTAGAACCATAGAATCTAGTTGTTTTGGTATAATGTTTGGCAAGTGTATAGGGTGGTGAGAACTAGATGTGAGTATTAAAAATGAAGACAATATTTACTTTGCTGTTCTATTCTGTTCTATCAATAATATCCAGCACATATGTGGCACCAATATCTAAATATCAGTTGCACTTACCTTTTTAAGTGTGGGTATCAAATACTGTGTTACAGGACCAGGTTAAGGCAACTGTAGTTCAGTGTTTCTACCCAATTTTCACAAACAGTATGTTACCAAATCTATATCCAAACAATGACCATTTCAGCAGATTGTCCATGAAGAGAGATTTCCGTGGGATGATCTGAAGTGGGAACACAAAAAGGACAACACTGAAGCAATCCAGGAAGTGGGCTGACTATTTTATAAGAAATTTTGTGACCTAGAAAGAACTTTGTCCTAAAAAAACAGCCAACCAATTCTTCTGAAAAACAAAATCCTGCTTCATTGCAAGTTTTGGTGTAAAGGAATTGAGAGTTTATTTTTGATTTACTATGTCTTTTATTCAACCATTTATAAAAGATAAGGAACTCCTATACTGAAAGTATGGATGTTGTGCCTTCTGGACTTAATGCCCCTCTTGCATTCATACTTTTTTTTCCTTGCATGTAACCACTAATTGAGACTTTTACTGGGATAAGCATGAAGAGAATAGGGCTGTTTGTTTTCAGTGATTTTCAGTAGCTGTACAAAACTCTAGTTTCTTCAGTGCTCTCTCTCTCTCTCTCTCTCTCTTCTCTCTCAGGATAGATAAGTCTGTCCTGAGACTTTGCAAACAGAGAGTGCTGGTCTTTGCATCTTGTATTTATCTCTGGTGTTAGATTGTGGCCCTGGTGAATTAGTATCTCCTTGCTCCTTTCTCAGACTGTTCTGTGGGTAATGGTGGATTCTGTACTTGAACTGAATTGTCAAGATGTTGTTTGAGATCTAGAATGGTGCCTGCTGCCTGGTCAGCCACCAGTTATCTCCTCTTCATCCTGGTGCCCACTTTGCCTATGGACCTCTGAGCACTTGCAGTGCCTGGATAGGCAATACCTGAAGGACCAAAGGGATTTGGCTATCTGCTTGTTAGTGCACTGCTGGGCAGGATTACACAAACCTAGTATTTACCCAGCTTTGGGTTCTAACATTTTTTCTCCCTTGGGAAACAGGCCAGGTAGCCTGGTTTTAAAGCTCCTTTACACAACATTGTATCTTGTTCTCTTCTCAGTCATTTTCTTAGTCTGTCACTGCTTTTTATTTAGCAAATGCTGTAAGCTTTTTAAAATTGGAGATTGCACATTTCGGCACAATATAAGTGGTCCAAATGCCATTTTTCCACTCCAGCAGTTTCCACTTCAGCTGTTCCTTAGCTTATACGAAAGATTTGGGAGGGTTAGGGTATGTTTTGTACTCGGATGGAATGTGGTGCTAATAAACCACCAAGGGATAGTATGTGCTGGGACTTGTCCCACTGCTGATGTTTTAAAAGGGTAGCCAGCTGTTGAGCCTATCTGCTGTCCCATCAGACTCGGGTTTGGGCTTGGGGCATTTTATAGACCCCTTAGCTCTTCATAAACTTGGTTAGTTGTAATTAAAAGAAGAATCCTCCCTGGATTTCTGGGTAGTACTTTTAAACACTCAGATCTGGTCACTTGTTAGAAATTCTACTAACAGCATATCTTCTTGATTTCTCATTGAACATCTTTCAAATCAGTTCAGGAAATAGGACCATCATAATGTAGTGTACAATGATCACCCCTACAGTTTGCGATGAGGTCTGGGTAGTTAAAGCAAATGGAAGCCTCTGACAATCCAAATTCTCCCCTCTGAGGGTTACAGATGTAGTAGAAAAACACTGTGATTGCTGTCTCACTACAGTTCTCTGGCTGGCGCAGCTCCATCCAAAGTGGCTGACAGCCAGTGAGGTCTGTGATCTTTTGATTTTCTTCTCAGTGTGAACCATCTGCTCCTCAAGTCCTTGCTGCACTCAACTTTTTTAGGAAGTTCAAAGTTGGCTACACCTTTCTCAGCCTCCCTTATTTTCTAGGAAATCTGATCCATGACACACAGATTGCTGATCACCTTTTTGATTTTTTGTTTTTATTTTTATTTTTTTGATTTTTTAGTATTAAAAACTACTAAATGGTGGGCATGTTTTTATTGGTCTTCCTAATGAATCCAGACAATTTGTGACTGAGAAACTGAGGCATTTTTCTCTTTCTTTTCAGTTTTTTTCTTCCAAACCCTTCCTGGAAAGATTCCAGACACTGTTTTAATTCCTTTTGTGAAGTTTCAGCCTCTGACTGGAAAGCATCTTTGGCTATCTTTGCGTTTAGCATGCTCAACAGGAATCTCAGCTCACGATTTCTTCCCATGGGAAAATCGTTGTTTTCGTCTTCAGAAAGGATCTCACTGCTAACACCATTGCTACTGTTTTTATAGAGTAGGTAGCCAGCATTCATGCTTCTGCAGACTGCTTGTGTTATGACAGAAAATAAGTAATATATCCATATATTTTTTGATGTGATTCTCTTTTTTTTACAAGGAATACAGGTAACATTCAGATCCACTGAACTGAATAAAGGTCAAACAAGAGAGGGCATTTCTCTGCTCACAGGTAAAAACAGCCAATGCTCTGTCCCCCAAAATTCCATGAGTTGGCTTTCTTTCAAACTCCTAAGTACTTGTCTTGCTGGCTTTTTGGCTTCTTTGCTTGCATCTGGCTGCTCCTGCCCATAAAGACACAGACACTTTTACCAAACAGTATGCAGTTTAGATGAATTTATAGACATCTCCCTGCAAAAGTCCTTCACCATGTAGCTCAGCTTCTGATTAGGCTTGCATATGGCCAGAGTTTTGGGTAGTCAGCTCTCTTATGAGCCTTATACTAAAAAGGACTGTAAGTGCTTCTTTTGTTTGCCCTTTATGAGGAGGCCTGGTAGCAGCATCAATGATGTTTCACTCAACCTTCACCATGATACTAAATCTGTGCTTAAGGAGTACTGGATTATCCTGAAACAGATCTCAGCTGGTTAGCCTGCCATAAAGCTGCACCACAGTTTAATTCATGCCCTTACCCATTTTCATCCTAGTGGTTTTCTCAGAGCAGTCCTCGGAAAGGAAATTCTGTGGCATCAAGTGAAAATGAAAGACTATCGGAGTTACTTTTACTTGTTTAGCAAGATGTGTTAATGGCCACAGCCATTACTTATTCAATCACTAGCTTGATCAGTCAATGAGAAGTGACAGTACCCAAGAAATGCACCTTGATGCTGTTTTATTTGGTCTCCTCCCATATTGGTAAGGAATTGTGTTGGGTGCAGGTGCCCAGGTGTTGATAGTGGGCGCCTGCAGGGCTCCTCTGTGAGGAGAGGCCGGGGCTGAGAGTTGGACACTGCCAGTTCTAGCCAGCTCTGCAGCCTCAGCTGCAAGGTGCGGCTGGGCTCAGCAGCCATGCATGAAAATGTAATTAAGAAAGGACTAAAAATGTGAAAAGGCAGAGAAGGAGGGAAGAAAGGAGAGACAAACAGCAGAGGGAATACCAAGGCCAGAGGAGGAGCTCCATGGTGGAGCAGACGTCCCCTGCAGCCCATGGAGGACCCCGTGCAGGTGGCTATTTCCTGAATGAACTGTTGCCTGCAGAGAGCCCAGGCTGGAGCAGACATCTTCCTGAAGGACCGTGGCCCACGGGAAATCCCGTGCCACAGTGGGAGAAAAGTGTGAGAGCTAAGGAGCGGCAGAGAGAAACTGCAGTGTACAGATTGTACCCATGCCCAGTCCTCCCTCAGCACCACTTGGGTTGGTGGGAGGGAGTGAGGGTCTGGGGGGCATTTGGCTGTTAGCCACAGGTAACTCACCACAGCTACGAAGGTAACATAGGCGAAGCCACCTGTGTTCTTGGGCCTAAATTTACCAAACTAAACTGCACCAGTATTCCTGTAGTGGAGACGTCCTGTTGGCTAGAAAGTCATCTGTGAGGCATGGCTGGGGTGCCAAGGGGTGGGCTGTGCACTGCTGTGCAATGGGAAACTAGAGGCAAAGGCTCTGAGGGAGAACCAGAACAGCTGGGTCTCCAGTCATACCTCCTCATGGTTTACTTCTTCCAGTTCATTTTAATTTGTACTGGTAAAAGACAGAAGAGAGAAAGACAAATTAGATTTTGCCAATATGTATGCTACAGACAGACACAATTTTGCAGTAGCTGCAGAAAACACATTCTCTCCTGTACATGCAGACAAATAGTTTCTGTAGGAGGGTCTTGACCAGGGCACGTGATCTTAGTGCTTGCAAACTGTGGCAATACAGATCTATAGATCTATTTATGTATGTCTAACTTATATTGTAGTTTCAAGCAGTAGAAAGGAGGTCAGTATATCAGACGAAAAAGGTTTAGATGTAACACAGAATAGGCTGCATTTAACACCTATATTTAAGTCAAATTTGAAATTAAAAATAAAATGCATGTTATATATTCATCAGCTATCATGTTAAACAAAAGCTTCTTCCAGAAGGCTGGCACTTTTATTGATTGTTGTGACTTAAGGCATATTTCAAAATGGTTACATAACTGTTAGCTATGAAAATACATGCATTCTTTTTCAAGGAATCTATGCAGACCAGTGTTGAAGCTTTACTGAAGCTGCTTTCCTTCCTTTCTTTCCTGAATGCACTGAATTATTTGTGATACTTACCTTTATCCCCAGTGCGACTTGGCTATCACTATGAAGAGTTCAATTGCACAAGTTCAGTGGGAGCCTAAATGAACTCTGCAGATGGGATAGTTCTGAGAATGTCTTTATCCCTTGAGCTGGAACACTGGCCTATGTAATTTTTTGAATTAAGTTTGTTTACTTTTGCCTTAACAATTCTGGAACTTTTGTTCAGGCCAAAACCAAAGTCAACCCCATTCAGGCCTTTTTTTGTTTCATTTTCTGATGGTCCTGTAATAAAACAGAAAAGGCTTTTCAAAAATCTGTTTGTTATTATAACTTCACCCTAATTCCTCCCATACAGGAGGTGGATCTCTGTGTCTCAAAACACAGAAAGTTCCTGAAGATCTCAAGGATTTAAAGGAATTAACACTGCTCTTTAAATACCTAGCCAGCCTTTGTATACAAAGAAAACAGATATAAACAAAGTGCTTTAAGAAGTCTATAACAATAATAACCTTTTCTTTTACTTGTTCTCCCTTCATCTAGATTTTATCCTTTTTCTTCTTTCCTGCTTGGTGCAAATCTGAGGAAGAGCTGAAAGAACACAATGGAAAATATTTGTGTTACCTGAGTAAACTGCAAACATACCCAATCCAGTTCTATGGAGCGTAACAGTGTAAAGCATGGGACAGCAGTTCAGTTGTACTATCCTTTTCCTTGTTGCTGTTTCCTGACTCTGCTTCCCCCACCTCACCTTGTGTGTTCTGAACAGTAATAAAGAGTTTTGCCTAAAATTGAGAGACATGCCAAGTAGGCCATCAGAAATTCTAGTATCATTGGACATCCACGATACCAAAGCATGGTTTGGTTATCCACTTAGTGCAGATATCTAGATATAATATGGTTCGGTCATCAAACAAAATTGACAAACAAAAGTGAATGAAAGGCAGATAATTCACAGAGTGACTTTAGTGATGAGACACAAATAAGCTGATATTTCTTCTGTCACCAAGAATTATGGTTAAAGCAGTGATAAAACTGCCAGTTTCTCAGTTTCTGGAGTTTCTGGAGTTTCTTTGATCTGAATATTTTTGTTTGCTTGTGATTTATAGATTTATACAAGTTTTGAGTTAAAGCAAAATCCTAGTGTGAAATAAATGTTGAATGTTATTAATATATCTTAATCAGGAGAACTAATCTAAAAGACTGTGTGATTTTGTGGTAGAGCTCCCCCAGGTTACATGTGTGTAGCTAAGAAAAGCATATCCCTGCTACCTGGAGATTTTGTGAACATCTTACAGATCTAGTTGTTTTAAGAAGAAAATCACAACTACACAACTTGCTTTGGTGGGATGATTTTCAGCATAGTTTCTGTCTAAGTTAAACCAGGAGGTATCAAAGTCTTTGAGTATTCACAGTCTGATCAATCCTTACTTTGAACTGTTGTATGGCCCTTGGGTCTGATTTTCATGTTCATTTAAATTTTTTAGGGTGAAATTTTGATATTTCTCATATTCAGTTGTGCATCACTCCTAAAGCATCTCTGTTGGTAATGGGGTAAGGTGACATCCAACATGAGTAAAGGCAAAAGAATCAGCCCTGAGCATTGAAAGCTGTAACATGATACAGAACTAATGGAAATTTAGAGATATATGGACACTATGGTAGATACCATTGGGGAGGAAGAAAAACCCACTTTATTCAAGAGAGAGAGTAAGAAGTATGAAAGACTATAAACTTCCAGTATGTTCCAGTTAAACAGCTCATGCTGAAGATCGTATCTGTAAAATGATACATAAAGTCTAAAAAATCTAATAGAATTTAAGAATAATTCACCCTAAAATTAACAAAAGATTGTATCCCAAAGAAGGTAATCCTGTTTGTGCAGTATTTGCCAGGATAGTATTTTAATGTCTGATGTAGTTGGATATGCAATTAATTAATAGCAATATATGAATTATTTACATGTTATTTTCATATATGTGAACTTACTGTTTACAAGAGGGTGGCATGCAAAATCCCACTCAAACGAGGACATAGATAAATGTTGCTTAGATTGCAGATTATGTAACAATCTTGGTGTTTTTCCATCACTGTCTAGGTGCATAAATTCAATAAACTTTTCCCTGGCTGTCCCACAAGTTTCCCAGGTGCCAACTTCAGCTGTCCACATCTGCTCACATACTAAGGACATAAGTGCCCATGTCTTGCTCTAACTCCACTGCTGTACAGGCTGCAATGTGGAGGTTGCCTAGATTTTTCCTAAGCAACCAGCAAAGTCTGATAATTTGCCATTGTGGGTGATGTCCATATTCAAGAAGTATCTTCATAAAAGGTGACCTATTGCTTAGGAGGTTGCTCTTGTGCTGTCTTAATCCTGACAAGATGTGAACTATTTGAATACGTCGTAATTTGGATGCAATGCTCTTTTGTCAAGACTGAAAATGCGCAGATGAGGGATAGGAAGAAAAGTAGGCATTAAGACTCTAATTCAAACTTAAGAAGGGACTGAGGCTTTTAATATTCTCTCCTAGCTGGATACTTCTGTTTTATTTCTGTACATCCTCTGAGGGGAGAGCCATTTGTCCTTTTAGTCTGCTTACTTGTGCATTTTTTGAAAGGTAGACAGTGTGTGCTTGAACCTGCTGGGTACGTGGTGTCGTCTGAGCTGTGTCACTGAATCCCACCCAGTGATACGTTAATAGCTCTGTAAGCAAATGCTACTTTTGTGGTATTTCAGTGTGACACACTGCATCATTATCACTGAGTCACAAATGGCAATTTTTTAATGGAACCTTTCAAAAATCTGCTTTTCAGCTTGGTATTGGTTTATGGTAATTTTGAAAATTATTTATTTAATTATTTGTTTACTTTTCTTAATGAAGAAAACAGAAGTGGAAATCCGTAAAGCTTAAAAGTCATAATGCATGTGCTTCAAATGACATAGGTTTTCCAACCGCGCTCTTGGAGGTGAGGATGGTGAGTGAGCAATGAGGGCTTTTGGCTCACCATTTGTTTGATGGCGAGAGCCCTTCCTTGTGCTGTGCTGCGCACAATGTGACATGTTGTCATACTATCTGCTGGCTTTGATCCACCCCGGAACACTGACTCCCTGATGGAGAACACCCAGATGTGCTCATCGAACCTCAAGATCTGGATTTGGAAAATTCTTAATTAGGGCAAAATATCCAGTGTGTCCACCCGAATGATGTGTGTCTCACTGACGTAGGTAGGTATCTCACGTATTGCATGCCTGTAGCTGGTGAGTAAGGACTGAAGGCCCAGCCCCTTTTCCCTGGCTGCTCCCTTCAGCAGATCCATGGGCTGCTGTGTCACACAAGTGGGCTGACTCAGCTGTACCTTGACCTTGCTGTGACCCTGTGGTTCTCGGTCTGAAGGAAGTAGTTAAGTAACAACTAAAATACAAACAAGTGTATCTGCTTACTCTATTATTTTGCCCAGATTTACAGTACTTAAGAGCAATCAAGTATTTTATTTCAACAGAGGAATACAATTACAGTATTACAATCAGTAGCGAGTGATCCTTCTTTCACAATTGGCACATGCTTTTTCTGTAGCATTGGCTGAAATGCAGATCACAAGAACAGTCAGTGCTTGACTGTAATTTTCCTTTAGGTTTGTTATGCAGATTTTTCTAGTCTCTTTCAGGTACCTTACATTGGAGAGGCCAAGGGCTTCAGGTCCGTGTTTGCACTGTTAGCATTGCCCAAAATTGCATGTCAAGCGTGGGAGCTGAGGTAGCAGAAAAGAGCATCCTGCACCATCAGGCAGCACGTGGATGGGAAGGGGGTCAGCTGGTCTTGTCAGACAACTAGATGGAAGGGTAGTTATTGCATAAGGGAAATGATATGCTCAGCATCAATGAGTAGCAGGTGGCTTTTCTCCTGCAGCAGGAACTGCCCCCACCTGTAAGATTATGGATTCCCTTTAGCCAGGGTCAAATACACAGCCTGAAGGGCAGCGGAGCTGCTGTTCCCTGAGGTAAAAGTTTCCCTCACAAAAACAAATTTTTATGGCTGCTGCTGTAGACTGATGAAAAATGCATTTTCTGTGCTTTCACAGGCTGCACTACTGCAGATCTTTTGATGCTTTCCTCACCACTATTTATGATCCTTGATTTAACATGTGAGCCACTTGATAGCAGCTGGCACCCCGTGGTGTGAGTGACACTGAGGCAGCCTTGGTGGGGAATGGAAAGATACAGTGGGGAACAGCTCAGCAGATGAAAGGGTTTGTGTTTATCATAATTTGGGCACTTAGATGCTTGCCTAAACACCTCTGTCTCATCGGTTTCAGCAGGAATTAGACACTTGGTCATCTATTTGTGTTTTAGCAGCTGAAATATTGAAGAAGGTGGCAAAAACTTGTTATTCTGCAGTGATGAGCAGGTTGCCTGGCTTCCTGGGCAGGATCCTCTGAAATCAGTAAAGCTTCACGTAGACAGAAGGACCCACTTGCTAAATATGTCTGCAGTACCAGGGCCTCCGAGGGGGAAAAGCTGAAGGAAAGGACTGGATACAGTAGAAACAGGGAATCCTATCACAGCTGCCAAAAGTGCAAATCTGGAAGCATTATTCGTGACTCAGAATTACTCATTATCCAGACGTTCTTCACATGTGCTGCATGTATTCCTAGGGTGGAGGTTTTAAAACGAGAAAGGGGAAACTTAAATGTTTCCTGGGGTTCAGTGAAAAAAGAAAAAGTTACTAGTGTTTTTATTTATTACTCTCAAATAATGTATCTTTAGCTAAAAATTATCCCTGCAAGCACATTAAATGCAAACAAAAGATAAAAGGAAAAGAAAGGAGAGGGAATATTGAAAAATGTATAGGTCATTGCAGTTGTGTTAGAATCAGAATGGTTTATTGGTGGACTAATGGAAGATATGTGAATAATTTGTTTCATATTTATCTACTTTAAGGTAATGTACAACATCTATTATCAAAACATTTGAGTTCTTCACAGTCTCTGTTGTAGCTTCACTCCTTGGTCAGATCCTATTATTTCCATTGTGCAGCCGAGCAATCAAATCAGCCAGCAACCCTGTGAGGATTTATCCTGCTTTTATGCCATTTATAGCACCTAAGTCAGAAACTCGGGCCTTGTCAGGATGGCCTGCACTCAGGAGGGAAATCAGGTGTTCTCAGAAGATGCTTGAGATGTACTTGGGTTTTATCACTGCCCAGGGCAGCCTGTCTCTCCCCATCTCCCCCTCCGAGGGGCTCAGGGCAATTGGACTCCAGGGAGACTCCATGAAATGCCATGAGCTGCATAGTATAAATGGGAACCTCAGGGATGTGCCAATGATTGAACAAGAAGGCCAGGAAAATAGCACGCCCTCCTAAGCCCCATACCATTAACCTCACTGCTTCTGGTGTTTGTTTTCTGAGAGAAATATATCCTTTCACAAAGCTCGGTGTGATCTATATATATTATCAGCTTGCCCTGATGCCTTTGAATTGGCACTGATACAGAGACAGGAGAACATAATAAGCTGTGCTCCAGCTACCAGAATATATGCTGTTGTCAATATATGTTATGCAGAACAATTCAGCATCTCGGTATGACTGGAAGCCTGTTGCTGGCTTGCACACAGTGTGTGTCTTTTTAAAGGAAGATAAACTGTAGGCTGCTCAGATTTTATAAACATGTTTTCTTCTTCCCAGCTGAAATAAAAGCTGGCCAAAATTCAGACTCTCAGAGACACCAATTTCTGTCCCAAATAATTCTTTAAGTTACATTATTTCATATTTACATGCATGCAATCAGGAGCAGAATTTAGATTATTATGTTTAATCTAGCTCAACTCTTTCTAATTCTTTCCTGGTGGGAGGGTATTAAAGCTTTCAAGAGTCATTCTTTGTTCCAGTTCTCTGGTGTACCCATGGCAGGTTTATAATTTTTATGTTTCATCCAGTTGGAATGACAACCACATGCTGTAGGATTTTTCCCCTCGTTACACAAACCTTCACTATGTACTCTGCAGAGAAATATCTGATCTTGTATCAGGTGAGTAAAACTTAATGAGTTAAAGTATAAGTCCCAACCTGTTTAGATTGATTCAAATCCCCCTTTCCCCATTTCCTTCTGGAATTCATATACGCTGGCTTTGCCATTGCTTGTGACTCCCCAGAATTCCTCATGGGTCTTGCAAGGCTGGGCTTTTTCTCTTTCCTGCTTGTGCTGATGGGTTTTGACAGATTAGGTTTTTAAAATGAAAATACTTTGCATGAATATAGCTCTTAAATGTTTAATGTTCTTAGCTTAGGGTTTAAGTGACTTGCCCAAGGCAACAAAAGGAGATAGAGACAGAACTGGATTAGACACAGAGTGTTTCTGGCTCATTGACTTGGGCTCACACCTCTGGACAAGGTTTTTCTTTCCAGAACAGTAAAATTGCTCTTTTGGTATTAGAAAAGAAGACCAGTAGGTAAACTTCCAAAAACTGTGAGCTGAGTTTACTGGGATTTGACTTAGAATTTCCCAGGTGGTGATAGATAATAACATCATTTTTCCCTGCCCAGCACTTAGGTCTTATTTAATTTGTGTCTTTTCCCGGTGCTCTTTCTTGTTTTATATGATGCAGAAAGACATGATGTTAATATTTGATTAGTTTTGCTAAACTGTTGTCATGAGTGTATTCCTTATTTCTGTTCTGAATTTCTTTTATCTTGTACAACATCTTACACTGGGGTCTGTTAAACTGAAGAGCTAGTGAATGGTGTTATGATATGGATTTACAGAATATGATGAGATTGACTCTTAATTTTTTCTTGGTTAAGCAGAACAGTGTAGACTCCTACGCTCCCTCAATGTACCATAGATTTCCCAATTATTTGTTCATTCTCATGGTTCTTTCTGGATTCTTCTGTGAAATATCCACCTATTTCAGAATTGTGTACACTGGGAAATATGCAGTGAGTGCAAGCAAACTGACCAAGTGTGGACTACTCACTCAGGGGTGCCTATACGTCAGTGTAGAGAAACAGTCACTTTCAAGATGGAATTGATCTGATAGGTTTCAGAAGTCTGCCCTAAATGAATCACACCATAAAGGGATCTATTCCTCACTCATTACTGTAAAGAAACCCAAGGTGAGTAAGTTTACATGGATGACCTAAGATACGTGATGGGTCCTTCTCAATATTCCAAACAACAGGCACAGCCATTTAAGAAGAAATAGTATGAGTTCCTTACTCCTGCTGGAGATTCCTTTAGTTATACACACAAGGGTTAAACACCGCTTTTTGTTTTGCCGGAGATGTCAGCCTACAGTTTGTGGGGTCATTGCAGCCTTCTGGGTTAACTTCAGTTTGTGACCATCCCAGTGGAAATCTTTCCCCAGAGCAACATCAGTGCTAATTGCAGGCTGGGCAAGTTGCATTGACAGGATGGCAGAGTGGTCCCCAAAGCCAACCTGTCGTGGTGGCTCTGAAGCCACACAGCCGTTAGACAGGGAGCTGCATGTGGAGCAGAAGCTTAATGCTGTTGGGTGCAAGCCTCCCTGCTCTGCTGTGTGCTCAGCTGTCAAGTGCACCCTCAATCTCCATATGTCCTGTCTGCTTGTCCCAGGCTACTTGTTGCACATGTGTGGTCACATTTGGCAGGTAAGGCTGCTGCAGTAGCATTTCTTTTCTATCATTCACAGAATTTATGCAGCCTGCCCAGGTAGATAACTTGGAAGCTGCTGTTTATCCCAACAGCTGATTTTCTTCAAAGATCACGTAGTATGTTTTTTAAGTCATTGCTTATCAAACTGGAGTCCACATCTCTTTTAAATATGACTTATGTTCTCTATTCATGATTTTCTATTTGGCTGTATACACATAGCTTGCTAGCCCATGCAAGACCAAATAATGTAGAATTTATTTGCATCAATTACTTCTCTCTTTTTGTTATTTATCATTGCTCCAAAGTAAGAATGGGCTATAAATTTTAACAGTAGAAACTTCATGTTTCACTTCAGGTTAATGATAGAAGATGTCTACTGAGACAGGAACAAAGAACAGACTGTAGGGTGACTTCAGAAGGCACAATGATTCTCAGGTTACAGCTGTAGTTTAATGCTTATCAGTCAACCAATTTTGATCTGTGCGGGTCGCACTGATTTGTTTTCTCAATCACAAGTTTATGTAGCAGCATATCAAATGTGTTCCAGAATTACCACATAGGGTTTCTATGTTTTAAACAACTGCTTATGAAAGGAAAGCAGGCAGACACACAAAATATTCACATTTTCCTGTAATTACTTTGATTTGGAGGGGAAAAATGTTCAGTGACTTTTAATAGACAAATTACCATTTTGTTATGAC
This sequence comes from Anseranas semipalmata, assembly GCA_013399115.1. Lineage (NCBI taxonomy): Eukaryota > Metazoa > Chordata > Aves > Anseriformes > Anseranatidae > Anseranas > Anseranas semipalmata. The sequence continues at coordinate 121,454 of VXAA01001428.1, forward strand.
CAACTTAATAACATCCATTTATATAAAACAAAACAAACAAAACTCTCTGCAGTGTAGACAAATCCAGATAATGGAACTGCTGCTTAGATTTCCACAGTCTGGCTGGTACAGTCATCGTGAGGAACCAAGGAGTAAAATCATAGAGATAAACATAGTTTTATTTATTTCATATTCAATAACTTGAGTCCTCTGGTTTGCTGAGATCATAAAATATATTTGAACCCTTGCATCTGTACTATTTTACCTTCTGATTGTATTAATAGAGCTGCTGAATTCAATTAACATCTGAAACTACTTGGCTAGCCAGACATTACACAAATTCTGTCAGAGAGAATCTGAAGTCTTCAGACAAATTGTAGTTCAGGCTTGATCTTCCTAAAATGTGACCAACTCTGTGTCCCATGCCTCTAATTTCCATTAGCTACAGTGTGAGTAAGTCGGAGTCCTCCGATTTAGCCTTTCAGCTAATGCTAAAACTTCGGAACCATGTCCCATAAGTCTGTCTCCCATCTGCGCTGGAAACTGAGCAGCTCACAGACATCTTTATTTTTCTACAGGTTAAAATCTTCATAAACATTCTTTCCTGTTCTCCTACCTTCCCCATCAACGTTGTAGTTGGTCATTTTGTAAAAATCTATGCATCTGGAAAAGTTATATATCCTACATGTAAAAACTTAGCCTTACCATTCCTAATAATATTAGAACTAATCAGAACTATTTCCCCAAAATCTCTGAGCATGATTAAACAGAGTGCGCTGAGGAATTTTTCACGCAGATTGGGAGACAGTTCAAAGCACTGTCAAAGTACAGCTACTGCTTCAAAAAGAGCAGATGGGAAGTATATATTTGATTTCCACATGGATTGGTATGAGGAACCGAGCCATCCCCGGACCAGCCCTAAGCTGGAGGCAGGATCGATAGCACTGCAGTTCCAGGTATGTCTGTCTGATCGGCTCCTGCTTCCCCTATCTCTCCTCCATCTGTAGTGAGAGTGCTAAGATGTCTGGTATTATTTACAGTTGTTTGCTACACCTGTCATGGATTCAGTGGAGATTTAATTCTAATGCAAGCTGGCACAGGTAGAATGTAAACAGGAGAGAAACATTAAAACTGCTTCTTGGTGACAGACGGCCTCCAAGTGAATTTGGAGAGCTGTCCTAACCCTAGTCTGAGACATTCAGTGTAGAAGCTCCGTAGGAACACACTAGTGACATGCTGCTTAAGGAAGAAAGAAAAAGAGAGAAATCGGGTGTTTTAATTCTCTGTGCTCATCACACCCATGAACTTTACTGGCCAATTGTTAATCAACCTCAAAACTTGATATGTGCAAGCCAACATCACTTCTTTTGAGGCTTACGTGCGGCTTCTCATTGCAAAGGTTTTGCAGAATCAAAAGCTCTCGGTGCAGGAGATGGATATAAAGATGATTTAGTCTTTTGGTCATTCGGGCAGTGAGAACTCCCTCTTTCCTCTTAGTCCTTATTCCCTAATTGTCTTTCCCTGGAGGTTGCACAAGTATATCCATCACAGTGCTAATTTTGCATCTTTTGGCAGGATCTGGTATGATGCAGTCTGCATTCCAGAAAAAGAAAAACACTGGTATTTATAATTGCAGTTTTGATGAGCTGTGTGGCAGCTAAAATCATTATGGGTGAAATCCGATCTCAGCTTCCAGACCACAGAAATAATGTGTCTACGTTTAAGTAGGGAGGGGAACACTGATTCATAAAAAATAAAGCTTGAATCATACAAGAATGAATGCTTCTTGAAGGTTTACAATGTTAGGTTAATTATTCGCTTTTAGTATGCATTTTGATTTCCCGTGGGGCTAGGAAAATGTAGAAATACTGTCCTAACCACAATAATACTTGTCTTCACTATGTTTCTAGCCCACAGAAACACAAGAAATCTTGAGAATCCTGATCCCACCAGACTTCCATCCTTGTTCTCAAAGAGTAGAGCACAGGTAAGTCTGGATAACTTTCAAAGTTTCTATGTGTATCTAAGCCAGCTGCAAAATCTGTACATGATGTAAATCAGCATAGTCCCACTCATTTAAACAGAGCTGTATCAACATTCACCAGCTGAGCATCTGGCTCCTTGTCCCGACTCTTATCCCGAACATGTGTTCACTAAATATTTCATTGTATCTTTCTGACATTAATAAAGTTTTTCCTCTTACTCTGTCTCCCACTATACTTTCTAAAGCAACTCTTACATGTGTTTGTGCTTTGCAACTATCATTTCCATCTAATATCTATTATTTGAATTTTAACTATCATGCTGTATAAGAGTACATAAGAGCAATTTAGCTGGAGGGGGGAAGTGCCATAGAAGATTGTGTTATTGCTTTTGACACTGATCTGTAAGTGTTTTAAGTTATATTGTTGCTGTGCTTTCATGAGAAAAAGTAGATCACTTTTTCCCTCCACACAATATATGAGTGTTTTCTTAAGACATATGTAATTACAGCCTGATACAATTATATTTACCAGTTGCTAGACTTTGACATAATAGTAAGTAATTTTCCATTAAAATTTCTTCACAGTTTTGAAACACACTTTTTCTCAGCTGGTCTTACCCCTGTGGAAGACTAACTCATCTCATTTCATACCCTAGTTACAATACAATTTGGATGGAGTTCAGGAACAGATCTTCCATTCTTAAGATCTGGATCCCAGGGCAGAGCTCTCACATTAATGTGAAGCATGTGGCTAAATCCCTTAAATGACTCTGAAAACTTCAACCATCATCTTTTTTTTTTCTTTTTTTTCCTTTTCTGGCTCAAATCCTACTGTTAATCAGAAAATATGTGTGGTGGTTTTTTTTTTTAATAAAAAAAAAATACTCGGTTCAGCAAATAAAGAATAATGTGAAATCTAGATGAGTGGGATTCCTCTGATAGTGTTCAGATCCTATTTTTCCCAAATTTCATTATTCACTTTTAAGAATTTAGTCTTTACCCAACTCCGCAATACAGCTGCATTACTAACAGTCCATAAGCTGACCTGGTTAAAGCTAGTTCAGTTGGGCTGACAAGCTTTGATATCCCACTTTGACTGTGATGTAGGCACACCCACAGTGTGGGAGAGGAAACAGAAGTAAAGCAATATGCCCAAGATTACAAAGGGAGCCCGCAGCCAAGCCAGCAAGGAACTCTAGACTTGTGGCTTCAGGATCAGCGCCTTTCTTTCCCTTCCAGGAATCTGTAGGATGTACTCTACCTTCCAAATTTCAGGCATAATGCAATTTATAGTTTTGGAATTTATGATATATTGTGTTTTGATTCCTCTCATATTCTGTTCTGTATTTTTTAATCACATGAAATGTTTGTGGATATTATCTGCCTAGCTTCTCTTACTGTGAATTGGAGATGTTGAATGCCTGCAGAATTTTTTTCTGCACTTTTTTGTCATATACACAGTCAAGACCAAAATCATTTCATGCTGATTTTTGTACTTGCTAGTCCTAAGGCATCACAGCACTACTGTAGTTTCAGGTAGTAAATAATCCTTCACTCCGTTTTCTGCCATGATTAGTGAAATATGTCCAGTGTTTATGTGCAATTAAAAAAGAAACAGTGATAAAAATAAAACAATCTGTAGTGGCTCTTGGGGCTAATAGGAAGTAGTAAGGAATCATCCTCAGAGATTGTTTCAGTGTGATGTAATTTTGCTGGTACTCAGGCACCATGGGAAGGAAAATGTTAGAAATACTTAAATATAAGCTCCAGTTGATTTTAAGAGAGACTGCACATTAGGGTGGAATTTGGCCTTTCTAATTCACAGTGGTCTTATGATCAGACTCAGTCTGATTTCAGCTCCAGCTACATGCTCTCCCTCTCCAAGCGCTTGCAGCCATGATCCTTTCCAGGATTACACAGGAGAGGCATTCATAACGCAGAGCAAGGCACTGTGGTTTATTCTCAGAGCTGCTGTTGTCTACCTGAATGAACTCAAACAAGTTGCTTTAAATGCTGAGTTTTTCCATCTGTACAGCACTTTGAGATCTACAGATTAAAAGTGCTATACAAAAAGGAGGAATTATTATGGATGTGCCTTAATTAAGTTATTTGTTTGCAGTCGGTTGCTTGTATCACCCAGTATGTTTATATTGCCCCTTTACACTTCACGGCAACATTTTCACTCTCATCAGTCCTAAGAACAGGGAGGACATGGCTAGAAAGATGACTCATACAATCCTTTAGGAAACAGAAATGATATCAGTCATGCCTGCTAATCCTCATTATACCTGTCTCAGCCTTCTGGGAGAGAAAACTCTTGTTTTAGTTGGTCTTTTCTTAAGCAGTGGGAATTTCCCAAGTAATGTTATTTAAATATCAGCTCTAAATATCCATGCTAGTTCCCAAGATTGCCATTTGTTCTGAGGGTACAAACAGCACAGCACACACGTGCTCTGGATCAAAGCAAATAAATGCCTAAAGGTTTAGTTTACTGGCATTACCTTGGTGGTTCTGACTCTTCAGTTTCCTCGAGGGGTTGTACTTGCAGCAGGCAGACAGCTTGGGAAAGCACAGGATGTGGAAATACATAGTGGAAAATAAAGCTATTGCCATGCAAGAGCAGACCTCATTACTTTTATTTAGGGTAGCTGGACAGACACAGATATAGGTGGCAAAGTGTTCAGCCATGTATCTACTTCCTAATTAACTCACTGTGTGACCAGCAATAGCAGAGGACTGAAAGAGACTCCACTAGCTGACAGACCTTACTGAAAAAAAGAAAGGGTGTGTGGCTCAGCAACAAATAAGACCTTCATAAAATTATTTTATTTGGATTGTTGCCTACTAAATCTCAAAAATATCTGATATTCCCAACTGCTCCTTTGGTCACTAAGATAATATCCAATCTCATTTAAAGTCATTCTCACTAAGAGAATGTTTTTTCTCTCATCACACAGGGGACCATTTCAGAGTCTGATACACCTCATTCTCATATCCATCCTTCTTTCCTTTACTTAGGATTTTGGTTGTCCTAAAATAATTCCTTTCCTATTAGACACCTTTTAAATATTTATCCATGTGGTCTTTTTTTTTTTTCACTTAACCAAATTTGACAGATTTAATACTTAATCTTACCTATTAAAATCAGTTCTTCCCACTCCTCCTCTTTTTTATTGTTCCCTCACTGCTCTCCAATGCACCATTTGAACACTGGAGGTGTTCAAGGCCAGGTTGGATGGGGCCCCGGCCAACCTGATCTAGTGGCATCCCTGCCTATGGCAGAGGGGTTGTAACCAGATGGTCTTTAAGGTCCCTTCCAACCCAAGCCATTCCATGATTCTATCATTCTATGATTCCATGATTTTTTTTTTTTTTTTCAGAACACGTATTCCTAAAATATAGTAGAGTGTTGTGGATAGCATGATACCCGTAGTGTTTGGAAATGGATTTTTGCCACCCTGCCCACTGAGGATGCTACCCTTGCCTGTGCAATCTATAGGTGGATTACCCATTTGTATGCTGTATCCTGTTTCCAGTGCATGTCTTAACTTTCTGTCCACTCTCACCTCATGACTTCTCTAAAATGACTGGTTTCCAAATTCCTCTTTTCCACTGAATGTGTTTTCCTTTATATTCATATGCCTGCCTAAAGACTGACCCTTTATTTCTTTTCTCCTGTTCATTTTTCAAATCTCCTTGGATCCGTTAATGCTATTTTTTATCTTCAATAGGTACAACACTTACTTAATATTACTTGGGTCATACAGGGGTTCTGCTAGACAGCAATGCCTATGATTGACAAAAAAAAATAAAAAAAAATTTCAATTTATAAAATTCATCACAATGAAAAATACCAATTATGTTATCTTTGAGTAGGTTTGAAAGTTTGCAAAGCTCACACTACAAAAATCAGTAGCATCTTTCTTCTTACTACAGACAGGCAAACTGGCGTTCAAGAAGGAAATCCTTTGTGAAAGTGGGCTGAAGCAGAGGTATTTTCCTGATGAGTGCTTTTTGATTAAGGAGTGTTTTTGTGAACATGCAGCTCTTGTTAATCTTCTTGGGACACTTCTTAAGCTAAAAGCAGTATGGTCAGACAGTTGATATGTCAATTATATTTCATATTGAGAGATTTTAGCTTCTGGATATTTCCAGCATATCCAGAACTAAAGAACAGTTCAGAAGTCTTTGTTAAAAAGGTTTGGGGAAAAGATCACATTGCAGGCAGCAGCTGTTTGTGTGGATTACCTAGTCTAGCCATTCTGTCAAGGCTAAAAAAAATACTGTCTGAACGGCAGGGAGAAAACAAGTCACTGAAATATCAGTTAAAGTAAGGGCATGTTAGAAGCAGCATGGCTGAACTTCCTCAGGGGTCGAGCTTCAGCTTGGACAATTAAGTGGGACAATGCTAAACAAAGAGCTTGCTTGGCTGTCCTGTTTATAGGCATTTTTGGCATGAAAAAAATGAAAAAAAAAATTCATTGCAGTGTAGATCCTTCAGTTGTGTTGTTTTTCACTACATATTTATGATCAAATAGAACAGATCTAGATCATGCCTTAGAACTTCATTTTATGCAATGGCGGGACTTGGCTTTGCTGGGCTTTCTATGATCTTCTAGCACATTTCCTTCCTTTTCCATCCTTTTCCTTCCTTTTCCTTCCTTTTTCTTCTTCAAAGAAACATAACAGCAAAAAGCTTCCTAAAGATTTCTTGCTTTACCCTTCTGAAACCTGCTAAAATGAATATTTATTCTAGAAGTTCTCAGCACTCTATTTTACTCTCAAGTTTTCAGTTTTCTTGAATCAGCCTCTAGCATCCTGGCTTCCATTTCTTAGCACTGGCTACTCTCATTTTCATGGGAAAAACAAACAAACAAACAAAACAAAACATCACAACTGATCAAAGGATCTCTGCTGCAGATCTAGACCACCTGCAGTAATGAACTGAACATACAACAATGACAAAGCAATAATTAAAACATGCCCAGTGACAGTCTGTTGACCCTAGATAGGACATTGGTGTCTCTGTGGAATGTGTGGGAAATTTTTCTCTTTTATGGTTGTTAATTAGTCAGCAATACAGTCATCAGAATTAATAACCACTAATGAGGATTAAGATCAGATAAGCAGCTTTGATTCAGACTGTTGTTTTTTATGCTGTTTATCTCCTTTTTCATTTTCCTATGGAATTACCTGTTTCATTATGTACTGTTTGAAAACACCCTACTCTTTACTGAGATAATAGAGGGGCCATGGCTCCTGGGAAATCAGCATAGTTTAAAGCAGTCTTTGCAACTTCTTTTCTTCTTTAAACCCCTACCAAAATTCTGAAAAACTCTTCATTTGCTCAGGTCACTTGCTTCCCTTCACACATGGATCTGATTCATTCCCCACTGGGAAGACACAAACACAACTCCCTCCTGAGTCACTTAGTACTACTTTTAAGTTGGCTGGAGGAAAGTAAAAAACTCAAGAAGTGCTCCTTCCATCAGAACATGACTGCATGATGTATTGACATGATGAATGAGGCTGATGTCCCTCTGTAGCTGTCATGATGTAGGGCTGTTAGTATTGAACCAGCAAAGGGGAACAGTCTTATCAGGTCTATGAAGCTGTAACATTTTACTTGGAGGAAAGAGTAGGCACAGAGGCACTTCAGTTGTCTTTTGCAAGGTTTAGTAAAAAATGATCCATGGGTATTTTCTATGAGCCACTTCCTGAACTTGAATGGTCTCCAGAGCCCTAAAAATCTTAATGAACTGGCTGCAGCCCCAGGAGAAGCAGAAAGGGCAATGCCTTGTGCAGGAGCAGGAGCCAAAGGCTCCAGTCTTCTTTTCTTCCATCCGAGGAAGAGCAATTTATACTGCTTTTCTCCCGTGGATGCAGTTAATATATGCAAAGATTTTTGAAGTTTAGACCAGCCTTTAACCTTTCCAAATTTGCATACGGCTGGAGATTTCCCTGTGGACATTCAGATCCTTTGAGAAAAATCTATTAGTAGTTTTTTAAGTCACTTAACAGAAGGCTTATTTTTCATATTTTCCTTTTGTGGACCCCTCCCTCCATCCCAGGCGTCCACAGACAACAGTATTAGCATGATTGGACTCAGAAACATAAATTAAGTCTCACCCTGATTGTATCTGGTTTTAGATACTGGCTTGATGTTGCCAGTTAAAACCAACCCATTTTTTTCCTTCTTGTCTAATCCTCAGCATTATAGTCAGGAAATCTCATATGCCTATAAAAATTATATTCTTTAACTACTGATGAACTGTACGTACAAAATGAGTTATTTTCTTAGAGGTGCATTTTGATCAACTCCCTTCCTGAGGTTTTTGGGGCACAGATCATCGATATCACTGGAACTGTCAAGACACGTATAGATTTCCCTCTTATTGTTCATTACAAGATAACATAACTCTAAATCGGGCTAGTGACTCACTTCCCCCTGAGGGGCTGCAGTTATAAGAGAGTTAATTATTCACCTTTCAGTCGTGGAAAGATTCCATGCAGCTGTTGGTATTGGTCTGGCTTTTCTTCACCAAGCCACACCTACTGAACATCAAGGAGCTCACAGGGGGAAGGGGATGGGGTTGGAGTGCTTTTTTTTTTTTTGAACTGACCAGGCAAGATCCTCATCTGTATGTGACTCAATAACTTGACTATGAACTCAGGTTTCATGAATGTGGAGAAATCTCCCTGAACTTTCACTTACCTCCCTGAACTTATGCTCCCTCTCTCTGTGTTTTAAAAGAAACTAAACAAAACAAAACATATTTTGCACTGGACATGGCTAACATTCCCTGATCTAATCTGGTCTGCAGTTCACATTTCGAGTGAGAGGCGTAGGTAATATTAAGCAGCTCCACTCTACAGGACATATCTCTAGGATTGTATGTGCATGTGTTACGCCTCCTTTTTTTCCCTCTCCTCTTGCCCATCTTCCCCATTAGCTGGCCACCTAACAACTCACCAGGCAGGAAAAATAAAGCCGTGTTTTAATTTAATTTACATTCCACAGCCACTTCTCCCTACCCAGTCCTTGTTCAAAGATACAAAGCCGCTCCATTCTGCCTCCAGTAGCACCACACAAGTGCCAGCACAGGTAGCAAGACCCCATACACACATGCCCCCCCACACACGTGCACACACGTGCACACACGTACACACACGTCCTTGTTTTGTTCTTCCTATTTCTGTCCTTGTCAGCTGTGTCTGCTTTCACTCAGCACTTAACTCTTTCCCCATCGGCATCAAACCTAATGATTTTTTAATGGCAAGTACAGAAACAGTCTGAGGAGCAGAGGTCAAAATTTGAGACTTCTGCTAGGCACTGGGCTGCATAAACATGCTTTCTCTTGTACTCTGCCTCTTGATCTTAGACCCCTTCCATGTCTGCTCAGCGACAACAGCTTTGTAAAGACAACAATTTCCTTCACATAAGCTGCGGTTTAGATCTACCTACTAAAGCACTGTACAAATATAGTTGCCATTACTACCACCTTGAGAGAATGGATGAAAGCACCTGTCTGGGAGAAAGTTTTGAGGAAGATAGGTGCAAGGTGAATAGAGGTGCCCCAGCCACAGTACAAAGTATTTACTATTTCCTGCTGGCAGATGTGACCCCAGCAGAGTGTCTTCTGTAAAACCCATTTCTGGTACTTTTGCTTCCTCTTGATCTGTATGTTCTAACGTGCTCCTGGGATTGGTGCTGGGGATGGGCACGTACACATGTGGTATCTCCTGCCCAGGTTGTAGGAGCTCTCATGTGATTGCTGTGTTCATCCCTTGGTCACACCCTCTCTGGGTTGTGTTCCCACCCAGGACACAAAGCAAGCATAAAGAGGGACAGTTAAAGTGCTTGCTTGTTAGATTAGAACAATACTGTACTTAGCTTTAAACAGAGCAGGAATCAAGATGAAGACTGTCTACAGCAGTGCCTTAAATACTTCCGTTGGAGTCATATTCAAGTCCTGTCCCCCAAATCAAGGAGAAAGGATTTGAAGATCAGTCTTTCATATTCTTATCACAGCTCACCAGTAAATGAACTATATTAAGGTGTGCAAACTTACCAGCTGGGTGGAAAGTCTTGCTTCTGGCTGCTTTTTGTGTAAGGACCGGTCCCATCTGCATGCTTTGAATGTACCTGGCAGCTGGGCCCTGCATAAGGCGGAGAAGGGAGAACATTTTAATGCTGAGTTGAAGCAGAGTTCAGGCAGCTCTGGGATATCAGAAGTTTTACACCTGGGCATAGCCCTGCTAGCATGTGAATAGGCACCTCTTCTGGGAATTTGAACCTTCCTGTGATACCTGTGCATTATACTTGAATGCCTAACTTAGTGGGAAGGTATCAAAATATTTTTTTTTTTAATTGATCCCTTAAAGTCAGATTTCCAAAGGTATTGTAGGGTCTGAAGAAACAAATAGGTCTCTCAGAAGTGTCGTTTTAGAACTAAATGCTTTGAAAACTCCACTTTTATAGGAACCACCCAACATAGCTGGTGATCATAGACTATTTTTGCAGTGGTAGAGTATTTGTTGAATGGTGTTTCTGAATGCTGTTAATTCTGAACTCGTGAAGTTCAACAAAGGCAAGTGCAGGGTCCTGCACCTAGGGAGGAATAACCCCAGGCACCAGTACAGGCTGGGGGCTGACCTGCTGGAAAGCAGCCCAGCAGAGAAGGAGCTGTGAGTCTTGGTGGACAGCAGGTTAACCATGAGCCAGCAGTGTGCCCTTGTGGCCCAGAAGGCCAATGGTGTCCTGGGGTGCATTAGGAGGAGTGTTGCCAGCAGGCCGAGGGAGGTGATCCTCCCCCTCTGCTCAGCCCTGGTGAGGCCACATCTGGAGTACTGGGTCCAGTTCTGGGCTCCCCAGTACAAGAGGGACATGGGGCTCCTGGAGCGGGTCCAGCGGAGGGCCAAGAAGATGATGAGGGGCCTGTAGCATCCCTCATACGAGGAGAGGCTGAGAGAGCTGGGCCTGTTCAGCTTGGAGAAGGGAAGACTGAGAGGGGATCTTATCAATGCGTACAAATATCTGAAGGGAGGGTGTCATGACAGTGGGGTGAGACTCTTTTCAGTGGTGCCCAGTGATAGGATGAGAAGCAATGGGTAAAGTTCCATCTGAACATGAGGAAAAAATTATTTACTGTGAGGGTTGACTGAGCACTGGCACAGGTTGCCCAGAGAGGTTGTGGAGTCTCCTTCTCTGGAGATACTCAAAACCTGCATGGATGTGATCCACTGCAACATGCTCTACGTGAACCTGCTTGAGTGGGGGGGGGTGGACTAAATTAGTTCCAGAGGTCCCCTGCAGCCATTGTGTGACTCGCTGATAGTATTCTGTTTACACAAGACCTACACAGCTTCTCGCCATTTTGGTTTTATTAGTTTTATTTATTGCTTCTACCTTCTGTTTATAGTTCCAGTGTAACCTGTGAGGAGAAGCTGAATGACCATCTATACGGACTATAGGCACTTTACTACAGAACACCCTTATAAATTAATGCTATCTCAGGACACTGTAAAACACAATCTGGTAGCTTGCTATTAGATCATAGAATCATAGAATCATTTAGGTTGGAAACAACTTCCAAGATCGTCAAGTCCAACCATCAACCTAACACAAGCCCACTGCTAAACCATGTCTGTAAGTGCCCATCCACACGTCTTAAATATCTCTAACGATGGTGACTCCACCACATCCCAGGGCAGCCTGTTCCAATGCCTAACCAGCCTTTCCATGAAGAAATTCATCCTGATATCCAGTCTAAACTTCCCCTGCTGCAGCTTGAGGGTGTTGCCTCGCATCCTATCACTTGTCACCTGAGAAAAGAGACCAATGCCCTCCTTGCTGCAACCTGCTTTCAGGTAGTTCTAGAGAGTGATGAGGTCTCCCCTCAGCCTCCTTTTCTCCAGACTAAACAGCCCCATTTCCTTCAGCTGCTCCTCATATGTCTTGTTTTCTAGTCCCTTCACTATCTTTGTTGTTCTTCTCTGGACACGCTCGAGCAACTCAATATCCTTCTTGTAGTGTGGGGCTCAAAACTGAACACAGTACTCAAGGTGTGGTCTCACCAGTGCCATACACAAGGGGACAATCACTTCCCTAGTCCTGGTGACCATGCTATTTCTGATGCCAGTCAGGATGCCATTGGCCTTCTTGGTCAGCTGGCACATTGCTGGTTCATGTTCAGCTGGCTGTTGACCAGCACTCCCAGGTCCTTTTCTGCCAGGCGACTTTCCAGCCACTCTTCCCCAAGCCTGTACCTCTGCATGGGGTTGTTATGACCCAAGTGCAGCACCTTGTTGAATGCTGTACAATTGGATGCATCCCATTGATCCATCCTTCTGTAAGGCTTTTGACACAGTCCAACATGACATCCTGATCTCTAAATTGAAAAGATACAGATTTGAAGGGTGGACCATTCGGTGGATAAGGAATTGGCTTTATGGACACACCCAGAGAGTAGTGGTCAATAGTTCTATGTCCAGGTGGAGGTCTGTGATGAGTGGTGTTCCTCAGGGGTCTGTCTTGGGATGGGTGCTTTTTAATATCTTCATCAATGACATAGATGATGGGATTGCACACACCCTCAGCAAGTTTGCAGACGACACCAAGCTGATTGGTG
>VXAA01001428.1:134475-158366 GCA_013399115.1 Anseranas semipalmata
TCAAGGCCAGGCTGGATGGGGCCCTGGCCAACCTGATCTAGTGGGTGGCATCCCTGCTTACGGCAGGAGGGTTGGAACCAGATGATCTTTAAGGTCCCTTCCAACCCAAGCCATTCCATGATTCTATGATTCTATGATTCTATCCAGATCCCTCTGCAGAGCCTTCCTACCCTCAAGCAGAACAACACTACTACCCAACTTGGTGTGGTCTGCAAACTTACTGAGGGTGCACTCAATCCCCTCATCAAGATCATTGATAAAGATGCTGAACAAAACTGGCCCCAGTACTGAGCCCTGGGGAGCAGCACTTGTGACCAGCTGCCAACCGTATTTAACTCCATTCACAATTCTGGTATCACAGAGTATAATAAACAAAGATAGAGGATAGCACAAGTTGAATCCCTCCAAAATGTGTCCAGAGAACTTAATATCCAAGTTGCCATAAAAAAATTTTCACACTTAGCTTCAGTGTAATCTAATTTTCTGTTCCACATACATGGATAGAAGGACATTTTTCTAAGCAAATAGAAATGCATATATGGAACATATGGTCTGCTAGGAAATATAAATTAAAAATGATCTTATATGTCTTTGTTAATTTTATGCTTTAATTGGAAATTTCAAACTCCCCCCAAAATCTCATATAAGATAAATAGACAGAAATATTGAAACTTTCTGCTCCAGCTGAACTTTCATCTCTAAGTAATTCTGTCCCCCATACTTTCATCATCTGGATCAAGCTGAGGATCTGATTTATCAAAATACTTAAGCTCTTGACTGTCTTTAACTTTGTGACTAATTCTATCGACTTCTAAGGAGCTACTTACAGCTATGTATTTGTATATACAAGTACATACGTATAAATGTATATATATACTTATAAAAGGTGTATACAATACACATATACACACACATTTAAATATATATATTTAAATATATACATAAATACGCATCAATATACATTGATGTATTTGCAGAATTTGACCCTTAAAAAGCAAAGGAAATTGATACTGTGTTTCAAAAGGAGGAACATTACTCATCCATTAGAAGAAGACAGATTTCCAAACATTTTAGACTAATGGAAAAGGTTCATGATCTGCATTTCTTGTAGAGAACAACTGTTTCTTATGACAAGTACTGAAGAGGGACCTCCTTAAATTTGTACAATGATTCTGACTTTTCCAAACAATAACCAGACAAAATTGCCAATCTGATAATTTCTACTGTTTGTTATGGTTGTGGCCATGGTTGTCTATGAAATGCAATTTGGGAACTACCAGTATAAAGGCATTTAAACCTTGACAGAAAGTCCATGTGACCAAGGGGAATTGTAACTTGTATTATCAGACAATGTATGGAGCCACTATTACCTCTTCTAAATTTCTTCTGCTAGAAACACTTCTGCAATAATACCAGTAAGAATTGAATCAGTTAATGATGGTTTGAGAAGATGACTGGGAGAGCTAGCACTTTTTTTTTTTTTCTCTTTTTACACCAAAGTTTGAAAAGTGTGGAATTGGTTTATGAGTGCTGCATTTGACTGCACTTGCTAAATTCAAAATCTTTAGGAGTAGGCTGTGCTAAGTGCACACAATAAACACTCTGTCAGCTTAGAGTAGGTGTCTTTATTACCCTTTCCCCATCAGCCCCATATCAAGGGGGTAATCTTGCAAATCTTTCAAATAGGGTCCACATACAGTTTAGCTGTTCATGCAGACCTTCTGACTCACCCACTAGTTGACGTGTGCAAAGCCAGGGTCTTAATCTGAAGAAATGAAGTACTTCTGATTCAAGCCTTCCATCAAAGAAATAGCAATGGTCATCCTGAGACTTGCCTAGAGTGCCCTGTTTAACAAAAAGTAAACCCAAACTCAGCTTGCTTCAGGGAAGTGAATGGAGGTTCTGCACAATGTCACTGCCTGGCCAATGCGGGAGTCTTTAAAAAATTTTCCTTACATCATCTTTCATAGATAAATACTACAAATGTAACAGTAAATGGTGACCAACAAATACTTTCTCTGACTATAGACTTCTGCCATGTTTCCCTTAATTGCCTCCCCACACAAGATAAATAAGAGTTGTACCTTTTATTGCTGTCTTTCTTGTAATCGATGCGAGGTTTCCTATGAATTGATTGTCAGAGACCTTCATATAAAACTAGAAATGAGATCTCTACCACAGGCATCTCTCTACAGTGACTCAGTCTTGATGTATTATTATTGAATAATACTATAATAAATAATAATAACAGTAAAGTTGTAATAGTAGGACTGATAATAATAATAGTAATGATATAAGCAGTTGTAACAACAAGAAAAACCCCAGTAAGCAGTAAAGCACCAGGTCTGGAACAATATTATTGCCAAAAAACACACTTGCTTGAAAGAAGCAGCCAATTAAACAAAGCCATGCAAAGATTAGCAAAGAACCTGTAGTTTACAGAAAAGAAGCATTTATTCAACTTCAGCATATCTGAAACCAGAAGTGCTCGACCCAGGAGTTACTCATGTCCCAAACAGACAGTAGAAGAACAGTAGATGAAATTTATGAAGCACTTAAAACTTGCTTTTCGTCATAAATTTTCCTGATAGCTCTGTGCTTGTGTGAGAACACGGTGGTATGGTACGTACCAGGGCTAGTACCATAGGACCATTGTAGGATCAGGAGATCAGTAAGACCTGAACACAGATGAACAAAGGTGGATCCAAGGGCAGCAAGAAAGGCTTCTATAGGTACATCAGTGGTAAAAGGAAGACTAGGGAAATTGTGGGCCCTCTCCAGAAGGAAACAGGAGACCTGGTTACCTGGGCTATGGAGAAGGCTGAGGTGCTCAATGACTTTTTTTGCCTCAGTCTTCACCAACAAGAGCTGTAGCCACATTGCTGAAGCCCCAGAAGGCAAAGGCAGGGACTGGGAGAATGATGAACCACCCACTGTAGGAGAAGATCAGGTTCAAGACCAGCTAAGGAACCTGAAGGTGCACAAGTCCGTGGTACCTGATAAGACACATCTGCAGGTCCTGAGGGAACTGTGTGGATGTAGTTGCTAAGCTGCTATCCATCATATTTGACAAGTTGTGGCAGTCTGGTGAAGTTCCCACTGACTGGAAGAGGGGAAACATAGCTCCAATTTTTAAAAAGGGAAAAAAGGAAGAACTACAAGGAACTACAGGCCAGTCACTCTCACCTCTGTGGCTGGCAAGATCGTGGAGCAGATCCTCCTGGAAACTATGCTAAGGCACATGGAAAATAAGGAGGTGATTGGTAACAGCCAGCATGGCTTCAGTAAGGGCAGACCGTGCCTGACAAATCTGGCGGCCTTCTATAATGGGGTTACAGCACTGGTGGATAGGAGAAAAGCAACTGACATCATCTACCTGGACTTGTGCAAAGCATTTGACACTGTCCTGCATGATATCCTTGTCTCTGAATTGGAGGGACATGGATTTGATGGATGGACCACTCGGTGGGTAAGGAATTCGCTGGACGGTCACACTCAAAGAGTTGCGGTCAATGGCTCAATGTCCAAGTGGAGACCCAGTGACAAGTGGTGTTCCTCAGGGGCCGGTACTGGGACCAGTGCTGTTTAACATCTTTCTCAGTTACATGGACGGTGGGATTGAGTGCACCCTCTGCAGGTTTGCTGATGACACCAAGCTGTGTGGTGTGGTCAACACACTGGAGGGAAGGGATGCCATCCAGAGGGAACTTGACAAGCTTGAGAGGTGGGCCTGTGCGAACCTCATGAAGTTCAGCAAGGCCAAGTGCAAGGACTTGCATCTGGGCCAGGGCAATCCGAAGCACAAACAAAGGCTGGGTGGAGAACGGATTAAGAGCAGCCCTGATGAGAAGGACCTGGGGGTGTTGGTTGATGAGAAGCTCAACATGCCTATGGTAGGAGGTTGGAACCAGATGATCTTTAAGGTCTCTTCCAACCCAAGCCATTCTATGATTCTATGAGCCAGCAGTGTGCACTTGCAGCCCGGAAAGCCAACTGTATCCTGGGCTGCATCAAAAGAAGAGTGGTCAGTAGGTCGAGGGAGGTGATTGTCCCCCTCTGCTCTGCTCTTGTGAGACCCCACCTGGAGTATTGTGCTCAGCTGTGGGGCTCCCAGCACAAGAAGGACATAGAACAAGTCCAGAGGGCCATGAAGATGACCAAAGGACTGGAACACCTCTGCTATAAAGACAGACTGAGAGATCTGGGGATGTTCAGCCTGGAGAAGAGAAGGCTCTGGGGAGACCTTATAGTGGCCTTCCAGCACCTACAGGAAAGCTGGGGAGGGACTCTTTTCTCAGGGTGTGTATTGATAGGACAAGGAATAATGGTTTTAAACTAACAAAGGATAGATTTAGATTAGATATAAGGAAGAAATTCTTTACTCAGGTGGTGAGGCACTGGAACAGGCTGCCCAGAGAAGCTGTGGATGCCCCATCCCTGGAAGTGTTCAAGGCCAGGCTGGATGGGGCCCTGGCCAGCGTGGTCTAACGGGTGGTACCTGTGCCCATGGCAGGGGGGTTGGAACTAGATGATCTTTAAGGTCCCTTCCAACCCAAACCATTCTTTGATTCTGTGTTGTCATTCTGAGCAGCTGCAAGGCCAAGACAGAGAGTTATGATAGCTCTGATACAAAAATGTGGGAGGCTTTTGGGAGGTTTCAAAGCACAAGTGGTAAGTTTCATGCTTCTCTACTCTGAATATCACCAAACATAAACACTGGCCTAAATCTTAATTACGATGGCATGTTTCCCCTTCACATATATTTATTTTTTTATTATATATAAATATATGTAATATATATTCACATATATATATATTATTATTACTTTATTTCTTTTAATGATTGAGTTGCATGGGGAAAAACTTGTTTAGATTAGATAGACCGGTTTGATTAGAGATATCACAAGGTCCTTCTCAGTTATGGGAGATGGCAAGCAGACAAAATCAATCTTTCTTGACTTACGGGTATGTCTATATTGCAGTCGGGATGTGGAGGCTGTAAACATACATATGGAACCAAACCTAAATTAATCTGGTAAGCCTTGAAGAGGTGCTGACACAGACTTTAGCTTAGGCTATGCAAACCTGTCTGGGACCTTCTGCGCTTACTTGAGTGGGTAACACATCCTGAAGTTAATGATGCAATGATTTCACTGTTATTGGTTCAAGTAACACATAGTCTGACAGCCAGCCAGGGCATGACAGGTTATGGCTGGGGAACACTGCATCCCAGTGATCCTCATCTAGCACAAAAAGCTGGTTGGAAAACAGCAGAGCGGCCCAAAGTTACAGTATATAATAAACCTGTCCTGACAGTCCAAGAGACAAGGGGAGGAAAAAGTGTCTTGGACTTTATTATTGCTGCTTCTCTCTTCTTAACTGGTTCAAGCAAAGTCCAAAGTTCAAGCAAGTTTACCAGAGCCCAAGCCCACTGTGAAGATGTAATATCAAGCAAGAATTAAAGGCTGCAGTACATTATGTGAAATACAGTCACTGAAGCCTGATTTATTATTTTTCTTGTGCCTTTTCCTTTTCAACATTGCAAACTAAGAACGAGTGAAGTGTTAAAAAGCACAGAGTTATTGAAAACTTCAGCTCAGGGCTTGTTCAGATGGTTTTGGAATTGTGCGTTCACACCATGCATTTCAGGGAGGCTAAATGCAGATGAGGAGGTATCAGAATATTTTCGGTTTTCATCAGGAGCTTTACTTTTCCCTCCTTTTGCTTCTTACTCACCTTATTCTCTCTAGTCTAGTATCTTCTTGTTCTTTCTTACATGTTCACAAGTTGTTTTTTTTGCCAACATCACTTTTCTTGTTTTTAACCACAATGTGTATTTGCTGAAGCCTGGACAGTCCTAGTACACTTGAACATGGTAAACACGACATTTCACAATGCTCGCTGCACTTGGATATAGAAAACATGATATTTCCTGAAAAGTCAGTTTCACTAAACTAAACTGTGTGGAGTAGAAAAAAACAATAGATGCAGAAACATAGGTCACTCTGAAAACTTTTTCTTCCACTTGTTATTGGTGGAAATTGCCCTCCTTGCAAAAGACAGGTTTCTTCCTTCTGCTGAGAAAGCAGAAGTACAATAGCCAACGCATTACTGTTCTGTAGGGAATTTGGCATCCATGTACATCTACAAGGCAACTGTGAATCATGCATATATTAACAGGTTGTAAAAGATTTATCATGTTTTTAACTGATTTTGAGTTCTCGGCAACAATTTCACAAGGACCGTTGTTCAAGATTGATATGTTTTGGTTTGCTGGGGCTTGATGTAAACATTTTATTTCTAGTCTCCTGAGTTTCATCTCATTTTTTGTGTTTGCTCAGTCTCACACCAGCCAAAACCTGCTGGATTTGCCTGATGTGAAACTGAACCACTGAGAAACCTCTGAGCTGTGCAGTCACAAGCTGGAAGAAAAGCTGGGCTAAGCGCTGTGTGCAGTTCTGTGCAGGCTGGTGCTCAGTGGTCTTGCGTCTTCACTGCAGTATGCGAGACCTGCATCACACAGTCACCAAGAGCTTCTTTTTACCCTGAGCACGGAGAGCACAATGGAATTTGCAAACTTTTCTTACAGGTCATCATCGTCACATTTTGTACACATTTGATTCTTTTCCTACTGTTCTGCAGTGGGAGATACATAAAAATGCCACTTTTCAAGGCAAAGGCTATTGCTAAAAATAAACCCTAAAATAAACCTTGATAATTGAAAAGATTCCCTCCTCCTTCCTATTGTAAAGCAGGGATAGGCACACAACTATTCATAGATTAAAGTTTGCTTAATTAATAGTGAAAAATGATAAATACAGAAATGATGCAGGTGGTTGCGTCTAGTCAACAGACACCCTAGCACTAGTACTAGCATAAATGGTCTATATTTTACAGGCTGAAGCTCTAGGGATGTACCAGCATGCAAAAATTTAAGAGAAACTGGAATGTTTTCCAGCATATTTATGTGGCTTCATTTTTTAGAAACGTGAAAACTTGTATTTCTTTTCAAAATTAATTGTCCCCAGAGAATGTTCCTAAACACATGCTAAGTTTTTAAATCAGCAGTTTAAATGCATGAGAAAGGGAACATAAATCAGGATGGGATCAGTATGAGATATGAGACGTGTGTCCATATAAGGTATAGTCCATATTGAAGATGGCTTCTGAAGAAGGGAGACACTTGAATACACAGTGCTTTACTGCAGCTGGAGGTTTTCTGGGTTGCCAGGGAAGCCCGTGCACCCCTCCTCTTTCCTCCTTTGTCTTTGATTCAGTATTGCTCCAGCAAGACGCGGGCAGACTGAGCACAGGATATAAAGACCTACCTCTGAGAAGAGCCCCCACATGTCTGGATAC
Source organism: Anseranas semipalmata (assembly GCA_013399115.1). NCBI lineage: Eukaryota > Metazoa > Chordata > Aves > Anseriformes > Anseranatidae > Anseranas > Anseranas semipalmata. Next base: position 141,835 of record VXAA01001428.1, read on the forward strand.
TTCTTATTCTTCTTGAAGTACAATGCACACATTTATTCCTAACATGCTATATATCATAAAGCTTTAATAATTGTTTGCACGTTAGGTGTGTACTGGGTCTGGCTGGGCTGGAGCTCACTACCCCCACTGCAGCCCACACAGTGCTGTGCTCTGCACCTGTAGCTAGAACAGGTTGATACCGCACCAGTGTTTGGCTGTTGAACAGTGCTGAACAGTGTGGTACAGCACCACAACTCAGGGGTGGAATAAAGGGATTTTATTTATGGAATAAAGGGATATTCCATACATGTGGTGTCACATTCAGCAATAAAAGCTGGGAAAGGAGGGTTCTCGTTATGAAAATGTCTGTCCTCCTGAACAATCACTATGTGTATTGAGGCCCTGCTTCCCAAGACGTGGCTGAACATCACTTGCTTACAGGAAGTAGACAATACTTTTTTCCCTCTCTTTGCTTCCATGCAGCCTTTCCTTGTTTTCTTTTTTGTTTGTTTGTTTGTTTGTTTGTTTTCCTGTTTCTGTTTCTTTTTCCTTTAATTAAATCCTTATCTTAACCCATGAGCATTTTTTTTTTCCATCATATTTTCTCCTCCTCACTTCCTTTGAAGAGGGGGGGTGAGAGAGCGGTGTGGTGGAATTTAGTTGGCCATCGGTGTGAAATCACAACGTGTTTTTGTGACTGTTGGACAGGAATTTGGCTGTAACAGATGAGAATGACCCTTTCAGGCTGCCGAATCCACAGTTACCTTGCTACAGAAGGCAATGAAGTCATGTAATCCCTGGTATATATCACTTTAACTGAAGCAAGATCAAGCCTGAGGCACAGGATACACATTCTAAGACTCAGTATAATTTCAGATCCCCAACCCACCCCTTTCCAAATTGTTTACCAGGCTTTGTATGCATCAGTACATTGACTAGAAGGCAGTAATTACACAAGAGTGTAGCAGCAATACAGTACCCAATAGTTTAAAACACCAAATAAAATCAAATAATGGATATCCAGGCACATTTTTTGGGAATGCTCAGCTGTCAGGACATCTGCTCCCAGACTTTGCTGGAGGACCCACATTAAGATCTGTGGCTAAATTGATGAAAATACTGGCAACAATGCTCAAGACAGTTCTGCAGGCCTGGGTTGAGCATATCATTTCAAGGTGAAATATCATGATGTTTTTGTAAATCCCCAAACTCTACCTTGTCTCACAGCAGAAGCTTTCTATATATCTTTAACGCAGCAGAACAGTCAAAGCAGAGCCATTCTGATTCCACAGATGCCAGCTTGAGAACTCAGCCTCAGAGGAGAAGGTCGGGCTGCTGGACCACCTGCAGAGTTTCCCAGCCTATTCCCTCCTGAACTTCCAGTCAAATACAGAATGGTCTGATCACTCCCAGCCTACAGAGCTGCTCACAAACAATAAAAATATCTATAACAGCTGGACTCTGGTAGCGCTTGGTGCTTGGACCTTTCTAAACACATAACCGCACACAGACCTGGCCCCAAGACACCTGTAATCAAGACACACATGAAGACATTCAAGACATGAAGAGTTTTTTGAAAAATAGTCTACATCAAAGACTATGTGACTAACTTCACAGTGAAGGCAGATTAGACTTCAGATTTGAGAAGTGAAAAAACTTGGAAAACAGAAAGGAAAGAAAAATACTTCTGTTGCTTGTTGCCAATGCGCTCCTGGGGGTACACTTAATGAAGGTAAACAAGGATTTCCAACACTGTACATTGTGCAGCTTTTGAGTCCATTGTGTTGAAAGTGTCTTGGCAGTGAGAACCAACTGTGGGATGAGTTTTAAACTTTACTTGGAAGAAAGTACAGATAAGAGCTGTACCAACACATGCTTCGAAGGCAGAAGAGCTCCTACCCTTTTGTGGCATATCTTTTTCTGGAGTCCTGCCTAAAGATGGAATCTTTTCTGGACTACCAATGAACGTATCCAGTGTATAACCTACAGTTATTCCCAAGAACCAATTTTTGCTTACCAAGATGTTAAGCCTAGTTCTGTTTCTTTGGAAATCTAAGAAATTCTTAACAATCTTCTGTATTTATCATTCTGATCTTCACTACAGTTTCCTTGCCAAACATAATACAGACTCACAGAGCAATAGAGTTAGCATTGAATGATAAATCTTTGTTGAGAATTGTTTAACACATTGCTTCTTTGCAGCTTTGGCCCCAGCCAGTTTAAACAACAAACACCTGATCAAGATTCTGGGAGATGTAAAAAGAAAGCCTTTGGCAACAAAAATGAGATTATTTTAGCCAGGTTCTATGGAAGCAAAAAAATGTAGCTGAGAGATAGAAGGTAAGCAAGAGGCCTTAAAAAACAGTGGTTGCATTCTTATTTTATTTATTTATTTGTTTGTTTATTTATTATTTATTTTTAAAGATCACCAAAAAGGAAAATGGATCGATTTGGAAAAAAAGAGGTCTTCCAAAACTCATGCGGGAAGGCTTTTATGATGTGTTTTCACTAATGTTTTTATGACAATGACTTAAAGAATGATAAATGAAATCCATATTCCTCACTCTGAAAACAATTTATTTGCAGAGTTAATGCTTTTCTTTCCAGAATGAGCTGGTAGAAAATATGGAAACCAAACTGACATGCTTTTAAAGCCTTCTAACCAAACTTCCTCATGCAGACATATATATTTCACTGTAAATTCTTGAAAGACTAGTGGATTTAGCTATGTGTATAAGAAATGTCTGGCAAGTAGAGTATCTTGGTACACATGCCAGGGGGAGGAGGGAAGCTCAAACTACAGAAACGAAAGAAGAAAAATACTGAATTTTGGATATTGAGCAGGGAGTCAGAAGATTAGATTTCAAGCACTGCCTAACCTAATGGGCCTTGATCACTAATGGGAGGTCTAGCCACTTTTCTAAAGTAATTAAAAATTGACGTAGGAAAACAGAAGATGACAGCAATCTCACCACATGAAAGGATTAGAGCAATCTGTTTGTATTGCTAGGGAGCACCACACCAACAGTATGTAAGTTGTGAAGTAAGGGTAGATGACACACCAACCTACCTATGCATACAGGACAGGGAGGTATAAAAACACTTGACAAAGTTTTCTTCTGGTGGCCAGAATTTTCTAATGAGTCAATCAGAACTTCCTAGTAACAGTGAAAGTATGTCAGAGCCAACTTTGTGGGATACTATGTCTTGGCAAAGATCTTATATTGATTTTGCAGGGGGAAATCAGCGAATATGCCTAGCTGCAGTTAATGCTTATTCCAGACTGCCAAAGTGGTATGTATGTCAATGGTTTTGGCAGCTAAGACAATAGAAAGTGTACATGTTGCATATGATTTTGCATAAGGAAATCATGTGGGACTGTGACAATCTTTTTTTTTTTTTTCTTCTGGGGAATACATGATTTTCCCCCAGTTTACCACTGTGCACCACACATTAGCAAAACTCATATAAAGTCATTAACAGAGAAATACAGTTAGAGCCCTTAGAATACTACCAAATTTATCCCATTTAAAGGTCAGTATCACAGATCACTAGACAGAAAACATTGTCGGAGCAATTTCTTTAAATGACAGTACTGCTTTAGTTTTATATGGTAGGACCAAATGCATCTGAAAAAAAAAAAAGATAACTCACAGAGTAAGAAAGTCAGAAAATAAGTTCCTTAGGGATAAGTGAAACATTAATAACTTATTGTCCTGTTATTACTAGGTGAAGGCTCTCTTTTCTTATTTGCATCTTAGACAGAGGCAATTTATGGTCCAATTTAGGGCTTAACAGGACTGCTGAGCAGAAATACTGACATCAAGTGCATCACTACAGTGATGCAGTCAGTGCTACAGGCAACGCAATAATTGTTTACGAAACATATGAATGTTAAGGTCAAAACAAAACACAGAGCTATGGACTAGTCTACAAAGCTCCTAATAAATCAGTCTTGCAGTCTCAGGAGCTTCAGCATCCATCACATCCTTCATGGGGGCTGCAGCACAAAGCACTGATCTGGAGTAGTGGTCTCTGAGGGTGAAGAATTCTCATTTCAGGAACTTGTTACTGAATTCCTTACTGGAAGTGATCAATCTGAACCCAAACTGACAGTGTTTAGATCAAACTGTAACCTGTTCCAGGAACATGTTCCATCCTAGGAAGGATGTCTGTGAATAAATTCCATCAAATTAAAGACTACAGGATGTAATTGTTCATGCGTGACTGTACGTATTGCTAAAACCGAAGGTTATAGGTACCTAATACATGCCTGAAAACAGTTTGAAAGTATTCAAACTGGGAAAAATTACTTCCAAGCATTCTTTGATTTAAATGCCCACATAATTTTTTTTAATTGTAGTTAAATATAATTCATTTTGTAATTGTTATAATTACAGATTTCTCATACTCGTATTAGCTGAATCAGTCAACAAACTTTACAGAGATACTTCATATTCCTCCCATTAATTTCCTTCTTAAAAACAACCAAAACTCATTTATCATTGGGCCAGTCCTGGATTACATGCTAAACCTTGAGTGAAGGCTGTCTGGTGATGTGCTAAAGAAATACATGAAACTCAGCACTCCATAGCCACCAGTCAGGTTTGCAGACAGACGCTCCTTGCAAAGAGGAGTACCGTTCTTGTCTTTCTCTTCTTTCCTCCTGTGGGATCTGGGCTCTGTACTCCCATTAATCACCCCTGGGTAGCTGCATCCCTGCTGCAGAATCTCCGTCCTTGTGGCTTGGACTTCCTGAACTCACACTTTGTTTCTACTGCTTTAGATTACACTGTGACTGCTTGTAAGCAGAATGAAGCTGTTATTAGAAGGAGATGCTCTTTTGGTTCAGTATTGCTCCAACAAGTGGCTAAAAGCAGACATTTAAATGTGCAACAGATGAATGAATGTGTCTTGGGATAAATATCTCATGAACTGGAAATCATCATCCTGTCGTTTCCAAACAACATTTCTATCTGCTTATGTGGTGAACTCCTGTGGTTTGTGGGCAGCTGATTTGGTAGGAGTTACGAAAAGCTCACAGATAAAGTTAGCATTTAATCTTCATTGCCTCACAGCCTTTATACAGATGTTCATTCTTACGTATTGCATGTATATCAGTGTACATGCAGTATTTAAGACCAAATGTCTATGTAAAGACTGCATGGTAATGAAGATTATATTTTGAAAACAATTGACACTTAACAAACAATGAAATGTAAGTGTCTCAGATTTGCAAAGATCACTGGGAGGGTACAGTGAATAGCAGGCAGATGCTTTTTTTTTTTTTCCTTTTTTTGTATATATTCCAGTATTCTAGAAACACAGATATACTTTATTTTTAATAATGTTACTGTTTTTTGTTTGTTTTTGTTTGTTTGTTTGTTTTTCCTCTTCAAAATGACTGTTTGAAGTTGCAGGTCTCCACATGCCTTCAAGATGCTATTCCTGCTGTTTCATACTTGTCCAGATCCTGTCAAAAATTTGATTTGTATGGAAAAATTGCTTGAAATTGAATTTTCAAAAGCTTTTAGTTACTTACAGTGCAAAGCAGCATCTAAGGAGATTTTCAGAAGCTCCAAAGGCAGTTTAGAGTCTTAACTCCTGTTAGATACTGAAACTCTCTGGGCTGCACGTGCATTTCTAGGTATTTGCCATTCCCTTGACAACCCAGCTCAGCCTGCCTGTGCTTGTGGGAACACTAGGGTTATCCAGCATGCAGAGACATTAGCACTGCAGCTGCCTTTATCAAGTACTTGCGTACATTGAGAGATTCAGTTCATTATTGCCAGCAAAACTTTTTAGGTACCCAAAAGGAAAGGTGAGAGAGTAGCAAAGAAGACACAGTGTGTAATTACTGTGTTTACTTAACACTAAGCATAGACTCCTGTTAATCTGAAGCACATAATTAGAGGACTATAGTATCAATATAACATTGTAGAATTATGTTACAATGATTTGAGTGTCCAAAATAAATGAGGAAATTCATTAGCTAGCTTTACCTTTGGCCTACAAAATCTAACTTGTTTCATGTATTTTTTAATGAATAACATTTTGGATCTTATCTCATTTTTAGAATGATTCATTCTTAATACTTTGAATCAGTTCTGAGAAATGAATACTTCTCTAGTACTTCATTATGAGACAAGGTATCAATGTGACACTGTTACGTCACATTAGTGATTCATTAGTCAGACTTCTGATGCTGAAGCCAATCTTGTGACATTTATGTGGAAAATTTCTGTTCTTTGTTGGTGCAATAACACAAACAGGTCAGTACACTCTAGTTTTCATTTAACATAGCACTAGTGACTCATGTACCTTTTCAGTTTTAAGCCTACTTGTTGGGGATTCATGAATGGTATTCTTACTTAGTAATTTGGTTTCTCTAAATTGCTTTCTGTTTTCCCAGACAGTGGTTGTTAGATTCCAACATGAATGCCCTATTTTATGTTGGAAGGATACTCACCATTTACCGGCCTGTTTGAAACTGGGGCGGATGAGAGGGTCAGCAGCTCTAAGGAAGTAGCTTTCAATTTAGATGCTTGTGAAGAGCTTCATTTGGGTAGCATTTTGACTACAAGTCCACAAATCTATTAAATAGCAATAAAGCTAGCCTGGGATGTAATAGCAATAAGGTCAAGCCTGGAAGTCACAAAGAAGATGAAGATGCAAGTTTCTAACCTTCATAGGTCTGTTTGCTTCAGTCTTCTTCATTCTGACAGCACGAAGATGATTCTCTCTGTCTCTGCAGAATAAAGGAAGGGAGAGACACATTAATACAAATGTAGTAGAAGAAGTGAGGTATCATGGACTTAAAAAACTCCAAAAGAGTCAAGGAACACTCTGTAAGGTTGACAAGGAATTGTAGTTTGGGGTTAAGCATATCAAAAATACTGAGTGCAGTTAATAGCTGTTCATGGCAACCCATACAGAAGTCTTATAATTTAGACTTTACTAATTAGAAATTCTAGATGTTAACAACTGCGGTGTACCAGCTAACACAAAGCATTTCACTTGGATTCCTCCAAAGACCAGAAAGGAGAAAGGTCTAACACAGGGTGTCAGTCAGCTGTAGATTGTACTTGAGGACAGAGGACATTGGTTTTGTTTCAGTTAGATCTTGCTCTGATCTGAATTTTTCAATCAGCATGTTAGAAATTGTGATAACAATATTTACAGTATTCATGCTATCATTCACTAAGAACTATTTATTTTGTTCCGACTGAAAGTAATTATTGACAAAAAGGTTCAATAATTCAAAAGTTATTGTGAAAAACTGAAATGGAAAAGACTCAGAACAATTTGAGAAAAACTGAAAATAAGCAGATTTGTCCTCCAAAGTTTTCCAGACATGGAACCCATAAACCTAGAAACTTAAATGCACTTTTTGTGCTTTCTCTGGCATTATATAAAACATAACACCAAATGTATTTTATATTTTACAGCTCATCCAAAATATACCCTAAAGCAAGTCATAAAATGGAATGCACTTAGACACACCCTATTACACTATAAAACCAGAATGCTATATAGCAATTAATCCAATGTAATTCATAAATCTAAGCAAAACCACTGAGAATAAAGTAAATTAAACACGATAATTTTGATTTGGCATTTAAAATAGAGTAAAAATCAAATATAAAACTCCAGAGCCACATTTTGAAAACCCAACCTGTTGATGAGTACCTGTAAGTTAAAGAGCCAAGTTGCTATTGTAAAAAAAAAGATTGTGCTAAATGTCACAAACATATTTCCTTTGAATGTTTAACTACTACACTGTGATGGCATATCAAATAATTATATGTGTAAGTAGCATACATTGCAGGGGCTTTGTCTTTTAATGATTTCTGTCAGTAGGGAATGTCACTTTTTGACATTCATCTGCATAGGTGTGCCTGCAGACCAGAGATACCTGAAATCCCAGAGAACCACGCATTGCAGCCAAAGTCCATTGGGGTCAATGACCACTAGGTCATTGACTTTTACGGGCATCATTATCAGACCATAGGGTGACTTAGGTGGTGAGAGCAAATCACTTCAGGAGCAGTGGTGCAGACAGACTTGGTGGTTGTGCCTAAGCTGGTACATCCGTGCATGCTTCAAAACATTCTGAGACACCAGGACAGGGTCCTCTAGGCCAGCAAAGTCCTGCAGCAATTCTTGGCACGAACCTGTTCCGAACCTGGCACATTCACCTCATACTCTTGCCAGTGACTCGTAGGCACGGTTTGAGACTTGGATGATCCAGGGACTGTTTCCAGTAGACAGTCTGCATGCAGCCAACATGCTTTGGAGGAGAAGGTGTATTACTGTCATAGACTCTAGCCACTTGATGTCAGTTGGCTTTAGTGGCTGGAAAGTTCCCAGGCACGAGTGTAGATGTAGCCGCTGTGGGTCAAGAAGTGACTCTTGCACAGGGTACAGTAAGAATGACCTGGCCCAAATGTTGATGAGAACTGTGTGTCTCAGGGTCTTAAGACTAGTTTCTCAGCAATCCTGGCTAACAAATGGAATAAAATGTGCCATGGAACTGCTATCCCCCTTAGTGTGAAAGATGCATAAGAAAAGCATATTAAGAAACTGCAGAACATAACGTTGAAATGTTGTGTACCACACTCGAATAACAAGGGCTGCTGCATATCTGTGTATGAAGAATATGGAAAATTATCATATAAGAGTTTGTTGGTACACAATGCAGCATATAAAGATAAGAAAGTATGCAAAGCATGCAAAGTCTGGGAAAACCTGATCATCATACATGTGTTCAAAAATTGCAGAGGGAGGTCTTGCTGTATATTGCTGAATCAGTTACATTTGCACAGTGAGAAACTTGTGATAGTGAGCTGAACTTGGAGTAATCAGGCCTACTTGCTGTGAAAAGCATGCAACAATAGCTCAGCACTAGCAAGTAAAAACATTGTTTTGTGAATAATGAACCACATAGGGTGAGCTTTAAGTATAATTCATTAGAATCTCTTATTTTCTTCTCTGCTGTAAGCAAGCAGCAACATGAGCAGATTAACACATTGTTTTGAATAGTAGCCAAAGAGACCTCTGTGAGAGAACACTCTACTCACCTTCACTGTAGCCCAGGGGGAGAAGGCTGCTCTACATCAGCTGTCCCAGGTGGTGGATGGGGTGACTCCATGGGCTGGCAGCATCTCAGACCCTTCTGAGCTCTGCAAGGGTAAGGTCAGCACTGCCGTGCGGGGGTGGGGGGAGTCTACAAGTGCTTTTGGAGATAATGGGCCTGATAGGACAAATGCTGGAACATAATCACTTGCATGGGGTTTAGAGAGCTCAGCACTTAAACATGAGAAGGTAGGGGCTGGGTAGACTTGGGTAGAACACAGGTAGCTCAGTTACAGAGTCAGATTTACCAAATTAGATGTTGAAGGCATATATCTCATGATTCCTCTTATTTAGATAGGACATCTATCTTGGATGACAAATTCATTAGATTATTAGGGTATGGGTCTAAAATAAAAATGTATTTCTTGGTGAGTGCTTGGACATGGGTAGAAAAACACCTGACTGACATCTGCTATGTTGATTTTGGAGAGTGGTTCAAGAGCACCCTGCCAGATACTGATGCTGGCTGGCACTCAGAGGTAGAAGTGCCAAAATGAACTGAGCAAAAATTTTTTTTTTTTTGAATGTAAAGAAATCTTGGCAGTAATTGGAGAAAGACAACACAATAAATTGCCTCTTAAACTGGAATGATCAATCCCATCTATTGTTTTGTTCAGCAATGATACTGTGAATATTCTGACCAGGTAATATGATGAGAGGAACTAATAGTGCTGTTGGGAATAAAAAATTTTGGTTTTCTGCATTGAAACAGGTGGTATAAATGTTTCCAGTAATTCTATAGCTGTATAAAATGTAATGTAATTAGAGTATCTTTAAATTGTCACAGCTCTATGAACTGTCATCTGTAGATTCATTTAAAACTATTGCCTCCCTGTAGGAAGGGCAAAATCTTCAGAAATAACCATCAAGCACATAAGTCTACTAGAGTCTGCAGCAAATTAAGGGATTGTTCAAAGTTGGCTATTTTATCATAGGCATCAAGCTAATGTATTGACATCTTGTGCCTGACGTTGGATCCCTCTATGTTCTTATTGCTATGAAAAGCTGATGAGCACTAAAAATCACCTATGTCTTCAAAAGAAGGAAGAAAGGAGATAAGGCATCACTGGAACCATAATATTAGTCATCTCCGCATTGTAGTATCAGTCATCTCAACAACAGTAGATCCCAAATATCATAGGCACCTCGAAAGCTTTGGAAATAATGAAATATCTAGCATTCCTATATTTTCACAGACCTTTTCTCTTTCCACAAGCAGGATCTACATATTAATTATTTGAAGCCTATGCTTCAACAGCTTCTGATGCTGTTATTGCTGAGCAATATATGAGCTAGTGATGTGCTAGTGAAGTACACAGATGGGAAAGACAGAAATTTAGCCTAAGCTACAACCAAAGATTCAGGGTGATCGTACATGGTTTTAGCATGGTCTACTATTTTATGTAGGCAAAATGTGACTTTGCTAGGCTATGTTGTGCTGGTGTGATTGCCTCCGTGCCTTACACACAGACGCAGCACCACCAATATGGAGCATGTCTTGTCAGCTGCCCTTCAGCACAGCTTATTATTCAGAAGCAAGTGACCTCATGCTAGCTCTTTGTACCATGGTGAATGTGAAGTTTTTCTGTCTCGGAAGTAAAGATGAGTGCTGAGGGCTTTGTCAAGATAATAAAATTAGAAGTGAGAGATGTTCTGAAAGAGAAAAACTGCATCTCATCTTAGGAAAGAGCCTTTGGTGGCCTGTGGGATCCTCTCTCCAATTTAGGAATGTTATCTGCTTTTGTTAGAAAAAGTGAAATAAGGTCATACCTCTCTGCTACTCTTGCTTTCCTCTCTTCCTTCCCTTACCCACTAACAGAGGAGCTTTTACTGGCCTTGACAGAGACATATTGACTCCAGAGGTCAATACTGGGTCCAGTATTGTTTAACTTATTCATCAGTGACTTGGATGAAGGGATAGAGTGCCTCCTTAGCAAGTTTGCTGATGATACAAACCTGGGAGGAGTGTCCGATATGCCAGAGTGCTGTGCTGCCATTCAGAGAATCATGGACAGACTAGAGAGATGGGCAGAGAGGAACTTCTCGAAATTCATCAAAGGCAAGTGCAGGGTCCTGCACCTAGGGAGGAATAACCCCAGGCACCAGTACAGGCTGGGGGCTGACCTGCTGGAAAGCAGCCCAGCAGAGAAGGAGCTGTGAGTCTTGGTGGACAGCAGGTTAACCATGAGCCAGCAGTGTGCCCTTGTGGCCCAGAAGGCCAATGGTGTCCTGGGGTGCATTAGGAGGAGTGTTGCCAGCAGGCCGAGGGAGGTGATCCTGCCCCTCTGCTCAGCCCTGGTGAGGCCACATCTGGAGTACTGGGTCCAGTTCTGGGCTCCCCAGTACAAGAGGGACATGGGGCTCCTGGAGCGGGTCCAGCGGAGGGCCAAGAAGATGATGAGGGGCCTGTAGCATCTCTCATACGAGGAGAGGCTGAGAGAGCTGGGCCTGTTCAGCTTGGAGAAGGGAAGACCGAGAGGGGATCTTATCAATGCGTACAAATATCTGAAGGGAGGGTGTCAAGAGGATGGGGCCGGACTCTTTTCAGTGGTGCCCAGTGATAGGACAAGAGGCAACAGGTACAAACTGGAACACAGGAAGTTCCATCTGAACGTGAGGAAAAACTTTTATGCTGTGAGGGTTGACTGAGCACTGGCACAGGTTGCCCAGAGAGGTTGTGGAGTCGCCCTCCTCGGAGATACTCAGAAGCTGTCTGGATACAATCCTGACTAATGTTCTCTAGGGAACCTTGTTTGAGCAAGGAGGTTGGACTAGATGGTCTCTAGAGGTTCCTTCCAACCTCAACCATTCTGTGATTCTGTGATATTTAGTAAAATGGAAATTATCCTCTGGAAAGCAGATAATTGAATTTGACCTATTGTTCCCTTAAATGCTAAAATCAGACCCTGACTATTTCATTTAGCTCTCTAAATTGTGTTTGCTTTATATTGATTTTGCAGTGTGGCTTCAGGGTTCTTTACACATGTATATCTCATTAACTAGTTGACTGATACGGAAAGAGAGGGAAACACTCCGTGTTTTTGTGGTGGCTCTTTGACAAATACATACATACCTTCTGCAGCCATCAACAAGGACAGCAGATACAGTCAGGTCATGAATCTTTGGCTTGTCTTTGGGGGGTATCTTTTAATAATTTCACGAGAGGAAGCTTTTAATTTTGTTGTCCCTATTAAGATAACAAAATAATGTGCATACGTTGCAAGGAGGAAATCATGCAACAGAGAATAGAAAGTGGAAGCAAGCACGACACAACCCAGAAGTCATCCATCCTTTCTATACGTTTTGTAGTGTGCAGAAGTCCATTGGTTCAGTAACCCAAACACTGTTGCAGAGTTGTAATGAATGCCTGCAATACAGATTTCATTGGATTACCAGCTCAATACCAAACCAGTAATTACTAAGGGTTTGTTTTCACAGACATAAAGCGTGAAGGTGTCTACTGCCTACGCTGCCCTACATATCTCAAAGCCACAAAGACAAATATTTGATGAATAGGCCAGGAAAGAGGTCAGAGGAAAGGAGGTCAGTGTAAAATCACCTTGAAGCACACTGTGATCCAAAGCTTATGTCACACGTGTGTGTTTGTTGTGAGTAGAGGTTAAAGACCTGGACATAGGAACATAATGTGTAAAAAGAGACAAACTCAAATAAAAAATACTGGACCAGGCAGCTAGTTGGAGCTCTGAGTTTGGTCTAAGAGCCAATGCTTTTTTTTTTTTTTTTTAAGAAAAGAATAATAACTGTGGAGAGAAACTTGTAGGCAGCAGGAACACTTCTGTAGGAAATGTGGGGTCATGGGGGACTAAGGAAGGGGCCTGTCACACCAGCCAGATGGAAATGCCTGGCTGGAGCCTCATACAAGTTGTGATTTACTCAGACACAAGTTATTGGACTTAATACAAGGGTAACTGAGTGAAATTTAATGGTCTGTGACATACAGGAGATGAATCTAGATGATCTAATGGTCCCCTTTAGCCCCAAAGCACTATGAAAGAAAAAAGTGGAAAATTTTACATTTCTGGATAAACTTTTTTTATCTGGAAGGATGACAAATTTCTGTATTAATCATAGTAACCATAATATTTAGCACTTATGGTGTCCTGTGTGTTTTTAAAGCAGCATTTAAGTGAACTCTTAAAGTATTTATATGTGTACGTTTGTGTGTTTGCATGTGTGTATGCCTCTGGAAGTACCAGACTTACAAGTTAACCAAGACATCAGGCTTAATGCCAACATTTGATTCTCTTTCAAAGACTGATCTCTAGTGACTTCAAAGTAGACCAGACCTTTGTGGTGCTTCTTGTCCAGATGAGATATGGTGTCTCCAGCGTGCAAGTGTATGAGTATTTTGAGTGCTACAAGACATCAGTTCAGCACTGAATCACTGACATAACTTCTCAAATCAAATATGAGCAGATCTGTTTGATACAGACATCTTGTATTTCATTCCAGTTCACCTAGGCAGGGGGTGGGGATCATTATGTACACATATTTTTCTACCCCCCCAGTAAGAATGCAAGTTGTACCCTGAGGTGGCAATTAGAAAGATGAACATATGTGCAAAACAAAGACCTAGAAAGGGCTGGAAGGCAAACTGATCTTTGTTTACTTATTTTTGTAAAGAAGCATAAGCCAAGATACTTACCAGAGAAAACTTGAGGACCAAATTATGTTGTCTGGGATTTCTCTTGTGTGTGCAGAAAACACAAACCTTCAAATTATGCTTGGTACTGAGTCCACAGTATTGACAGAATAGGCATTGAGGAACATGTGTAACTGGACCAACCTACTGAGAGCAGTTTCAGTGAAAGAGTGCAAAACACCTGCCTTTTCCTCATGACATCGACAATACCCTATGGGCAGTGAACTGAAATAACGTATGTCAACCTGCACCTCTGTAATTGTGACATAAGATACCCAGCAACTTGAAAAATAAGAAAAAACTCTGCATTCCTGAATGCAAAGGTTAAAAGGTCTGAGTCTATGAACAAGGTCCAAGGTACAAACTAAGTGCCATTTTACCTCTTATGCAGAAGCACAATGGAAATAGTTCTCAAAGTTACCATGAGAAACACTTGTCAAGGAATGATTTTTTAGAAAAAGCTCTTATATGTCTTCTTTATTGTGCCAAAGTTAATGCTGCAGTTATTGGCTTGCTCTGACTAGGGTAGGAATTCTGCTACTTTTAGCTAGTTACATACAATGAAGTATTCCTATATATAGTTCTTATTACACACTTCTTCAAGTATGAGGAGGAAAGAAACTAATCCAAACTAATACAGTATTGTGCTGCACATTTGTAGAAACTGTATAAAGAGAGCTGGGCAAAGGACTGCACTATCACATTAATTAATGAATGTGAAAATGAGTATTTAAGCTACGTAGTCACTTAACAGGTCATTTTTCATGGATGTTATGTGCTGGAAAATAAAACTATGTGATAGAGAAATCAGTTATATGTCCCTGTGAGCCAACAACCAGAAGTGAATGTTGAATATTGAGTTATATGTTTGCTTGCTCGGTTATATTGAACTCAACAAGTTCAGAATCTCTTTTCAGGTCTTTACGGAGTCTTTCCACTCCTAAGTTTTTATTTTCAATTAAATTTCTCCATTTTCAACTTGCTCCTGACTACCCAGAAGATGAGGCTGGATCCAGATGAGGACAGTTCATTCATGTCAAGGTTTTGCCAGTGGTTTGAGCACAAGTGGTTAGTAATGTTCTCAATTAAGACTAAACTAAATTAAAGTAACTAAATTAAGTAGTAGAGACAGCTAAACATCAGGCAGCTCTTACTGATCTTGTACTGGTGCGTTATAGTGAGCAGGATATAAACTTGTTTGAGAAGAGATTTCCTTTGAGGCAAGGCAAATGCTGACCAAAAATTAAGTTCTAGACTATGAAGGTGGGAAGTCTAGCACTGCAAGTCCACCAAGAAGTTACTCCAGCCATTCAAGACCTTCAGACTTAAGATGCCTCAGATGCAATCCTATATCTGTGCAGGTAGCTGGACACAAATTACATACAGTATTAATCAGGCTGTTGGAAGGAAGAAAATCATTAGCTGTCCAGCACAAAATGAAATAAAAAGGGGCTTATGGTGGAGTAGAAAATTAAATAGCATTGTCAAGAACAAAAGTCAACTCTAGGAACACAAAATTACGTTCAAGACTTAAGTGAAAATAGCAGTAAACTGTGTTTTTACTGTATAACAAAGGGCCATAGCCAAGAGTGCTGAAAGTTAGTGGGAACACTGATGAACACACTTTCATTTCAGAGTTCTTTGTACTGGAAGTAAAATTTTCATATAACTTTCTAGAATAAAAACTAATTTAGCAAATTGTGAGGGTCGCTAGTGTTTTCTTAGATGACATCAAGTGTCTGATAGAAAAGAAGTATGGATAGATATTATTTTTTCAAATTATCTGATTCTTAGCTTTTTTTTTTTTTTTTAATTAATTTCTAACAATTCGAATATAGACAAGTTCAGCATCTGCTTTTGCTGTGAGTGGACCCCCATGCTATTTCTCCAGGTGTATTATGTTGCCTAACGTTTACATCAGTGGCATCTTTCCAATTTGTCTTGATAAATGTTCCTTAAAATATTGATTCCTACCATTAGGAAAACTTACATTTCTTTACAAACATGTAAGTCAAATCCCTGTAATTTTCTGACCTAAATACACCATCAAATCCCATCTTCTAATTGCTCTTCAGAACTACCAACTAGTAGGCCAACAATATTTCAGTGAAGAGCTGGATCAGGCTATAGATCATACCTACAGAATGACACTGAAGTTGATTTCTCTTAAACTGCATACAGAAGAATAAAGGAGCATTTGCTTTCAGCTGATGTAGCTATACTTTCTTCACTTTCAGGAAAAAAAGAAAATCACAACAAATATCAGATGCTGTATGATGTACAATTTGCAGATGTTATTTTAGGATATTCATCTTCTATAAATACAAGCAGAACATTGTTATTTTTCTTGTTGCTTCATAATTATTATTTACTTGGTTTCGTGTCTCGCACACAACTCTATTAAGAAAAATGCAGTTATTTTGCTGCTTTTTTTATTTTGTTTACATGTAGTAGGAATGAAAGGATGTACTATCTGTAAGATAAAAATAGCATTGCAATATTTGTGTCCAACAAATTGCTTTTAAGCAAGAGGTGTTACTGTCTGGAAGGCAGTGCATATTCTTCATCTGCTATGTTGTTGTAGCTGAAATTGAGTGGCCCCATAAAACTCAGTTGTAAAATGCCGTATTCATTGATGCAGGAGATTAGGTTTACCCATGTCCTGTTTGCATATGGGACAAAAGCCATTGTAGGGCTGCTATCTCTAGCTGAACAAATAACTCATGAACTGGTTATGTATGTTTTTTTTTTTTTT
>VXAA01001428.1:158435-185632 GCA_013399115.1 Anseranas semipalmata
TTTTTCTCCATTTAAAATATAAGTTGATGTTGTGACAGTAACCCCATAACCTTAGGAGTGGCACCCAATATACTGTATATATACCCACTATACCCAATAAGCTGGAGGAAGGTAGGAGAAAGGGAAAGCTATTAAGTGGACAGCTTTGGCCAAAACCCAGTTGCATATACAATGAACATCAAATAATTTAGTGTGAACTACAGAAGAAAGTTTAAAACATATTGTAATGCCTGTCATTTCTGTGTTAGAATCATAGAATGGCTTGGGTTGGAAAAGACTTTAATCTAGTTCCAATCCCCCTGCCATGGGCAGGGATGCCACCCATTAGACCACGTTGCTCAAAGCCCCATCCAACCTGGCCTTGAACACCTTCAGGGATGGGGCATCCACAACTTCTCTAGGCAACCTGTTCCAGTGCC
This sequence comes from Anseranas semipalmata, assembly GCA_013399115.1. NCBI lineage: Eukaryota > Metazoa > Chordata > Aves > Anseriformes > Anseranatidae > Anseranas > Anseranas semipalmata. The sequence continues at coordinate 158,855 of VXAA01001428.1, forward strand.
TTACCACTCTCTGAGTAAAGAATTTCCTGCTAACATCTAATCTAAATCTCCCTTCTTTTAGTTTAAAACCATTCCCCTTGTTGTATCACTATCTGCCCATGTAAAAAGTCACTCACCATCTTTTTGTAAGTACTGAAAGGCCTCAATGAGGTCTCCCCAGAGCCTTCTCTTCTCCAAGCTGAACATCCCCAGCTCTCTCAACCTTTCTTCATAGGAGAGGTGCTCCAGCCCTCTGATCATCTTTGTGGCCCTCCTCTGGACTCACTCTAACAGGTCCATGTCTTTCTTGTGCTGGGGGCCCCAGACCTGGACGCAATGCTCCAAGAGGGGCCTCATGAGGGCAGAGCAGATGGGGACAATCACCTCCCTCGACCTGCTGGCCACTCCTCTTTTGATACAGCCCAGGACACAGTTGGCCTTCTTCCTCTAGTCTGTATTCATATCTGGGATCACCCTGACCCAGGTGCAGCACCTTGCACTTGGACTTACTGAACCTCATTAGGTTCACATGGGCCCACTTCTCAAGCTTGTCCAGGTTCCTTTGGATGGCATCCCTTCCTTCTGTTGGATCAATAGCACCACTCAGCTTGGTGTCGTCTGCAAACTTGCTGAGGGTGCACTCGATCCCACCGTCTGTGTCACTGATAAAGATATTAAACAGCACTGGTCCCAAGATGGACCCCTGAGGAACCTGTTGCAGTCTGGTACTTTCCTCTAGCCTGGCCTTGAGGTCTATCTACTCTAAAGTGAGATTAACATTTCCTGGGCTTTGTACAAACAAAAAAAAAATGTTATTTATGATTGCAATACAAAATAATCGAAACAGCATTTGTGGCACATCCATTATACTGATGCTTACAGACCAAATTCAGTGTTAATAAGATTAAGTGCAATTAATTTGAAACAGTTGTGTCTCCTTAGCTGTGGTGGAAGCATTTTAAAAAATCATTTACTGTATCATGGTTTTCAGTCCCCACCTGAAATGAAAGCAGAATGCTTCCTTTCACTCTGCTATCAACATTAAGAGTATATAAAGTTACATTACATGACACAAGAGCTTCATGTAATGAACTCAGTTACAGTTCTTACCTTTCAATGAGAATAAGATATTGATGAATATAGGTTACTCCAGTAGCATTTTTACATGTGACGGGTTTGGTGTTTTACTGTATACAACTTTTAATTGTTTTGTATAGTTTTTATAGTTGATTTTAATATAATAAAAAAAAAAACTATATTTGTATAGTTGATTTTTTTTCTGGTTGTTATATTTTTCTAGCATTTTATTTCATTGCTGGTAACAGCTATGTGTTTATCAACTGTGTGTTTTTTCATGTCTCAACATGCTGATAATTCAGTAATAGATATATCCGAGAGGTTCTAACATTGCTAATTTGATTCCTAGGCTATTATGTCTCAATAGCAACAATTTCAAAACAAAAAAAAATGTCCAAGTAGGATGACACATAAATTTACCTATATTATTTAAAATAATTCTTTGGAAAGCTTCACCCCAGACATTCTTTATTTAAAGAAGGAACTAGGAGAAAAAAAAAAAAGTGTCTACACAGGGCTCTCCTGTTCTTAATTTTGGTTGAAACCATGCATACCCCTTTGAAGTATTGGCTCTAGTAATACACACCTTATCCCTCTCTGTGCCAGCCATATGAACCTATTTACATTGTAAGATTCAGCCAGAGGCCAGGAAAGAGATATGTACAGTAATTCCAAACACAGTCTATAAGGAAGTGCCTCAAAGATTTTCATAAAAGTCAATGACAGCTATCAAATGGCATTAGAAACATGTAAGCAGGCATGGCCATGATTACCTCAAACTGACATGATAGTACCTGTCTCAAAGAAATTGCACTTTATTGAATTGTCTTTAAACATTTATATAAAGTAACAAAGTCAGCAAAGTAGTTTAAACTTCCACCAAAACAGATGTCAAAGAGTGAGTAGGCTTTGAAATATAAATGAAGTCAAGGGTCTTCTGTTGCTTTTGAGTAAGACAAGCTGACTGAAAAGCAAAACAATTTAAATGAAAAACATTGTTTTTCTGTTGTGGTACTTCTAGCCATAACTATCTATCTGTCTGTCTGTCTGTCTTTCTATCTAATAAAAGTAATGTGTGCTCCTAAAGGTAAAGAAACAAGACTGAAAATGCACTCCAAACCCAGCCTGTATTACTCTGCAGTAACAGGAGACTTTATTTTCCAACACTGGATCCCTCGTCAATAGTGGGTACAGCATACCCATATAAGGAAATTACATACATTTCAGCAAAACTTACTCCACCATCAATGAATGTTCTAGGTATGATGCTAAATATTTTGGAGATTACTTCAGCTATCTAGTTATGAAGAATGACAGTCTGGTGTATGTCATAAATCTACAGTAAATCGTAAATCTGACATAAATTATCATAGTAGAAGGGGAACTGAGATAAAGCTGCACACATTGAGTCGTAACAGCTTTGGATCACCACAGAACATATGTGTGTGCTTGACTTTAAGTACTGAAACCATCTACATTCTTCAAGGGAAATATGTGCTTAGGGGACTTTCTGCTTATATCACCAAACCTTTGGAAAAACTATGTTTTTCAGAATTTTCCAGGACTGAATTTTCCAGTAGGTTTTTTTACATCATACAATATTGACAGCATTTGTCACTCTGTCACTGTCAACAGCTGATTGGGCATAGATCCCTGGATACTCACACTGCAATGCTTCGCTATCGCGATCTCAGTCTGTGTATGAGCATGTGTTGAACACATTAAAATGAATCATCAAAAGGCACCAGGTGCATGGAGTGAACAGAGCCATATAAAAAAGCAAGAAAGTCGTAAGTGCTATCATGCCCTGTTTTCCATGAAATAAACAAGGGAGTAGTGCACCATTCCGTATTTATTATGGTTAAGGGTTCATTTAGCTCTCACAGTAATCCAGACCATCCCTATGCCAAAGAGTTTCATGTACTAAGATGGGGGAGGTGACAGAACTAACTTAGTAAGTGCTAAGTATCTATTGAATAATTTTGCTGTGGGCTATATCCATATGCACTTTGTAACCTATTCTCAAACTCCAGAATAATTTAATAGTGTTTCTGCTTATACCACAATGCCTCCAATTAGCAAAACATTTTTGTTCTGGATCTTGACCCTGGGTGTTCTGGGGTATTTGGCGTTACCCAGACTCTGGCCATTGCCCAAATTCTGGCATTCTGTAAAGTCCATATGGATAGAAAAGTTGCCAGACCTCAAATTCCAAACAGGAGCATCTCCCGCTCTTGCTTTGCACAGGTCACTGTATGACAGAGAGATGTACAAGGTTCCAGGGTCCTTCTGTGCATCTCCATACCCATCCATTCAGCCTCATCTTTGGATTCAATCTGGGCAGTGGTTGCTGTATGTGGCTGCTCTGTGTGTTCTCTGCAGCTCTGCCTGGATCTCTGTCCTTCACAGATATCCTCCCTCAGGTGCCTCACCTGCTCTAATGCTGATATCCCATATGGAGGCCAACGAAATTCAGAAGCCACGCTCATGGGAACAAAGTGTTCCACCAGACTCTTTGCTAATTTTGCCCCACCTGACAGAGATATAAATTCTGCTCTTTATGCTAGAAGCTCTGGATGTGGTTTGCCAATGCTTTGTTCATAATTTTCTTCTTGCTACCTCTAGCATTATCAAGATGCCTCAAATGCCTAATCAAAGTACAAATTAGAAATGTACGATTAATTACTTTCTGAACGTTTTTATCTATGTGTGAATAGTAAAGTGTCTGGCAGTGAACAGCAGTTTGTCATTTTATTTGCATTACACTGATATGAAAATCTGCTAAAATTACCAAAGAAAATCTGCACTTGTTATTATCATAAATGTTCTAGAATTAGTGCTGGGTTAGGGTATATCCTGTTCACTTTGCTGGAGGCACAGTGAAATTTTCCATATCTGCATATTGACAGCAATACTGAGAATCCTGTTGAAAAAATCACAGAATAGTGGAATCACAGAACTGCTGAGGTTGAAAGGGACCTCTGGAAGTCATCTGGTCTGAGCCCCTCCTCCTGTTCCTTGCTATTATTACCATCTATCATTCCTGTTACTATTGTTATTGTTAATGCAATGTGTTTTCATTGATGGCTGATACCATGGGTCTACCATCCAAGCTCAGAACATCAATACCAAAATTCAGAAGTAGCCAACACGCTCCTGGAAATTCCCTCAAATTCCCCAGACTCAGCCTGTACAAAGGTACACATATCACAGAGGAGCTGTGTTGGTGGCCTCCAGCCTGAGATCAATTGGATGTTGTGTAACCTTTGCTGGAGAGAAACCAGCTGGACCATTCAAGCGTCAGCCTTTCCTGACAGGAGCTCTCCTGGAGAGTCCTGCCTATATCATTCCTCCCTTTCTTTCCATCTTTATGCTGCCAGGCCTGCTGAAATATTGTTGATATAGTTTAGTTGCTGAGAAATGCTTTAAAAGCACATTTTCCTTTCTAAAAAGTAGAAGTGAAGCAAACAGTGCTCTCACAAAATAATAACAGAACCAGCAGCTCATGTGACGATACCTGGAAGCACAGGAGTTAGAAATCTCACCTTTCTGTTGGCAGGCAGCTGCCAAGATCCCAGCCTTGGGGCGGGAAGGGCAGGGATTGTTGCCCCACTGCTGCAATAGCACAGCCAGCTGCCTGCCAGCCTGCCAAGCTCCCTGTGCCTTGTACAACAGATGGGTTTGGCAGCCCTGCCTTGTCTATCTGCACCTCCAGTGCAATACTGAGAGAGGGTAACCAACAGCCTTAGGGAGGAGGCACTGAGCTGAAAATACAGGGTTTGGGCTTTACCACTTCAAAGGGCTGACAATAATCCTGTGCACATCACAAACCATATTTTTGACACTTTTCATATCCCTGCTGGCAGGCAGTTGTCGTTCTGACCGTTTCCTTGGCCACACGTTGCACAAGATCTCCCCACCCAGCACTGGAGAAAGTCCCAAGTGTGACAGAGCCACACTTCAGCCTTGTTGCTTCTCTGAAGGTATCAGCCAAATCTGGAGCTCTGCTCACTGCGAGCATGTCAACAGACAGAGACTGAACTGAGACGTCTGGATACAGATGCTGCTCTTTCACCAACAGTTCTGCAAACTAGTGGGGTGTGTTGGGTGCAACACCTGAAAGCGAATGGACACCAAAGAAAAAAAACATCTTTTGTAGTCATCTTTTGTGGGTTGTGTTCTGTGTCGGGCATCTTCAGAACTGGGATTTAAAGGTTTGAGGGAAAAATATTTGTAATCTGATGATGAAAGATGAATAATAGGCTGCAGTAGTAATGGACCAATTGTTGTATGGCAGCTTTTCCACATGTCTAAATCCACTTTTTTAAAGCCTAAGTGAGTCTGCAATCATAAAAATTAGCTCATTAAAAATGGCTTAAAAATCAGACACGGAACTGCATGAAACTGTGGTCTCTAGACTCTTTCTCTGCATGACAACACCAGTTAGCAGGCAGGGCTGAAGCAAGCTTGTTACAGCCCAATATTAAATGAACAAAGAGACAGAGTCTGGTTGCACTAGGGTGCACTTTGGAAAGGGAGAACGTGAAAAAGAAGTGTTCTTTGGCAAATTTCATTTAAACCGGCTTCAATGGAAATTTAAAGAATTCATTGCATGTCAGTAGCAGAAATACGAGTGCTGTATTCAGTCGTACACCTCTCATTATATTTCTATTTCTAACACTTCATTGTTTCGCAAACAAAGCATTAGCATTTCTTTCATTCCTGTAATAATAAAATATGATATTTATTACTAAGGGGTAGAGGCTAGAGACAGAAGGTGGGGAGCTTTCATCCAGGGGGACAAGACAAGTGCTCTGTAAGAACATTACTTAATGTGGAGCCATGACTCACATGCAATGTCATTTTAACAGCTTTCTGTGTTTAATTTCCTTTCCTTGAAGCAGTAGCCTAACACAGTGGTGCTCAGACTGTGGTCTGTGGACCACCAGTGGTTTGTGGGACTCTCCCCGGTGGTCTGGGGAATTAAACGTTTTGGGAGCTACGCCATATTTGACAGATCTTGGGGAAAAGAACCGAGTGCTTCAGAAGGTGATTGTTTTTCTTCGCATGTGAATGGTCTCCAGAGCAAAAAAGCTGGGAAACTATTGGGCTGGGGAGCCCTTTTATTTTTGTGGGGAAAAGTACTAATGGTTGATTTTTGGACACTGACTTACATTCTCAGTGTCTATAGGAGTCAGAGAGCCTTAAGCTTTTGCAAGGCAAGACAAAACAGAGCTGTAGATGATTCAGACCAACACAACAAAGAGTTGCAGAGGGGGCTGGAAGCCCAGATTTTATCCACCGCATGCTTTGGGAAGATTTTGGGTAGTTGGATCCCATTACCTTGGGCAGATTTAAACTTGGCTTTACACCTCTTAGCTCCCATGAGGTCCTGATATCCCAATGGGAGAGCTTCCCCAGGGTCTGGACAAGCTTGGTTTCTTCTCCTCTGCCCCTCCAGATGCTTTATGTGGCTGGTGGGAGGTACGAAAGGGGAGCACCAGCATACAGCAGTGCTCGATAGCAATGACACAGACCCTGAGAAAGTGAGAGGACACTTGCCACTCTGCTCATGGACCTGTGGCACTGGTAGGGGTTGCTTGAACTTGGGTGGCAAGGGTGAATCCATCTTGCACCAGGCAGCAGTGTTTCAGGGCAAACCCAAAGGAAAGGGTGCCACCTACTGAACTGCACCCGCGTTTCCCGCAGCACCCAGCTTCTCCTTGGAGATACTCTCCAGAAGACACTGACCTGGCCTAACCCTGCCGTGGTTTATGAGATCCAGTGAGCTCATCGCCTAGGGGGGCATGGCTGCAGGCCAGATAGGAGAAATGTAATACTGAAACAATGCATGTACTTCAGTGTTCAAAAATGCATCAGTCTGGAGAGGGTGGAGAGGATGGGAAAAAATTGGAAAGCACATCCCAAATTAGAGCTTGTACCAGAAGCAAGAAAGAGGACAATATAACTAGTTTACAGGGTGAGAACACTTACAGTAAGGTTCATTTAGCCTATTTCTAGCAATGAAGTTTGTCCTGGGAAAATTTCCATTGCATTATGGTGGGCTGAATCATAATTGTTATAATCAATTAACTGCATTTAGCAGAGCAGTGAGGAAGAAGAATGCAACTGTTGCAGGGTTAGCTGCATGCTCTTCCTTTGCTGATCCTATCCAATGGTGCCTGCTCAGATGCTGGGCTTTACTTTTCCTCAAGTGCAATTCCACAGGTTTCCCAGGCTCAGCCACAGTTTTGAGAAGATCAGGTCTGTGCATTAGCCCCAAATAGCCCACAAGTTTGAGTAGATCTGGGGCATGCAGGTCCTCTACATTTGAAAAAAAAGTATGGATAAATTCTGGTTAAATTATTAGGTCATGGAAGCCTGTCCAAACCCTTTTGCTGTCCGTAAAAACTGGATTGACTTCCATGGCATCTGTTTAGACTCTAATGAGAGTCAGATTAAATTTAAGCCTCAAGTAGTGATGTCAGGTCTTGCAGTAGTCCTGGGAGCCTCATAACTGCCCAGAATTTCTAGACTTGCATCTGGTGTGACCCTCACTTGCATCCTCACTCTTGGTTTGTATCTTGACTCAGAGATATTTGGGGAATGCTGGAGGTCAGAGGGAAGATGAAACGGGAGCTGCAGGAGGCTGCCGTAAAGAAGCTTAGTCTTTCTGAGAGGAAATGTTCCTGCAACTGTTGTTTCATAGAATCACAGAACGGTTTGGTTTGGAAGGGACCTTAAAGATCATCTGGTTCCCATCCCCCTGCCATGGGCAGGGATGCCACCCATTAGACCACGTTGCTCAAAGCCCCATCCAACCTGGCCTTGAACACCTTCAGGGATGGGACATCCACAGCTTCTCTGGGCAACCTGTTCCAGTGTCTCACCACCCTCATAGTGAAGAATTTCCTGCTAACGTCTAAACTAAATCTCCCTTCTTTTAGTTTAAAACCATTCCCCTTGTTGTATCACTATCTGCCCATGTAAAAAGTCACTCACCATCTTTTTGTAAGTACTGAAAGGCCTCAATGAGGTCTCCCCAGAGCCTTCTCTTCTCCAGGCTGAACATCCCCAGCTCTCTCAACCTTCATAGGAGAGGTGCTCCCGCCCTCTGATCATCTTTGTGGCCTCCTCTGGACCCACTCTAACAGGTCCATGTCTTTCTTGTGCTGGGGGCCCCAGACCTGGACACAATGCTCCAAGAGGGGCCTCATGAGGGCAGAGCAGAGGGGGACAATCACCTCCCTTGACCTGCTGGCCACACCTCTGCTGATGCAGCCCAGGATGCAGTTGGCCTTCTGGGCTGCAAGCGCACACTGCTGGCTCATGTCAAGCTTTTCATCCACCAGAACCCCCAAGTCCTTCTCCACAGGGCTGCTCTCAACGAGTTCTCCACCCAGTCTGTCCTCCTGTCTGGGACTGCCCCAACCCAGGTGCAGCACCCTGCACTTGGATTTGTTGAACCTCATTAGGTTCACATGGGCCCACTTCTCAAGCTTATCCAGGTTCCTTTGGATGCCATCCCTTCCTTCTGTTGGATCAATAGCACCACTCAGCTTGGTGTCATCTGCAAACTTGCCAATGGTGCGCTCAATCCCGCTGTCTATGTCACTGATAAAGATATTAAACAGTACCAGTCCCAAGATGGACCCCTGAGGGACACCACTCGTCACTGGCCTCCACCTGGACATAGAGCCATTGACTGCAACTCTCTGGCTGCAGCCATCCAGCCAATTCCTTAACTACTGAACAGCCCACCTTTGAAATCCATCTCTCTCCAATTTAGAGATTGGGATGTCATGTGGGACCATGTCAAAAGCCTTACAGAAATTCAGGTAGATGACAGCGGTTGGTCTTCCCTTGTCAACTGATGCAGTCACTCCGTCACAGAAGGCCACCAGATTGGTCAGGCATGACTTGCCCTTGGTGAAGCCATGCTGGCTGTCTCGAATCACCTCCTTGTCTTGCATGTGCCTTGACATCGCTTCCAGGAGGATCTGGTCCATGATCTTCCCAGGCACAGAGGTGAGGCTCACCCGTCTGTAGTTCCCCAGGCCCTCCTTTCTACCCTTTTTAAAAATGGGAGTGATGTTTGCCTTTTTCCAGTCATTGGGGACTTCACCTGACTGCCGTGACTTTTCAGATATGATGGAGAGTGACTTGGCAACTACATCAGCCAGTTTCCTCAGGACCCTGGGATGCATGTCATCAGGCCCCATAGACTTGTACCTGTTCAGTTTCATCAGGTGGTCTTGAACCTGCTGTTTGCTTACAGTGGGAGGGACCTCACTCCCCCAGTCCCCACCTGGAGGTTCAGGGACTCTAGGGTTCAGGAACATTATTTAATGCTGTTTTGGACTTTTATGTTATATGGGGTCTGGGAAGAACACTAAGGCTTCCTTCTCTTCTTTTTTAGGGCTTAACTCTACAAATGTCCTTAGTAAACACAGGCTTAAACTCTATTATTGGCATATCTTTGCTTGGAAACATTCACTGAAATAATAATAATTATTCTTTCACAAAATATTTTTTTTATTTACCTTGTATCTGTTCTTAAGAACGTTTTTTTTTCTTCCTTCAAAGTGACTAAAAAATTGCTTTATGAGAGAAATTAAAAGATCCCCAAAGCAAGAACTAAGGGTCAACATCAAAACAAAATCTGTGTTCAGCTCTGGGGCCCCCAGCACAAGAAGGACATGGACCTATTAGAGCAGGTCCAGAGGACGGCCACGAGGACAATCAGAGGGCTGGAGCACCTCTCCTATGAAGAGAGGCTGAGGGATTTGGGGATGTTCAGGCTGGAGAAGAGAAGGCTCTGGGGAAACCTCATAGCAGCCTTCCAGTACCTAAACGAGGCCTACAAGAAAGCTGGGGAGGGACTCTTTGCCAGGTAGTGCAGGGATAGGACAAGGGGTAACGACTTTAAACTGAAAGAGGGTAGAGATTTAGATTAGATATAAGGAAGAAATTCTTTACTGTGAGGGTGGTGAGGCACTGGAACAGGCTCCCCAGAGAAGCCGTGGCTGCCCCATCCCTGGAAGTGTTCAAGGCCAGGTTAGATGGGGCTTTGAGCAACCTGGTCTGGTGGGAGGTGTCCCCGGCCATGGCAGGTGGGTTGGAACTGGATGATCTTTAAGGTCCCTTCCAACACAAACCATTCCATGACTCATTCTATGATCAAAACAATCAAGTATAAAACAAAATTCTCCCCAAATCAAATGCTTTTTTGGTTATTTTTATACTTCTTCTGATCTGGCACCAAGAAATTCCAAAACTCCTTTTTTTTTTTTTTTTTTTTTCTTTTTTCCTGGAGAGAAGACTTAATTTCCTTGTGTACTCTTTCACTGAGGGTTGAGGATGTTGAACATCTTACAAGATCATGCTCTGGAACCACTCCACTGCAAGTCAGTGGAACAATATTAGAGCAAAATTGGGCTAAAAAGAGAATCAGGCAAGTAATATACCCCAGGGACTCAGAAAGTTCCAGTTTCCTTTCCATATTCTTATATTACTCGCACTAGTACCAATGCCATCAATGTCTTCAGGATTTCAATTGTTAACAGCAAGCCATTTTAGTACAGATATCACTTTAAAAAGAGTGTAAAACCAGGTGAAAGCAAATGCATGCTGCTCTACAATCAGGAGATTAGAAGATAACTAGCCAAGCAAACCTAAGAATATTTCACATTTGGCTTCTGGGCTGAGAACTATTATTTTTTTGTGAGATTCCAAACAATTTTATTGTAGCTACTAAAACAATACACCACTAAGCCACCCAAATGATATTTTTGGAGTGAACTGAACTTCAGTAAAATTTGATACTTCCAAAGTACTTTTTGTAATCGCTTGAGAGAGATTTTTTTTTTTTTAATCTTCTTGTGAAGTGAGAGGAATGTGCAAACCAGTATGGGCTAGTAAAGCATATGACACAAAGTTTGGCTCTACTGAAGTCATAATTGGATGAGACTACGATCCACCCACAGAAATAACACAAATCCTTTAACAAGAGTCTTAAGAATAGTTAACTAAAGCCAACATAGCAACAAACTTCCCCTGAAAACACACCTTATCTCAGGAAGTGAAAACTATTCAATGCCTAAATTTCAATTAACTTTGTCACGCTTCTCAGAACCATAGCAGTTGCAAGCTTGATTCACGTTATGATGACAGATAATTGCTTTTACAGGTCTGGTTTGGTGGAACTGTGGAAAAAGCCTTGCCAGACTGTATTACATGAGTGAAAAACATTAAATAGACAGCTAACATGTCTCATCTCTTCCTCTACCTCCTCTCTCTCTTTTTTTTTTTTTTATATCTTTTGTAACCTCCCATAGAGGTTTATGTGTGTGCATCTGTGTGTCTTTGTGTCTGTGTCAGTAAAAGCCCAAACATTAGATCACAAGTTCTTGTTTATATAAGCTTCAATTTACCCTTCAGGCAGAAACTTAGAGATTTCCAAACACACAGATGCTTGCCACTATCCAAATTCAATTTGAAATGCTCTGCACAACATCTCCTTTAACTTAACTAACCTTGTATTGTTTGAATACTTCATAACGTGTTTTGATTGCCAAACATCATTACTAACTTTGCCATTGTTAACAAAGCTAACTGAAACACAAATAAATGGAATTCCATAAAATGTCAAATCTTCTGAAAAAAAAACACATTCATTTTATTAAACACATAAATCCGATTTTACAAATGCTTATTAGGCAAAGTTGTTAGAGAAAAACTATCACAGAACCAACAGAAAATGTTGCTACCTGGTATGATCTAGACCCTGAAAGAGACCCTGCAGGAGTCTGCAGCAATGGACCATCATCTGCCAAAAGTCTCAGGACTATGATTTATTCACATAGAGTAAAACCTAAGGAAGAGATATAGAAACCCCAGGAAACAAAGGAAGGTTTACTTAGGGAATTGCCAAAGAATGCTCCCCTCAAGGGAAGATTTGGAAGTCTGTGGAATACAGGGGGAGAAGTGCTGAACTTAGCAGGCTCTGAGGAATGTAAGGTTTCCAGACCATGACATGGTGTGGTTTCTTTCTGTGGGCACGTTATGGAGGCAGTAGTTCTGTGCTCTAGAAATAAATTAAATAGGGGAGATTCAGGAAGAGAGAATCAGTGTTGCTAACTTTCAAGTAACACTAAGGAGGCTTAAAGATCTCACCCCTTATGAATTCATGTCAAGAGAATACACAAAGCAAAATATAATTTAGTGACAGACAAGGGAAGCAGAAAGTTTGGCATCATTAATCTCCATTTTTCTGCTTTTAACTGCCTTTCTTTTTTTTTTTTNNNTTTTTTTTTTTTTTGTTTCAGACAAAACATGGTTTATGAAGTGACAGCACGTAGCCCTTCTGAAAATCTTGAAAATCTGAGTCTATAGCAATGCCATTATTGACTAGATTGCTTACTGAATCGGGAAGGAATATTCTCCATGGATGTTCTGGTGCAGCAGGTCCTGCTGCTCCTGATCCTCCCTGATCCTCCTGTGCCTCCCAGAAAGGGGATGTGTGTCTCCAGTCTGCAATTTTCATCTTGTAGAATGGACATGCATAAACTCTTAAAAGCAATTAGCTGACCCATTTTGACTGTTGTTAATTTTTCTCTAATGAGCTGGCTGCTGCAGAGTAAGCTGGAGTAAATTTGCAGCAAAGCATTCACTCTGTGACAGTTGACTGTGGCACAGTATTACCCTGCAGTGTCCTCTACCAGAGATGATGCTCAATGATGTTCACATCTCAATGAAAGACTGACAGGATGCCCTGGGTGCACTGCGAGATGCAGTAGGTAATAACGTGGATACGGGATGCTGCCACGAACAGCCAAAACGCTGCAAGTTCACTTCCTAATTTACCCATCAGTCACTTGCTCCTCTACCTATATGTGTTTGATATATATTGAAAATATGTTGTTCTATGCCCACAGGATATCCATATATTGTCCCTTTCTGGCACAACATAAATCCATGGAAGGAATTGTTGCATAGCTTGAAAAATGAAAGCACAGTGCGTTCTCCAAGATTCATAGCAACATATGTCTGTGTATCTTGTTCAGAGCTGTGCCTGAAACATGTTAATATGCATGTACAAGTAAAGGCACGTAAAGGGGGTTTTAGTTTAGGCACATCTTACCACTGGATTTATATGGGCATGAGGTAACACCTACTTTTTTTCTTCAAAGAGCTAATCCACATGCATAATCGAAACAAGTCCTTATTCTGCTCACTATAAATATGTACCAGATGTATCTCTTGTAAATGTTACATTTTGTAGCATGGTGGGATTTCCTAGTACCTGTGAGTTATGTCAACCTTGATCCAAAGGGAAATAAAATTGAAGAGCATTGCATTGTAGGATATGTGGTGTCCTAGACATGGTCACAGACAAGTCTGTAAGTATAGTAAACAGCTACATTATCACCCTATTGATTTACTTTGTGCGACATGATGGCTTGATTGCTGTAAACAGGAATCATGCCACTAAAATAACAAACAAAATTGATTGTACTGAAGCACACACATTGTAATTTCCACTGGCTTTTAGGCTTGCTGTGGTATACACTCACAGATCATAGGGTTATGATTAGCTGTTCTTCATGGTCTAACAAGGGAATAAAGATGTGAAAATGTGAATACACTGCATTGCATCCTTAAGAATTAATTTTAAGTGCTGGGTTGCTTGCAGTTCGATGGCATTTTAAAAGAAGTAGTCGTCTGAGAGTGATAGTCGTCTGAGAGGCTTTAGCTAGCTAAACACTTAAGGACTCCTTTCAGAACCTTTCTGATACAGTAAGAGTCAACCCCTTTAAAAATTTGGATATACCACAGAAAAAGTTTCAAATACCTTAGTTTCTCTGCAAATCTCATTCCTCTGAAAAATGCTGTCACAGGATGATATATGCAGACCCTTTTCTTACCAGGTCCAGGTGACCCAGTAAAAGGGCTTTACTCCCATGCTCACCAGCAGAAAATCCTGTATGTAGTCCAAGAGATACAAAACAAACTGGAGAAAAAAAAAAAAAAAAAAACAACAACAACACAGCTTCAAAGCTTTCTGAGATGTTTATCCTCTCATTTGTGCATCTGCTAAAAAGTCTCTGTTTTCACTTAATATATTAAAAAAACAGCAAAAAATAGAAAAGCAACTTGTGAACCAATTACTAACAAGCAGAAGTATAACAGATGCAAACAAAGAACTGCAGTATTTTTCACCATATGTTTCAAATCAATCTTATTCCTTCATCAGTTGGAAACAAAGCATAATGTTGTGGTTCTAACAGTAACTAACCTTGATCTATCAAACCATAGAAAAACTAACTGTACTTTGACAAGCCATTTGTTCCATTTATCATAAACAGTCAACAGGATTAACAATGATTTGCCATTCATTTAGAATTATATTATCTAATTATTCCCATTTCAGCTCCTTTTCTAATTGCCCTCTGGTGTTCAAATATGTTTATTGCTCATTTATTAGTTTCTGCTCTATTCAGGTGGCATTTTGTTTAATTACCTCCAGTTTCACTTACACGGGTCTGGAGGCGAACGGGATGGTGATAGGAAGGAGGACCTGGGGAAAGGGCTGTGCAGGACTGCAGCTGCTTCCCAGGAGCACAACCAGTGTGGCTGTAGTCCCTGAAGTCCTCCTGAGAAATCCACCCACACATACAGACACCTGCACAACATGGCATTTTTACTGTCTTTAAAACAAGTCGTTCATCTTGAGGTTAAAAGCAAAAAAGCTCCACATGCTTAGGTCTTTATAAGATTGCCTAGGAATCTGAACATGCCTTTGGAAACTAGAGGCTCTGTCCCAACTTCTCTCTTCTTCTCTCTCTTTTATTTTTTTAATTTAATCATTTATTTAGCTTTCACATCGCCGAATGCAAACAGTACTCCACCTCTTTGAGTTTGTCAGCATGCAAGGGGCCTGGGAGGATATTCAGAGTGAGGCACTGAAAAGAACCCCACAGTTTCAAGCTCCAGGTGGGAGGCAAGATTGGGTGATCTCCAGAGAGCCCTTCCAACCACCTTTTCTATCATTCTCTCTTGCAGCTTCCTTGTAAATGCATAGAGAAATGTAAGTAAGAGCTGCAGGTGCACTTTTGCCACCTGTCTGCACTGTGTGCCTTAGTGGCTAATATCATGCAAGCCTCAGCAAAGGTGCTCTCGAAGTGGATGTTGGGGTCTCCTTCACCACCTGTAAGCAATCAGCCTAAATGCCAGGATATTGCACACTGTGCTCACAAACAGCTCACAGGTTTGTTGAAGTGCAGCTCCCCGTGCACACAGCAGTTTTTAGGCAGTGCTAGCATCTTGAATGTCACAGCATTTACGGGCACACCACGACCAGTTCAGACTCTGTGCTCCCTCCTTCACTTTCCTTTCAGCTGTCTACACTGAGCACTGCTCAGGCTGGTGTTTGGGGTGGTAAATATAATCTCTCTTGCTTTGAGGATGTATGAATAGTAGAGATCTAGCGTTGTAGGTCTGCCAGACTCCCAGCTCTCTGAACCACCTTAGCTTGTGTTTGCCAAACTCTTTTGACTGTTGGCTTATGTTCATGAACTCAGTGAACTTTGCACCCAAAACTCGGGTGAGAAAGCACTGAGTTTAAATGTAAATATTGTGTTCAGATCTAACCGTGACTTTGGGCCACCTCCAAAAGAGGACTTAAGCACTTTATATGGGATCTAGGTGGAATTCAGGAACTTAAGTTCAAAACCTGACATTGGAAATACCTGCCCAAGCCTGGAGTCATGTAGGTGTTTGACTTTTTTCACTTTAAATTTTCATCCAAAGCTGCTCAGTCTGTATATCTGTATTGACCCATTTTAACATGGACAGCCAAGTTGGGTTCCCTCTTCTTTACGAATGACTCAGTGCTATGTCCTGACATGAGGCTACAAACTGTTCTGGCCAGAAGTACTATCCACCACTACATAACTTCACTGAAAATACTTCAAGGTTTATGGACGTGATTCAGGAGTTTAGTGGTTAAGTGGCTCAGCTGTATAGGAAAAGATCTGAGTTCTGGTTTTTGCTCCCAAGACAGAGTCTGCATTTTAGATAAAATAGATAAAATACAGGAGCAGCCACGGAAACAGGCATCAGAACTGTGCTTCCTCACTGTCAGCTAACCACTAGACTATACAGTCATGCTCTGCCTCTCTCAGTGAGTCTTTTAGCATTTTCTGCACGGCAGCACAGTTTCCCCAAGGGTGTGAGAGGAGTCCTTTTCTACCTCCCATGTCAGCCTATTAGGATTAGATAACCTCTTGGTGATCTCCATTTTCTGGAAAGTGGGAAAAGAGGGATTAAAGCATTCTGAGATGAGGAAAGAATTGAGTCTGTTTCCCCTGAGCACTCTCACTACTTTTGAAGGGCACAGCACAGGTTCTGGCTACGTTTTAAAAGAAACAAATGAATCCTGCCTAGTTCTATAGAGACATATACCTTCCAGTGAGGGTCCTGGCTGTGCATACCAAGTACGTAAAAGCAATTTCTTGCAGCCCTGAGTAAAGGGCAAGATCTAAGACACACAATATCCTTGGGGTCTCTTTTTTGGCTGGCTTCTGGCAGCTGTATGCTGACTGACATAAGGTAGCTCCTGGCTTAGCTTGCTCTTAGGTTTTTACTATTGCTCTAAGATACCTAAATTTGCATGGACAAATTATTGGCAACTAATTTGGAATTCTGAAGTCTGAAAGGTTTTGAAAACCTAGGTTGGGTATTTAAAATGTTTCAAGCCTAGAGAATGGGCATACTAAAGTTTCTCTCTTTTCTTGGTCTCTCCAGCTTTTCCTGCCCTTGTCCTGACATGTGCCAGGAAGATGGAGAATGTAAGCAAGGATGAGTCCCCTGGTTTCTGCCCCATTTCTTTTTCCCTTCATTTTCCTATTTATTCATTTCCTCCCTTCTTTTCAGGGAGGGCAGCAGAGGTTCTGTCATCAGAGGCCAATCCCCCTGCCTCCTCTCCTCATTTGCATTTACCCTCCCCCTTGGTTAAAACACAATGGCTCCACAATGATGTCACCCAGAGGAGGCATGCGCAGGCCTCTCTGGGTGTTCACGTTGGCTGGTGCAGAACCAGATGCTTTGTGACATTACAAGATCAAGCAAAGACAAATTTGCCCCCTCCTCTACAGAAGGAATAGCCGTGCCTACATGACCATTTCTTCCACTGAGGAGGTGGCAAAATCTTCTAAAGAATGAATGACATTGTGATGTTTTCCCTGTCCCAGAGGTACATGGCTCTTGTCTGGAAACAAGTCTCTCTTATTTCAGATCCCCTCTTGATATCTGCATGTGCTGTTATATGATCAGAAATCACCTGGTTTATGAGTGACTGAATAAGGGGCAGTTTGGAATATCAGTTATTTATATTCATATTTACAAAATAAAGGAGTAAACAGACAGATGGACTCAATGTCCTGTATGGAAATAAAACTGGTTAAAGCATGCATAAGGAGAGATCAGATTACAGTCCCCTTTTCTGTTTGGTGTCGAGCCAATATTAGCCAAAGGTCCAGTAAGAGCATCATGACTAATTATTAATTATAAAATGGGGCCATACTGAGCACTTTCTGGCTCTGCTCCATAGTATCATTCCTGAACTGAGGCCCAATATCCTACTTTATAGAAAAACAAGCCAATAGCAGAAGGGATGACCCTAGTGTCTGGGTTTCTTTTCCCCTGTAGAAATAAAGGGGGTGGCACTCCCACTCGTGACTGGACGTAACTGCTTGCTTGGGCTGAAAATGGGGCATACAATGATCTTTTTCCTTCCTGCTGAATGCGAGGACAGTGGGTCCCTCTCCAAGGAGAGAAGATCAGAGCTTAATCCCACACCTCTGCCTGTATGCTGCTCTTGTCCAATGGAGTTATGAGAGAAGGTCTGAGGTTGGAAAGGACCTCTGGAGGTCATGTTGTCCAACCCAGAGTTACTACTTTAGGCTCTTTTCTGATTCAGTAAGTTGTAACCAGGTCTTCAATATTTAGGATAAGTTTTCTTCACTGCTGCGGTTTTCCTGGAATAAAACTCCCAAATAAAATACCATGACTGGAGCTATTGACTCTTTATACTTGCTGTCCTTGCACCTGATTTGGCAGGTACCTTTATGGACAGCTTACAGCACCACACGGCTATCTGTTGATGTCTGATCTGCCTTGATTCTGTCACTGATCATTAATTGCAGTCATTAATGTTGCTTTTAGAAACTAAGAAGAGACAGAGAGCTGTAGAGTCAAAAAGGAGGATAGTACCAGGTCCAAAAGGTTCTTTTTTTTTTTGCATAGAATGATCTTATGCATATAGAGGTTGTCCATCATCACAGCACATGCTGTGTCACAGCCATGCTGTATCTTTCAAGGGTGAAATAGGCAGAGGGATCAATATAATTAATTTGTTGATTTTGGGACACAAAGGGAATTGAAGTCAAAAAACCATGCAGTGTCCCAGAGTGCTGTATTTTGCATCTGGAGCTCTTTGGATGCTGTCTAATATTACACTCCTACTGTATAGAAAGATACTTATGTATGTTGCCTGTAGCCATGTGGGATACACTGTGTTCATGAAATATGTTGCTGACAACATATTATGAGGAAGCAGTAGGTGGTGAGTAGGGGTAAAAAACACAGATATTGGATCAGAACACTTCTTTCATCACAGCAATGTAACCCCCTATCAAAGCGATGTGATGGGAGTTGTTTAAAGCAGAAATAGCAGTAGCCAATGCATGGTTTCACTGCTGGGACAGTGGTAGGAATTAATCTCTATAGTGTTGATCCCAAAGAATCTTATAACAATGAGCAAGAGCAAAGCAGAAGCAATGCAAACCCAGATGGTTCCACTGCAGGTCAGAAGACATGGTTTTCCTGAAAACAAATATTTTTGCTTACAGCATTTCTCCAAGGTAAAAGTTTGTGGTTTCTCTATACCATCACCAAGAATTATGTTACCTAAAGATACTTGTGACCAATTCAGCAAATAGTAGATAGATGCTGGTATTCCAGTTCTCTTGGGCAGACTCACTGTTTTGAAAATCAGGGGGTTGGCCCTGCCTTTTTTAAAATAAAACAAAACAAAAACACACAAAAAATTATTATCACACTATTTGAGCTGTATGAAAAGGATAAAAAGCTATTGAAAGTCTTTGGTTTACACCACTGCAAAGGTGGAAAACAGATACGGGGTTCTTCTTGATTAGGTAAATTGATTTGTCCTTAACTGAAACATTAAGACTACCACAATACAAAATCTTAGCGAAGACAAGGCAGCTTATAGTTTTCATAGAATCATAGAATATCCTGAGTTGGAAGGGACCAACAAGGATCATTAAGTCCAACTCCTGGCTCCACACAAGACCACCCAAAAATCAAACCATGTGTCTGAGAGCGTTGTCCAAACACTTCTTGAANCCGCCATGAGGCCTCCCCTCAGCCTCCTCTTCTCTGGGCTGAACAAACCAAGGGACCTCAGCCGCTCCTCATATGTCTTGCCTTCTAGACCCTTCACTATCTTTGTAGCCCTCCTTTGGACACTCTCTAATAGTTTTGTGTCCTTTTTATATTATGGTGCTGAAAACTGCACACAGTACTTGAGGTGAGGTCGCACCAGCACAGAATTTTCACACATTTTGGTAGTTTGTGTAGATAGCAGGAAAATTTAAGGCTATGGGTAAGCCACCTCCTGTTAGAAATAGAAGCTGGGTTGTCTTCAGTAAGATTTTATGTTGTGTTTGTTCTTCAGTCTCTGGTTCTTGGAGCATGAGCTAGTTACTGCAAGCATGGTGTGGGTGCCATGTGGGTTAGCTGCTTGTGATAACTGTCCTTGTGCCTGCTCTTCAGGAAATTCACTCCTTACTAGCAGCAGGAGTAAGCTACTTTATGCTTACTAGAGAGTGTGGTGTTCGAGGAATGACTGTGGAGTGGCCAAACTGATGCATGACTCTGTGTCAACAAGTTCATGTGACAAAGTCCTGGCATAGGTGAGCTCAGGGAATTCACCTCTTTCCTAATGAGGACAAAACAACCAATGTGCAATACTTTTGACTGAAGTATCTGCTCATTAAGAAATCAGACACCATCTATTACAAACAATAGCTCATTAAATCAGTGCCTGCTATGTTGCTTATCTTCCTTTTAACTTTCGAAACTGTAATCTTTAAGAAACTTTCCTTAGCTAGTGAAAACCTCTCATTTCAGGAGATAATGCAACAGGTGGAGGGTGAGGAGAGCGTGGCTACTCCTCTTCTGCTGTTGAGATTTTCACTGAAAACTCACAGCCTTCTCTGACTTACTATGTCTTCGGTATTCCCAATGGTAGGAATAAGCATTCACAGGTAGGACTGAAACTCTGCCAGTACTGCTAACAAAGGTAGGTATGTATGTCCAAATCTCTAAGAAAATACTGACCAACTTTCAAGAATGCCCAGTACCTTTTAATTAGACCTGGGTTGTTACTGAAAAAGGTATGCCTTAAACTGATTTCTGAATTCTGAACTGAATCAGTGGTGTTTCTGGTACACACTGTAACAGGCTGCAAAAGCAAGAAGGATATTGATGACATGACTCAAAGACTGTAGACTTCCACCCCAAGACTGTCTATTTCTGTATTTCTGGCCATTGCATGGCATTGCAATATTTTTAATGGTTTTTTTGTTTCACTTCCAGAACTTGAAACTGAGGAGTAGTAATGCTTGTCTACTGCCAAGAGGTGTTCTGAGCTTTTATGGATGTTCTGCACTGAGAAAATGCAAACACTATAAAGTATAGGAAGCCGGACTGTCAAACCAGGGAAGATCAAGCTAAACAGTCTGTTCTCCATGCAAGCATTTAGCTACGCCAGCTGCTACTGGAAACTAGTGCACACCTGTAGCGCTTGGTGAAAACGGAGGGACCTATGAGGTTAAGGTTGTTAACTTGGGTGCGTATATATCAGATTACATTTTTAAAATTCAGACAAAATGACTTGCAAATGCAGAGCTTCTATTTCCTTTTTTTTTATATAGATATGTATGACTGTGCAAATATATTCATATATATGCGATATATAATTTGTGTATATATGCGATACATGATTCTGCTCCCCCATATCTGTATGTTAGGCAGTATATTGCTTCCTGGAATGATCTGTGGGTGGCTGAAGCCTGCTCCAGAGCATACAGTAATGTTAATACAAGCTGAGTACGTGTTGTTTAATTGGAAGCTGGACTGTTGCACAAGTCCTGAAGCTTGATGTCCTTCTGCCCTTCCATCCTGCCACTACTGTTGTAGGTTCCCTCCCTGGGCCTTTTCTAGGATCGTTTTCTGGTTTTAGTTTGTACTAATGAGCTTTTTTATACACAAGTTTACTTTAGCGCAGATGGTATTTGTCCACAGCCAGAAACACTACCCAAGAAGTACCATAGCTCAATAAATAAGTTCAAGAAGAATCTTAATGAAAATAAACAGTCAAATGAAATATTGCTTGGATTGAAACAGAGATTAGCAAGTATCAACTCCTGTGAGCACCATAACTGGCCCCTTTTCACTTCCCATGTCTTAGTTTTAACAATTTAATCTAGTACACAAATACAAGAAATAGAAAATTGATTTCATGACTATATATATATGATTTAATGAGACTTGGTAATTCGATCTGCCAACACCTGTGCTGCATTAAAAACAGGATATTGTGAGTCTCCCTAAACTGTACGGGATAAAACCATTCCCTCCGAGTGCAGTGTACTTTGCTTTGCAGGAGGGTGGTAACACATGCCTGTCACCACGGATAGCAGAGCATCCCTTGAGAAATTCTCTCTATGTTTTTTCTATATAGGTGGGATTCCTTCATTGCATGCCCTCCATTAATGTTAATTTTGTTTAATTTACCTTCATTTTATTTTCGCATGTAAAAAAAGGACTACAGGCATACTGTTGATACTTCATGACATGCATAATTACTATGAAAATATGCCACTGCCCCTTAGAAGAAACAACAGTTAGAAGAAAATGTGAACCGTTTTCTTTATAGTACTAAAAGTACTAGGTAAGGTACTATGAAAGATAAATGAACAGATCATCACAAGTATTTCTGTCATATGAAGGTCCCACTTACTTGTTTGTATTATACTGTGCTTTAAGAGTAGGCATTCATCCTTTAGCAGTGAAGACTATACCAAGATTTGGGTCTTGCTTTTGATACATTTAAGAGGAACGAAGTTGAGATATAAATGTCATGAATAACATTATATCATCGCAAAACTGAGGGATTGCTGCTAACGTGTACTGCCACCACATGGTCAATTAAACGAAAAGCACTATTTTCCCCTATAGACTAGACAGTATAACCAGTATTCCCAGAAATGACATGTGGCCTGTTTGAGAAACATGTTTTCATTCATAAGATAACAAATTCGGTACTTGGTATTTCATGAGTGGAAAATAGAAAATTAGGTGTTTCAGATCCAAAGAGGAATTATTACTGGATTATGTAAAAATATCTAACCTTTTGAATCCCCTTTCCTCTCCTTCATTCTTTCAGTTCTAATGTTTTCTACACCATGCCCCCACTGACTGCTGAACATCTCCTGTCTGAAATGGGATTTCCCCCTTCATTGTTGCACCAAAGAGCCTTCTTTTTCCCTTTCAATACTTTTCCACAGCTTTTGTTCCCCAAGCCTATCAACATTACCTTGCCAGGGATTTCTGGTCCCTTCATTAGGGCAAAGAAGGGAAAAAACAAAACAACCCCCAGACTAACCAATCTATATGCCTACCCTTCAGTCTGCAAGGCTTTGTTTACTAAATTCATCTTATCAACTTCAAGTGCTGCTTCAGGCCTTGCTCCACACACAAAGCCTACCAGAGATGGACACTGGCTAATGGCTGATGACGGGACCACAGTGGGCCACAGATCAAGGCTTTCCTATATCATAAAGTCCCTGTGCATGATTTATTGCTGTTCTTTGGTAAGCAGTGCTAGCCTACAGCAACCAGTCACCCTGATGCCCATGTCACCTTGTTTACGTCCCTACATTTGTTTGCTACATACCCTTGTTTGTGCTGTCTCCTAGATTATATTTTAAGTTCTGCAGAGCAAAGCCTGTATCATCTTATATGCTTGTGTGGTGCTAAGCACAGCAAGACACTGATTAGGACATCTGGGTACTATTACAAAACAAAAAATGAATCACACCAATAATAACTAGGACTTCAAAAAAAAAAAAAGCAGCAAAACTTATGGTCAGATTTTGGCATTTGCAGCATGGGAATTTAAGAAGTCCATCTCCTTTCTCATGGTCTCATGCACAGACTGTCCTAATTTTGGTACTTGGGCTCAATTAAAAAACACATGGTAACAAAGACTGACTTACTCGGGGTGAGGGCAACTCTTGTGCAGTACTTGTGTACAGTACTTAGTACACAGGAACTCTAAGGGACTTCCAGGTATTACCCCAGCACAGACATGCTACTACCACTGGCTCTGACACCCATGCAATGAGGTGGAAAGGTCAAGCCTAGTCCAAGACACTCTTCTGCACTGGACACACAAGTGGTAAAGGGAGAAAAGATGAAGGGCAAGATAAAGCACCGAAGATTGCTGAGAGTTACGCAGAAGAGGTGTGTGAACAGCTTGGTATAATGCTTTCTTTATTTCCTGGCACTACTCTTCACAGAATAAAGCTGTCATTATAGTTCACATATGCCAGCCTTGGGGTGACAATCGTAAGGAAGGGTCGAGTGGAGAAAAATGCGTAGGTGAGGCAATGTGAAGAGCTGTACTTGTGAGATGAATGGGGCACCAAAGCTATGTCACTAAAAAGCATGGTAGCAATGCAGTAGCAGCATATCTAGGTGCTCAGCAGGTGATTAAACAGTAACAACAGAAGAAGAAAGTATCTATAATTTCCTAAATTCCTTTTGTCCTTATTATGCACAGAATAATTTGTAAATATGAAGTTTTTGTTTTTTGTTAATTAATTAAAGGAAATGCTGGAATATAAATACCTGCAGCCAGAAGACAGGTTCCAGTTTGCCAAAACCAAGCTCTGGTATGCTGTTCCAGACAGTTCAGTTACAAAACTAGACCTCAGTTAACATAAATGTTAATGCATGCACTTAGACATCTGAGCACACTTCACATTTTGTAGACTTATAAAGGAAAGCCAATTCCTTCCAGTTAAAGACAGTTATGAAAAATTATGTCCTGGAGGACAAGACATAACTAATACAAGATCTTATCCTATACTTGTCTGTGGCAACAATACAGAGTTAAAAAAAATCAAGTAAATGTAAGACTTTATGAAACCATGGAAAAACTAGTCTCAGTTCACCTATCCTCTCTGATTTTTGGGGTTAATTAGAGTTCTGACTCTGCTCTTAAGGTACAAATCCAAATATCAGTCACAATAAAACAATAAGCATTGTATATAATGTGATTACCTCAAATAGTCATAACTACTGTAAGGTCCTGAGAGGTCTCTTTTAGACCTTTGGTGCCCATCGTGTTACACACATAACCCTTCTGCAACTGCAGCTAATAACATAGGCTTGAGCACCAGGACCTCCTCCATATTGATTTATGGGCCAAAGAAGCATTGCCTAAAAAGTTGAGGAAATAAGCCTCCCAGAGAGGACAATAGGTTTTCTTTACAAAACATATGTGCTGAATTTCCATGTTTTTACTCTTCTCCATCAGTTTCACTCAAGATGCATTGCAAGTTAATCACTTTCTCATTTTTCACATACGAATATCACACCTCCTGGAAAATAATCACTTCTAGATTTTGTGAAATCACAAAGTGATTTTACTTTAATTGAAGGAAAAAAAAAAAAAAAAGGGAAAAGAAAAAAGAAGCCTTAGTCAAAAATGAAAGACTTGTGCCAGACAAACTGGATCTGCATTTGCAATACCCTTGCTTCAGGGTATTTGGATGTATCCACAGTTTTGATTCAGACCATTAGAGAGACAGAACCCAACTGTAAAATTCTAAGTGAGATCTGAGCAATGCTTAGAGTGTATTTGGATATAGAGTTTTGGCTGACCTATTTAAAGAATGATGTTGTGCAAGAGATTACTCCATAATCTAGGCAAGTGCCAAGACATATTTAATACGAAAAAATAGCCAAGACCTAAAAGTTTTTGCTAATGTGCAAGATCTGTTTTTTTGTTGTTGTTGTTTTCTCTCTCTCTCTCTCTCTCTCTTTGTAAAGACTGAAAAAAACAATTATATACCACATTGTAGAGTTTTGCAGATATCTCTCTGCAGAAGGTGTCCTCATCTCCCCTAGGAAAAAAAACAGCATTCTAGTCAGAGAACAGGCAATTTAGGATTATTTATGTAAAACAAGGCAGAAATCCCTGCCCATGGCAGAGGGGTTGGAACTAGGTGATCTTTAAGGTCCCTTCCAACCGAAGCCTTCTATGATTCTTTGATTCTCAGTGGTTTTGAAACAACTGTGATGATTTCCATGCAGGTGGTCAGTCAGTGGAACAGGCTTCCTAGTGATGTGGTTGATGCCCCATGCCTGTCAGTGTTCAAGAGGCATTTGGATAATGCCCTCACCAATATGCTTTACCTTTTGGTTAGCCCTGAAGTGGTCAGGCAGTTGGACACCATGATCTTAGTAGGACCCTTCCAATTGAACTGTTCTATGCTATTCTTTTTCCAGTAAGCTGGAAAAGCTTTTTAAGCTACTGCCTAGTGATCTATTTGGGCAACTTCACCTTACAGAGGATCAAAAACATGTCCCCTTTTTCTTGGCATGCATTTTCTGTCTCTTTCAGCTCTTCACAAAACCCAGGAGGGTTTGGGCACTGTCACTGTAGTTGATAGGTCCCTCTAAAACACTGGATCAAAACTCAACTGCTGTAAGAAATGCTGTATTTTATTAGCACACTGAGCAACAGGACAATAAGCTATCAAAGGAAAAGTATCATCTAAATACCAGACAAGGAATCAGGATTTTAATCTGTCTTCTGCTGATGATTTCTTTGTATGCTGGAGGAGTATCACATATTCGTATGGCTTTGCTTCCACATCCTAGCTGCTCAGTAAGAGGATAATGCTCTCAAGCCATGATGTAGGAATCAATAAGTTAATGACAATACGTATGTTGATAAGGCCAAATAGCAGTTTTGTGTAAGAAGAAAGTGATCTTGAGCATGAATGAGTCTTTTCCTGATGAAAAGCTGGTTAAAAAAAAAAAAAAAACAGCTTTAATCAAGAAAAAAAACACCTTTTGGTCAAACCAGGGTGTTGAAAAGATAGAAAGTGTATTACTGAAAAAGAAACCTCCAGCTTAGAAACGCAGATGTAGTATTCTCTAGTAAAAAAGCAAAACTCTGTTTGTAAATATTTGTAAATATTTGCACCAAGCTCCAAATCTACTCAAACACAGATCTTAACCAGTCTCAGAAAATAGGTCAAGTTTATAAATGTACTAGCTAACATACATACACGCATTACCACACGCAAGGCTTCACTGCTAAAATGCATAAGGTGGGCTGGCTGGTGTTGAGATGCTTCTTGTTGTGGGCCGACATATTCATTAAATACATCCATGTCTGCAACAGCTTGATGGTAATGGGCTTATTTTGGTTTCTTTTCTGAAAAAATAATAATAAAAAAAAAATACATCCCATTGTCCCCATTGGGATCGTCAACTCCCGGGGAAAGGAAGGGAAGGGAAGGGAAGGGAAGGGAAGGGAAGGGAAGGGAAGGGAAG
>VXAA01001428.1:185654-310055 GCA_013399115.1 Anseranas semipalmata
GAAGAGAAGAGAAGAGAAGAGAAGAGAAGAGAAGAGAAGAGAAGAGAAGAGAAGAGAAGAGAAGAAAGGAAAAGAAAGGAAAAGAAAAGAAAAGATATTTCAGGAAATGACATTTTGGATTGAAATATTTATATGCAAGCAGCTGAACTAAATGTATGTGCAAAGACACTAATGGTGCACGTTAGTCTTGTGCCCACTGGGGAGAGGCTGAGAGGCTGGAGCTGGGGGAAGCTATGCACCGCTCCTCTGCCTGGCTGCAGTGCCACAATGCCTGCCTTCCATTAAACTGTCGTCCTGGTGGGGTGGGAATTCTTGTGTTCTTAAACCACTCATGGACAATTCATAAGCATAATGGAAATTAAATTCATTGAATAAAATATGTGCTGTAAGTTAAGCAATTGTCTCTAGTATGTCCTCTGAAAGCATTGTCCATTCAATTTCAAATGATTCCAATGACAGATATATGGATATAACTTTTGATTTCCTCTGGCCCTCAGGACGCTAGTATCTGAGTACTTTACCATCTGGAGCATATTTATTCTCACAAGACCACTGTGATGTAGTGAGGGACTATTAAATCCATTTTAGGAATGAGGAATAAGAGCCAGAACAATGCTGGTATCAAATAGGTGATCTGGGCTTGAGTAGGGTATGAATTGAAACCTTCATGATCATAGACTAAATCCTTAATTACTTCATTACCACCCCCAGTATAGTCTTTGCTGGGAGTTTTTCCAAGCTGGGGAATTCTGTCAAGTTGGCAAAAATTCTATGAAAAAGGTTTCTTTTCTTTTTCTTTTCTTTCTTTCTTTTTTTTTTTTTTTTTATAGTCTATAGTGCTTTTTCCCAGAATGGAAGATTGGAAGGAGCTGGAGAGTGAAATCTAAGATACAGGGAATAGGTTTACAATCATAATGTGAAGGTAACTTTCATGATATCAGTAAGGTAGAAATTCAAGGGAGACCTCAAGGAGGGAAGGGATGGTAGATGTTCCTTGTAGCATTGGTCAAAAAATCCACAGGAGTTAAGTGTTTCACTTTTCAGATCATATCAAACTCAAGCACGCTAGATGGCTATTACCCAGCACAGTCCTGTCTTGAAGTCAGAGCTTCAGATAGAGTTAGCTTTCAAGCCTGACTTGCAATTCTGCCCCTGCTGCACCTTCCTGCCTTTTGTTCTTCTTGGAGTGTATAGCTCTAAAACATAGTTTGTATTTAGGCACTAGATCACATTACACATATCTAATCTGCTGTCCATTGTTACCTTTCATTTTTGCTAATTTCCAGAAATACTTGATTCTCTAGCTATATTAGGTTGCATATTTTTTCAGGCTGAATCAGAGTTTAATACTTCTAACCCATATTCATTACCTCTCCGTGTGGACTCTTATTCCTCCCGACCTCCTGCATGTTTACTTCACCTCCCTGCTTTCTATCATCTGCAAACTTAATTGCTGTATCTTTACTATACTCTTCCAGTGAATCAATATTGACATGCAGTGAGACTAATCCCTGTGACACTGCATGAATAATTCAACAACAGCTTGACCTATTGCCATTAACTGTTACTCTTTGTTTATAACCCTTCAGTTAGTGAATGCTCTACTCATGTGCTTATTCACTTCCAAGTCAATGTACTTTAATTTTCCTAGTTTTCAAGAAGCAATGAACAAGTTCCTTTCTTATATCTGGCTAGATCTACCTTATATACTGTGTCATAGAAATCATTAATGCAGACTTACGTGCTGCATTGCGTATCAATAAATGGCGGATGCTGTGATCCATCTCTTTCTCCCTAACTATTCACATATGGCCCTTTCAATTTTACAATAATTCTTTGCAGCAAGAGCATATGATCAGGCTGCAAAGTATCCATTGCATCAAATGAGTCCTCTGATGGGGAGTGCTGTTAACCCACAGGAAACAGACAATCCACAAAGGAAAAAAAGTTTAAGTTACTTTCAATGAGTTTGCAGCTAGTAAAGGTTGGGAGAACATACACAGTCAATTACCGTGGCTCAGATGACTTATGAAAACTTAATTGTACTTTTGAAATCAAGGGTGCTAAATCTGTGCTGTAAATACGCACACCTCACAGTTCCATTTGCTTTGACATTTACAGTATCAACATATGCATATGTATCACATACCATTGAGAGCAAATATAACACCGGTTTTGCCACTGACAGCTTTTGTGTTGCACTGAATGACACCCTGACTCAGATTCAGATGTGATAAGATTTCACCTGGATATATATAAAATGCCTTTTTGATTGAATTACATCAGATGGAAGAGTTAGGATTGTCCAGTACTTTGGGAGGAAATGTGAGTATTTTGAAGAGGGCTTTTAGCGACTAAATGGCATTTTCTCCCCTAAATAAATTTTGAAATAGTCCTTAAACAGATAACTTTCTTTCTCTCTTCTTTTTTGTTTTACCCTGGTGCTTAAAGTACTGTTTCTGAGAAAAGGCAAAATGAAGTCATGAGAAATGAAAATGAAATACTTATATCCCTATTACTGATTCATGTATTTACAAGAAATCCTTTAAACACGTTGACCAAATGCAAATGCTAGTAATTAGATCCGGCCTCCCTAAATATTCCCATTATTGTTTCCTATGAAGCCATTTTTCTTAACTTCCCTTCCTCAAAAAAGCTGTTATTCCTGGCATGGTATGGTTTACCCTATTCTTCTCCAGCAGCGACTGCATTTCAGTGGTGGGTGAAGAATGATTTTTATATGTAGTCTGTAAAACTCTTTGGGATCTGTCATGATGAAAGGTGCTCTGTGTACAACACTATTATTAACTTATTATATTTCATCAGGTTATTCTATTTCACATCATGTCACTCCACTGAAAAACCTTTGCCAAAAACAAAAGCAGTGCAATATCATCAATTGAGAAAACAGACTCCTTCAAGAAGCAATGTAGCATGCAGATAGCATGAAATTCCCTGGGAGTTCAGGCTGGCATTGCTATAGCAGGGTGGGACATCTGCAATTTCAGCATGCATCATTATGTGTAAAACTGTGTTTTCTAATGTATGATGGGATGAAGAATAAGAACTGAATTAGATTGTGAAGTATGCTTAATAGATCAATTTTTGAATCAATATCTCTTCAGAACTACTGGAAATTGTAATTTATATTTTATTAGTTTATGCAGATGGATGTAATTTGGCAAATTCTGAAACAGTTTGTTAAGCTTTTTAGCAGTCAATAAAAAACATCTGAGCCTTCTTAAACGGAAAGCTTCTATTCAATTGTTAATTATTTTAAGAGATAAAATAAAACTATTTGTTATTTTCATTTATTTTGCTGGAAAGTTGGTGTTTATTAGCTTTAATAATCCTCTTTTTTTTTTTTTCTAGCTAGTTCTTTGTAATGCTATATATTGTACCACTTAGTTTTTGTAAAATGTATGGAAGACTGTTCGAATAAATACAATGAAGACCAAACTTAGGATCTGAATCGTTTTTGATAAGACTTGTGATGGTGACTCCTGAAATCCCATTCAAATTCTACCAGCTCTGCTAGCATTCTACATGTATTCTAAAATATGTCATTTTAAAGAAGAAAACTAGATCCAACTGAACAAGATCAAATGGATTTTGGAGTAGAAAAATCACATCAACACTTTATTACTTGTCTTGCAAATCTTCAAACTTGTTTGTTTAAACAAGTGCTACTGTGATTAATTTATTGTATTCCCCAAACCTCATAAATCTACAGGCCTTCTGTGACAAAATAATAACAAGTTTTGTTTTGAAGGTTGTACTTAATATTCTAGCTAAGAAAGTTTCCTTTCCCTAAGGCTGAGCTGTGGACTTGTTCCAAGCCCTTAGAAAGAGGCACAACCAGAGGAGACCAGGACTCTACTTCTGGTCTCAGGAGCCACCTTCTGCTTTAGCCACTGTGGTGATCTGAGGAGGCAGTGGTTTCACCAGGTCTCTACCTCTTAAAGTGTGTGTTTCCTGGGACACTGGCCAGCACAGCATGCTGTCACCTCTTCGCCTTCCACGTCTACGCTTTCCAAGCTATCACGTGGCCCTAAATTATTATCCTTCTTTTAACTGTAAGGAATGCTGTCTGAGATGGATCAGATTCTTTGGTAAATCATGCTGTTTGGGGCACAGGGGAGTTAAAACCAAATGTAGGTGATACTTCTTTTCACCTTTCTAGTTCTGGCCTGTGTTTGAAAGCTGTATTTTTCTTTGTCCAACTTAAAACAGTCCCCAGAATGCTCAAAATTACATAAGACTCAAGCAGATCTTTGTAAGATTCTTCATGGGCAAAGTAGCTAGGAAATGCACCGTGGCCATAACCTCTGCAACTGCCAACTCCTTATCAGTAGTTCATCACCTGTATCAGGATAAGAGTGGTACCAAGGTTGAAGTTGTTAATGCTGCTGTATGCTAAGTGGCAGGTTGCACTCTCTTCACAGCTCTTCTTTAAATGCATAATTATGCACTGTTTACATAGAAATAAAAACCTATGTTAAAATAGCATATACATTTAATTAAAAAATAAGGTCTCTGATTTCAGCAACTGAGGCAGCTAGACCAAAATATTTTTACCACGCTTCTGTTAAAATCACATAGGGTATTATTCTCAGCCCCCTGTGGCTGTAAGCACAATGGGTGGACTGAGCATTCACTCTGCATATGCTACTTGGCTTTAAGTCAGACTTCTTAACAGTATCTTAGTGGCATTTTCCCCAGGCCAATTTCTTTTGTTGTGTTTTCCTTTTACAGAAAAAAAATAGATATATATGTCACTGAAGAACCACATGAGAAACAGTCTTAAAGTTGTGACATATCCTTCATCTCAGTGGAAATGCCCCCAGTGTTTCATCTTAATGAAAATATTGTAGGGCTGTATTGAAATGTAACTTATAAGAAAATGCAAGCAAAAACTCAGAAAAAATATACTCGCTACCCTAGAGTGAAGTGTATTAAACTCCAGTGCTTCACTTTGTTTGAAATGACTGATGAAAGAGATGTAAATCAGCAGATGTAAAGCAGTGAGGAAGAAGGTGAGGAGGCTCCTGCAGGAGGGAGAAGAGAGCGCTGGGCAGAGGATGCTGAATAGCCACCTGCCCCAATGCCTTGTATGCTGGCAATGAGTGATTTTAAGACATCTGTCCATTCATGACCAGTAAAAGAAGTATCATGTAAGACCCACTTTATTTTCCAAAAATGTTGGGTTAAGTTAATCCACTGTAAGCTTTTGCAAATTGCACTGACTTGGATCTTTTTGGTAAAAATTTGTGTTCTACTACCTTGCATAACTGCCATTAAGAATTAACAATTATTTTACCTGTAAATCAAACAAATCTGCTAGTTACTGAAAATAATAATAACTATAATTGACTAGCGAACATGGCATATATAGGTAATAATAAAATCAATACATTTTATATATTAATATTTATAGAGCCTCTTTCAAACCTTGACTATTCTCTTGGCTTAAGATTTGATTATTCCACTGTATTTCTTATATAGTTTTAATCTTCAGTCAATGGTCAGAAGTTTATTTTATTGTTTATGACAATTACATGTTTTCTATGGGTCAAGAAAGAAGACTTAGGAAAAATGCCGGGATGGAAGGGAGAGGGAAGTGCTTTGAATGTCGATGGAGAATTATTTCAGAACTCAATTCTTCCAGGCTTTTAATGATGTTTTCTTTTTGGAAAGACATTAGAGTTATTTAATTGATGTGACCCCTATGGCATTGAGGACAATGCTTTGATTTTCATTGTTTTCTTTACTATGCTTTCTCTTTTATCCTTTTTATTTGTTATATTTAGACGTCTTTGTTACATATCAGATGTGATGTTTAAACTTTGCTGTAATTACCAGCATTTTTTCTTTCTCACATTTAGTTTATTAATGTTGTTACTCACATTATACTGTCTAAATATTTTGAGAACTCTTCAGGGATTGATAGAGGGCAATTAATATCAACTGTTGATATTCTCTTTTCTTTTTTTCTCATGCTCCCAAGATCTTATCTTTAATCTTGATTAAAGGGATGGGAGAAGGAAAGGAATTCAAGTCATTTGGATCAGGATTCAGAATCTAAATGCCTCCAAAGATGTGCTTGGCTGTTTTGGTTTAGCCTTCTGCAGTGACAGGGACCATCTGAGGACTTTGGATTTGGATCCAGGTTTGGATTCTTTGGAAATAAGCCTCTCACACGTATGCAAAGATAAACACAAAAACGTACACACCAGTTCAGACTGGACTGGGCCCACCTCTGGCTGCATGTTTATAAAATTAATCTGGTATCAGAGCAAGGTTAACAGTAGAATAATCATAGACAAAAATAGATAGTCAGAGGCAAACTAGGAAACCTCTAAGACAAAAAGCTGAACACTACTGCTGCATCCTGCTCCCTCTTCTACTATCTAGTCTGGCATATAAAGTCAGGACATTTAATTTAGTGCCATTTTATGGATGAAGCAAAATGTCTTCTAGAAAACACTGACATTTAAGATGCTAAAAGATGCTTTCTTATATCTAAAGAGATACATGGTGCTCCTGAATTTGGGCTCAGCATTTAAAAGGAATGTGTCAGGTCCACTGAAACATGCACATGCACAAAAGCTTCAGTGAGACAGGCAGAGTCCCATACCACTGCAGGACTTGCTTTGCCATTGACTGAGGTCTTTTCTCCCCAGAAATGTAAGCAACACCTGATAAAGCTGACAGGAGCTACTGGAAGCTCTCTTTGACCCCATAGTGTGGGAGGCTAGTGAGATGCACGTGTTGACTGACAAAAAATTATTATGGATTGACAAAATGACAGCAAGGTAGATATTGAAATACTGAACCAAGAGAGGAAAAAGAAATTCCTACAGAATCCAGAAGAACACATTTGCTGCAATTCCCCTTTCCTTTTTAGTCTGTTTTGCATTTCTTTCTTCTTTGTAGCTTCTTCATGCTTTACTTTTCTGTACTTCTAAGCTAGTTTCTCTTGCAGTCTTGGGAGGTGGTGGGGTCAAATCCCAGTCAGGATACAAATCTCATGAATCATTTCTAAACCAATGCTGGACTCTATTCTGTAGCAGAGTGGAGGGGCCAGAGTACCAGGCAATGTGTTGTACAGCTATCCACAGCAAGGCAGACCTCAACCAGCTCTACCATCCCTTCTTTTTCCTCTCTCCATCTCCCTGACTTTCACCTCCTCAGCTCAGCACCTGATTTTCTCTCCCGTCTGCCTGCTGCTGTTCTGCCTCCCAGACCTGTTCCATGCCTCTGTTCAGATCTTCTCCAGTCTGCAGTACCTGCCTGCAGGCAGGCTTGGACCCCTGGGACATCCCAGATAGCTTGTTGTTGCCATCCCCTCTATAAGAGAAAGATGAGTTATTGTGGCTTGGTAGTTGCTAGTAAGGACAGTGTCATTGGCATGTGATAATTTAAGAAAGGTTAAACAGAACAGGTCTGAGAGGCTGCTAGGAAAATAAGGTTGTCGCGTGAACTGTTTGTGACTAGGGTTGGCCTTCTTAGCCTTTTTTCTCTGGCTGGTTTCATCTCACCTAACTCTAGGCAGCTGGCCAGGTACCTTAATTAGGAAAGTATTCATTGATCGCTCCCTCTTGAAAGAGGAAAGGGAAAACCTTTCCAGAGTGTTATTCAACTCACTCCTAAATCCCCTGCTGAAATCATCTATCTTTCTTAACGGACTATTAAGGTAGCCTAGGGCAAATATGCTCCTAACTTAAGTCTCTCAGTTAAACTGTGTGAATCAGGCCTTTGCCTTGAGCTTATGTCCCACAAACCTTAACTCGACATGCATAAAACTGAGGAAGAATGAGAGGAAAAACTGTAGACCTGCAGGCAAGAAAGTGATGCAGCCGAATCCTGTGTGACACTTTTATTCAGCCAGTAGCATAGCACATGTAGTTGCATGAGCTGGCACCATGCTTTTGCATGTTGGGACATATGGTAACCAGAGACGCCACAGTGCTGCTCAGCACTACAGGCAAAAAACGTGCTGGTCTTTGTTTCTTACATCCCCAGAGACTCAGCCGGCAAGAAATAAATCTTGAGAGGTCTGAAAGAAACCCACAAAAACGGGTCAAATAGTGGAACCAGGTCTCCTACTGTACTCTCTGAGGAAGATATAAAAATAAGGACATTTTCTGCCTCTGAACAGTTTGCAATCCAATGGGCTCAGAAAAAATCTGGGTAGGAAGAGCCCTGAATGTTGGGATAATTCCAGCTGTGGATCAGCATTTTGTGGTCCAAGCCCAATACCTGGACAAAAAGCAAAAATCTAGACCTAAATCTAAATCTAGACAAAAATCTCAGCGGAATAAAAACATGAACTTGCTGTTTTCCCTGTCTCAGGGCTGATGGCAAATATTTAATACCGCTTACCACGTGAAACTGCAGTCAGACCAGCCAGCACACAGACATATTTTGGCATCCAGGCTATTAACAAACAATGACCTGGTTCTGATCTCGAGAATACATAGACCAGCATTAACCCCATTCAAGACAATGATGTTAGGCAGCTATAAAGGCAGTTTTTGTGAAAAGAAATCTCCCTTCTATTATTGGTGACCAAAATTATTCAGTTCTTACCTAGTTCCTGAGAAACATGTCCCACTTTTTAAATACACATTTAATTTGTAAAACTCCTCTAGCTCTGTCATTTTCTCCTCTACAGTCAGCTATTTTATTTTACTGATTAACAAGTGTCCAGCGATTGGCTGCAAGATTGAGAAAGTAATAAATGTGTGTTCCTGAGCACAGGGATCCATGGAGAACTGAAGTGTAAGAGTTGAAGAAATGAGCACTTTCTGTGGAAGTCCTCAAAATGATAGACTTGTAGGAGAATCTACATTGCAGAGGACCTCTGGACATAGGATCATAGAATCACTTAGGTTGAAAAACACCTTAAAGATCATCAAGTCCAACCATCAACCTAACACTACCAAGTCCATCGCTAAACCATGTCCCTAAGCGTCACATCCACATGTCTTAAATACCTCCAGGGATGGCAACTCCACCACTGCCCCGGGCAGCCTGTTCCAGTGCCTAACCAGCCTTTCCATAAAGAAATTCTTCTTGATATCCAACCTAACCCTGCCCCCCAGAGCAACTCGAGGCCATGGCCTCATGTCCCATCATCCAGCCTGAACACCTGCTTAGAGTAGAACTATCTTCAGTGTCAGGTCAGGCTACTCTGCCTTGCTCAACTGAATTTTGAATCCCTCCAAGGATGGAGACTCCTTATCCATTCTGGGCAACCCGTTCCAGTGCTTGACTAATGCTATTGTGAAAATATTTTTTTTTTTACTATCTTTACTAGTTAATTCCCAGAATTTTTATGGGGGAAGGGAATGGGTATTGCTCCAACCGCCCACTTATCTTGAACTAACTTGAAGAAGACAACCCTTTTTGCTTCAGAGGTCCAGTGCTTTCTCCCCAAATAATAATAATAAAAATTAAGTCCAGCCTAAGCCTTTCCTGGAAGAGATGAAAAAGAAAGAGTGTTTTTTGTTTGTTTGTTTGTTTGTTGTTGTTTTTTTTTAATGGAAACTTTAAAAATATATGTAATGGAATTATTCTTCTCCAATTTATTCATTGAGAAAGTTGTTCTTGGAAAGGTAGTCTCTTCAGAAACTGGTACTGCTAGAAAGTCTGGATATGCCAGAGCAAGATTAAAATAAAAAGGAAAGGTAACGGAGCTACTAAGATTTTTATTTGCATAAATCTGTTGCAGAGTAACCTGCAGTTTTGTGTTTTACACTCAGTATTGTGTATTGGAATTAGGACAACAAACATTAAAAGAGACGTCACTGCCATCCATGGTGTGTTGAAATTCTGGGAATATTTACTCAAAACAACTACACTGCTGGCAGTTCATTCTGTTTCAAGGTTGACAAAGTTTCCATGTCTCAAAAACAACGAGGAAAATAAACGATTATTTTAACAGATCCTGGCTGCAGAGACTCAGAATCACAGAATCATAGAATATCCTGAGTTGGAAGGGACACACAAGGATCATAGAGTCCAACTCCTGGCTGCACACAGGCCCACCCAAAAATCAGTCCGTATGTCTGAGAGCATTGTCCAAATGCTTCTGGAACTCCAGCAGGCTCGGTGCCGTGACCACTGCCCTGGGCAGCCTGTTCCAGTGCCCGACCACCCTGTCGGTGAAGAACCTTTTCCTAACACCCAGCCTGACCCTCGCATGTTGCAGCTCCATGCCATTCCCTCGGGTCCTGTCGCTGTCACCAGAGAGAAGAGATCAGAACCTGCCCCTCCAACTTGTGATGAGATCACATCATTGTCAGGGTCAGTTTAAATCAATTCTGCCATTGATCCCTGTTTCCTGAGAGTGTTTACAGCAACTATCCTGTTCTTTCCCTGCAATTAAATGTAATATTGATGCAATGGCCAATACTGTTGATGCAAGCCAATAGTTAAAGGCAAGCATTATGCAAATTACCCAGCTGCGGATTTTGCCAAGCAAAGGTACTGAACTTGAAATAATTGCAAAAGGTATTGCATCATATTATAAAAGCCTACTGTATTCCTGTCATATGCTCAGCAAATTTCTCTGTCCCATCAGAGTGGTTCTGGTCAACAGGGATTGCACAGTGAAATGGTGCTGGGATGCCCCATGGTCATCCTCAGCTCCACAGAAGGCAAGTGATTTTTCCAAGGGTATTTACAGATGATGTGTGTGAATTCTGGAAGAGTTCTGCAGCAGACGTCTGTGATGGGCACACCTCTGTGACTATCCGTCCAGATTTCTCATCTACAGATGGAATGGTGTTATATTTGTGTTTTCTCTGCAGAAATATATATGCTTTCTTTAATGCTGTGGCCAAATGTTTCTGATTGTTTTTTTCTTTTTCCTTACAACATCTCTTGGTATACACCCTCCATGAAGGCTAGCAGAAGGCTTTGTTGCTTGGGACCCCTGTGGTGTCATTCCTCCTTTCTATCTTGAAACTTTTTTATACTTTAAAACTATGGTGATCTAGTGTGCTTTAGTCTGCATGGCAATGTAATTATACAAACTTATCTTAAAAATGATACTTATGAGCATCATTTTATGTATTTTTATCATATTTGAAGTTACCTCTTAGGGTAGCAATATCGCAAAAACTCTCGTGCTTGGAAATCTGAGTTTGTTATTCTATTTGATATACTTCAAATGTACTACATTTGAACAGAACACATTTCCTACAGAATGAAGTAAAATCTATTTTTGACAATTTACATTATTTTTTCCTTTTATATTCTGTAAGTTAAAGGTGAGATATTTTTCCTCCACATTTAGTAAACTGTAGCAACGGCTCTGAAACCTCAGTAGTCTGATTTTAACAATAAAACATCTTAGACAGTGGTCAAGATAACACTAAAGAAGTTCCAAGATGTAGAAACAGTTGTGATGCAGTCTTTCAAAGAAACGTTCTGCTTTTCCATCCCAGGTCATAATTTTTGAAAATGTTACTGTATCTCATTCATGTGCTGGCACTATGTGGCCTAGCTGCATACAGTCCTTTCACATATAGATCTTTGAATGTGAGAATATGAATTTTCTTTCAGAATTGTCCTATGCTATAATTTACCCTAACCTTCTGAAGAGGCCAAAGAGAAGAAGGATCCACAGTTGGAAGAGACAAAAAGACAAGTCTCTGTTCAGTAACATACAATGTCAAGGTGTAAAATCTTGATAGTTTGCATGTATAGATGAAGTGATGCTGTAGTTTGCATCAAACACAAATTGCACCAAGCTTTACATTTTCTCTGTCTTCACTGGGTCACAGAGAGGGGATTCCACAGATGTAAAAAGCTAAAACAGGTATACAGGAGGCATAAACAATATTGCAAGTGGTCAGCAATTACTTGAAGTTAATTCTGACTCTGTCACCTTCAGTTTCACAGTCTCTGAGATCCCAAGAGAGTTTACAAAACCAGGATTGCCATGTATCCAAAGAGTCAAAAACAGAAAAGATAGTAGAAAAGATTCGCAAACCATAGTTCCTCACTTACACTCTATCCCTTCTTCCACATAAGCTGTATTGTAAAACTAAAAATGCTGCTGCATTGAAGATGTTTGAATATGTGAAGTCCTATTATTGCTGGAGAGAAAAAGCATGACTATATTAAGCAACAATGTTTTTCAAAAAGAAATCACAAACAGCTCCATCCTCTCTCTGTTCAAGTCCAAGGGAAAGATCCAAATCAAAATCTCAAACCTACTATAGGCTTGTTAGCTACAGGCTGCCACTAACCATGTTAATTCATACATGGATGAATGTGTACATCATTCAATCTTAGTTAT
Organism: Anseranas semipalmata; assembly: GCA_013399115.1. Taxonomy (NCBI): domain Eukaryota; kingdom Metazoa; phylum Chordata; class Aves; order Anseriformes; family Anseranatidae; genus Anseranas; species Anseranas semipalmata. The sequence goes on from VXAA01001428.1 coordinate 197,968, forward strand.
AAAGAGGCTAAAACTGTACATGGCCAGTTTTAAATTGGACTGATGCTGGAGCTAAATGAAACTGAGATGTGAGTTCACGAGCAGAGGACTAAAGAAGAGGCATTTTCCCTCAGTCCTGAGAAGCCTTCCCAAGATGCTTTTACCAAAAGAATAGTAGCAACAGAAGCACTGAAAAAAAAAAAAAAAAAAGAATGATTACCTTGGGGTCACTGAAGGACGCTGTGTAGCTTTTGAGCCCATATTAGATTCGTTACAGATCACATTCATTTCCCAGGTCAGAGATCTGAGTTCTGAGCCCAAAGGAAATTCCATATCAATTTCTACTTTGGAGAGTTTACTTTTACAGTGAGAGCTTTATTCCAGATTAGTTGAGTAATCCATAGGCCCTCACTTAATGGTAGGAGGTTACCTGATATTCTAGAGATTTCTCCTCATAACTTCAAATATAATTTCTTTAGCTCCACAAGTCACTTTTGAGTATTTAATTTGAAAAAAATAACCACAGAATTTACACTTGTTTATTCTCAAAATATAGGACAACTTTACTTCAAAGGCACCACTCTTAGATGTGCCCACAATCACAGCCTGTGTCTGGGGGTACCGGCACCCTGACCCCAGCAGTGTAGCTCAGCTGATGATGTGCATGAACAGAAGATGAAATGCTCTCAATTTCGTTAACTTGCACCTTCATTTGTTTGACATCAACATGCTATCTTTATGCACAAATTTCAAACTTTTAATTTTTTATTTAGTATTGAGAGAACAATTTCATTCTGGTATTGGAAAACTGAAATTCTGAAATCGGGGTTCACATTTCTGTTCTTAAATTTACAAATGACTAACAAAAGACTTTATCAGTGTGAGTTTCTACTTACATATCATTATATTGGCAACTCTTAGTCAGTAGTCCCACAAACTGTTTATTTTGGCAAAAACCCCACACGGCTGCCGTAACAAATGATCCCACCTTCCCACTACTTGTTCCCACCCATACCTTCTCTCCTGAGTTGGCATCAATGTCCATGCAGCTGCATGGTGAACCGATATGCTTTCTTTGCAAAGTATTTTTTGGCTGGGGCTAGAGGGCTTTCAGCAGTTACCACATTTGATGGTGAGGCTGGCAACACTAGCTGAAAGTGCTTACAGGATGAGAAATGCTATGCGTGCACATACAACAGCAGCAAATGCTTTCATTAGCGTTTTAATACAAGGTTACAAATCATTACCATCAGGTTGATTGGAGCGTATCTCCTCGTTATCAAAAAAGTGGTTACCACTAACCACTTATCTGCAATACTTGAAGAGTATTGTGAATTTTGACAAGACGTGTAAGTGCAAATTCTTCGAATAAGACTGTAAATCTCTTCATGACAGAAAACACATAAAACTGTATGAAACTCAAGCCCACAAATATCACACTTCAGGTATTAAGTAGACATGGTGTGCTTCAAACTTTCCAGCTATTTTTACTTCTCACTGTTTATGTATATAGGCTTAAGAGGAAGTGACAAGACTACTCGTAGGATTAGCTATAAATTCTGACCAATCAGGAAAACCTGAAATTCAGTAGTGGTGTTACCCTGAGTGTCATGTTTAATAGCAAAGATACATTCCTCTATCTTAATCAATACTTAATCACTTTAATCAGCGTTTTCCATTTGTATCAGTACTGCATAATACGATGGAGGGACATTAGCTCTTTAACAAAGACTCAGATTTGCTGTGCATCAGTACAGCATATGGTTCTCTCCAGTCATTGAAAGGGTGGTGAAGAAAGGGCCGCCACAGAACAAACTTCAGTTTGGAACAAGTGTGCCCAGGTCCTGTTGCAGCCTGGAAAAAGAGGTTGCGATTCCCTGGTTGTGGGTATACAGTGAAAGCTGAAAAATAAAAATTGAGGAGTCTAGGAGAAGTCCAGATTAAGAAAGGGAAGACCAGAAATATGCTGAGGCTGGAATGTGCTGGGGGAAAAATAATTGGGAGATCTGCCCAAATTAAAAAAAAAAAGTCACACCATAATTCTGCTCAAATATCATTTCTACTGACAAGCTTTACATGACAGCTGGAAAAAAAAAATGCCGTAACTGCAGTATGCCCTAATATCTTTACCAAATATATCACTATTTGATCTCTATGGTAGAGGTATCTGGTAAGTCACCTGAGTCAATCCACTGACAACATTTTAGTGTTTCTGCCCATGGAAAGATTATTCTTTTAATTCAGGGGGTGGTGTGGGTGGGGTTGGTTGGTTGGTTGGTTTGTTGGTTGTTGTGTGTGTGTGTTTGTTTTTGTTTTGTTTGTATTATTTTTTCATTTTAATTATTGCATAGCATTACTCCCAATACAGCATTAGAAAAGCAGAAACCTTTCAGAAGACTTTAAGGCATGCATCACACAAATTTTTTTGTTAACACATTTGGATTCAGTGTGTGAAACTGTCCATTTGAAATAATTTACTCCATTTGTGATTTGAAGTGCTAAGGAAGAGAAACTCTACGCATGCAAGAAGATCCATGCTCTCACTGTGTATCTATAGAAAGAAAGGGTTGCAGAGGGAAGCACCACACGTGACCTCTCTAGTTATGACTGCAACAATTTTAAAGAGTCATCATTTCCCTGTACAAGCACTCTTGTTGTGTGTTCAAAGCCTTCATTATGTGTTCACATATGTATAACTAAGCATCTGGATTGCTCATCTGCTTCACTGCTTTCTCATTATTTTTCTTAGAATATGATTGATAAAGCACAGAACAGGAGCTCCCAGAAGCTTGAGTAAGCAGATTTCCAGTTGGTCTTGTGGTGCAGAGTATTACAAGCTGCAATGAGGTAAAAAGAGTTAGATATCTAACCTAGTCACAGACTGAAGCTTCCTCCTGAAGCTCCACAGCAGGTATCTTATTTGGGATACGTATCAAAGTTAACTGGGGTGACCTGAACTGTTTTCTGGAGATGCCTCTGTCTCTTCATTAGCTACAGAATAAGCCTAGGCCACATGTGAGTGCTAGCTGAATAACACTCGGACAGCTAAAATTAGGTAAAAGGACTCCCATCCTTTGTGACTGACCTGAGCCAGTCAAGAAATTGCAGCTACTCTAGCTGGTTTTGCCACCACTCCATGATGCAGCTTCAGTTTGGAGCCTTTTATTTTTAACCCTTATCTTAGTTCTTCTGGTTCCTGTGATGCCTTCAAAATCTCCTTTGTGATGTCAGTGCCATTTTGACTCAAGAGGCTTTGTGACTCATATGCACCAAATGGAGCCTGGCATACAGAATGTTATCAGCTTTATAATTCCCCTCTGGCTTCAATACTCCTACAATGCTCAGGTTTTTACTCAGTAAGAAAGGTACATTTTCTGCATTATTTCTGTTGTCTCAATGTGCATGCTGAAGTCTCAGGTTCTCTGTTATGCATCATTAACTTTCTCATCTTCTCTCAGGGTGTGGAAATTTTCTTTTCTCCTATATTAACAGCTATGTTCAACTAAATTGATGTCTGTTCTACCTTAAAATCAGTTATCAAGCAACTTTAGAAATCTTCCAGTGTCTCCAAGTGTGCTCTGTTAAGCTGAATTCACTCGAATAATGTGACACAAGAGTGCATGGACATCTTTCTGCTTCAGCTTGGAGGTGCTGTTAAAAGAAACTGGGTGTTCTTCATATGCTGAACATGTGACAGTGCTATGGTTTCAAACTCAGCTGCACAGACTCTCATCTTTAATTGATCTCAGATGTAAGATATTGATAAAAAAGCTTACCTTATTCAATCAAGGTACAAGGCATCATGCTTCTCAACTGATGAGCATATATTCACGTAATTTGGTGTTTTAGATAGCTCAACAAGTACTTTATGGATCAACCAGAATTTCTTCTATTTTAACACTTAATGGCTCTGCTGATTACTTCCCCTTAAAAGTGCTTTAGAAAAAATAAGCAAAAAAGCAATGCGATAAGACAAACAACTCTCATTCCACTCCTCTTTTCCTCTGACATACAACCATCACCCAGAGAGATCCCAGAAATACTTGCTGGGGGCTAAAACAAACAAACATCCATTAATTATCTCTTGTATTTCTTTTGGTAATATCTGAAGAAAGGAAATAATTGCTTAGAGTAGCTCTGGTGCCAAAACAGCATCTCAAAATACATGTTCATATACATATACACCTTAAGATGTTCTGTCATTAAATTAATTTATATTTAGTGGGTACGAAACACTTGCATGGAGAACTTTCCTTCCTCAGAGCATAGGTGATGCAGAGAGGAATCTTACAGATCTTAAGTTTGTCTTTCCCAAAAATAGTCACTCGAGGATTTTGGAGCTAAAGAACTTTTGTACATTTTGCAAGACTAAATTACTGTGCTAAGGGGAAGATATTGTCCTTCCAGATAACCATTTTTTCTTAGAAAAACTAACCTAAAGATTCTTTAAGTCATCTTTCTCCAACAGCATTTCCATTAGATTAACATCTTCACAATTGTTTTATGTCCACTCCAACACTCAAGTTTGTTCTCATGCTGTGAAACATGTTTTTATCTGTGTATCTGCTTTGAGGTAAGGATTGAGGATAGTCCTCAGCTCAATACCTTTTCGGAATTCTCTTTGGCTTCCAGTTGGGGATGCAAACATCTTCTTAGATTCTCCCCATTCTATGGGTCTATACCACAATATTTCTAATCTTTACATAATAGTATCTTGTTCTCCTGTCACCAGGAAATTACTTACTAAGAACAAGATTAGCCCAGAGAGCCTAATTTCTCCAGACCACCCCAAGAGTCAGTGGAGAAACAGGCTTTGGCCAGAGGCAAGCAAGAGAAGAAGTTAATTCAGCTCTTCTGAATGACTCTTTGGAAAAACACATGGGCTTTCACTGCAGAGAGTCTGTATAGGGAGATCCGTCTTACCAGGTTAAGACAGCTTTTTTGAATACCTTCCAAAGTGTTCTGGAAGTTCCTGTCAAGTTTCTCTGTCCTTTAACATTCTATGCAGTTGATTTCAAAGAAAAACATCCTCTGCATTACCTCACATTGTGTGCAGTCTTCTCTATCAAACAACCCTACAGTCTGCTTGGTGTAACCTTCCCTATTTAACTAATACATCGTTACATCCCCCTCATTAGCATGCAGTCTGCTGGCCCGCAGAAGAAAGTGTCATGCCTTTGCTGTTTTGATTGTCTGGCACTTTGGAGCTGGAGAGGAAACCTGATTGTTCGCTTTCTGTGTTTATGTTGGTGAATGTTCTTAGAGTTCAGCGGGGAAAGGAAGTGGGCAGTCTTGGTCCTGAATCCTCAGTCTAACCCAGAGTAGAGCAACAGTAATTGCCCTTTGCTTGTTTTAAAGATTATATAACTTCTACAAATGGAATGGGTGTTGTCTGCATATTTCTGTGGATTTAATAAAAATGAGGCTAAAAACTTGGGATTTTTGTTCTCATTTCAGGGCTAAGAAATAATAAACTTTACCAATTTAACAACAGCTCACTTACATGTCATTACACAGCCAGGTTAAAATAGGATTTTAATTTTATTTCATTAAATATCTTAACATCTCCCCATCTCTATGTGATTATTTTTTTATTTTTTTTTTAAGATTTCTGTTGAATGTAGAATGCGGGGAAAACCAAAAACATTTTTGCCTGAAGAATCGAAAAAGAATAAAACAAAATTTGGGAACTGTAATGTTTAAGATTTCAATCTTTTCTCTAGCTCTGTTAAGTATAAAGATGCAGTGACAACTGATTGAGATATTTGTTTCAGAACCAGATTACACATTGGTCTGAAAATAAGATGTCAGCTGGTGCCCTCATGTGGACATGTGTGCTTTTATATATAGAAGAATAAAACTTTAAGACAAAATAAAGCAATAGGAACTTTAGTGTCTTGGTTTTTCACACAGAATTTGGACACTCTTTCGGACAGGCTTTTATTATTTGCTTGAAGTGTGGGCAATCCCATATTACTTAGTTGTAAGCAGAATTTCCAAGCTGCATGCCAGGATAGCTCTTAATCTAAATCTGAAATACAAAATTCAACTCATTCTTAACTGCAGAGCCACAATCTCTCTCAAAAGCTACTGATTTATATTAAAAAGTAAAAGTTATCAAGTAACTGGCTTTCAGAACTAATCAATCAACGTTTTCCCATGGTTTGGAAAATTTCAACATAATATAATCTTTTTAGAAGAAATGCATTTCTTATTTACAAAGAAAGCATTCCAGATGTCAACCAACACAGAGAAGAGTTGAATATGCATAGCCCATATAGGCTGGAGGAAATCATTCAAGTTTGATCAGCCTCAGTAGAAGACATTATCAGTAAGGATCTAGCCTTGCTTTTGTGGAAATGTGCAAAACAGGTAAGAGAAAAATATACAACACTTCAATAAGAATACTGATTCAGGTTTATATATTGATTGTACGATGATCAACATCTGCAGACTATCAGCAAGGCTCCTATGTAGATGTCAAAGAGGTAAGGATGGGAACATGGCACATTCCATGCTGCAGCCAACCTGCTAAGGTCAGGGCAGATCTACCCCCAGCATCTCAAATCACCTCCATAGCAGTCATCTATGAAGAACACCTCCCATTCTCTTACAGAAGAGTACATACCTTTGATGCTATTACACAAACCTGCTAAACTTTAGGTGTTCAATTAATGAGGACATGAGCCCAGCACTCTACAGCATCAGCTATACAACATGTACATTGAAAGTGTAAAGAAAAGCTTGAAGGCAAAACAACTGGAATACTTTAAATGATATTGAAATAATTACTCATGTGACACAAGCAGAATCTAAAACTAAGCTAGACTGGCATTTGTAGAGTATCCTATTACGATTGTGCTGTTTGCACTTCCAGAGGTAGGTAAAGATACTGATCTTAAATACTTGAAAACTTCAACAAAACTTCAGTTTTCAAGTTGAGCAAAGTAGCTACAATGGTCACGAAGAAGAGATAGGTAGATTAGCTGCAATCTGCAATTTGACATGACAAGTGTCTACCTCAAAACTTACATTATCGGTGGGTAAAGAGGTTGATTTTATTTTTGGATCAGAGCAACTCCAGTGGAAATCCATTCAGCAAGTCCATATTGTGAAATGTGTCTTACCTTGTGCAATGTTTCAGATTCTTACACACTATGATAATTAGAAGGCCAACAATTTAACCTGGGAATATAAACTATCACTATAAATAATCCACACCTCCCTGTGCTAGGTGCTATACGAAGAAAGGACAGAAGAGCATACAAGCCAAGTAAAATACTAGGTATGAGAGACATTTTATCTTTTCAAACACAAAATCAGAGACATGACTTGTAGATTTGATAACTTTCAAAATTCTTTGCCTTTACCACTGCTTTGTTACAAGAATTTGCAGCCTTTGCAGTAAGTAATTCATTTTTGACATTACATTTTTTTTTCCATAATGACAAATAATACAGTTGATTTAAATATTTAGATTCCCCAGATCAAATATTGGCCAGGTAGGTGCAGTTCAGTATCAAGCACTTTGAAATAGGAGGTTCTTTGGGATAAAATTTGTGCTTTGCCTTGGCATCAAAGATTGTGGAAACGTTTTACCTTAGCATCACCACTGAGTACCCTAACGCCCCTTCCCATCATTCTTTAGAGCATGTGTTATACTGTTTAATGGTCATCCAAAACTTCATAGCTAGCTTTATTTGAATGATGCCGTGTGCATGCTGGTTTAATACAACCTTCATCTATCCTTTGTGGGAAAGGACAGTATGAAAATGAAAAAGCTCATCTCTTTAGGAATACTGTAGCCATCAACAGAAAAGGAAAATACTTTATACAAAAACTGAAAATTTATGGATTTTTAAAATCTCATTTAAGAAGTTACATATTTCACTTACTGCTGTTGCTCAATGAAAAAAAAAAAAAAAAATCTTGATTCTTGTAGAAAAGACTTGCCTGTAAATGAAATAGTTGAGAAGAAAGACTTGTGTGCCTATGAATTATAGTTCCAGACTGCTTGTACTCTGCCTTAAAGCTGTGTATTCTTTCTCTGTACTTGTGCAATGCATTTATATTGGAAGGCCCTCTTAAAACTGGGTGATCTATTGGTTTAGGGAGCTAAAGATTAATTCCAGATGTGGTCATGCTCTTGTAGCCCTTCAAAAAGTAACTACTGCACCATCTGTTTTGTAATAGACAATGTCAAAGAGTGCCAAGGGGGTTGTTAAAGACATTGGTCAAATGGCCACATATACCTCACACACAGGAATTCTAGAGGTCATAGTGCCTCAGACAGATTCATATTTTCACTTTTTTCCTTCCATTCTTCCACCACGGAAACTCAAGGAACAGCTCTCTTTCCTTCCCAAATAGGAAGGAAATGCTTTCCAGGTTAATACCAGTGTTGATGTGTTTGAAGCCAAATTCAGACCTAAATTCAGCAGAATGACTGGAATTCATGGTGACATATCTCCTATACCTATCCCTCTCTGGGATCCTAGCAGGCTATTCCAAACAGCTTTGTTTTGTTTTGTTTTAAATGAACTCAGTAGCAGGAGGTTAATGATCAACTGACTTTAAATCTGGCTGGGGGCCCAAGACAAATGAAGGGTGCAACAGGTAATGAAGGGTTATTCCAGATCATGATCATTTTTATTTTCCCTGGTTATTTCAGGAAGCACAAAGTAAAGTGATCGTGTCCATTCTTCTAAATACAGTGTTATGCATCAATATCTACATCTCTGGTATATACCACAGATGCACTCAGGTGTAGCGCCAACATAGCTAAATTCATCACAACTGTAAAACAGGAATAAGAGAAATTCTCTCAAGACTTCTTAAGTATAAATCTGAACTTCAAAGCAGTAACTCATGATTTATACAAACAGTCCTGAAAGAAAGTCTAAAATGAAAATACAATGAAACAGAAAGTCTAGTAGAAGTTAGACAATCACTATCTTGTGCAGTCCTAAAGTGCCATTTTTTTCTGCAGTGACACTAAGTAAATCATTGGTAAAAAGAAATTAATAAGATTAATAATAAGTCAACATTTCATTCCTCTTTGGTTTTCCTAGTGCATCCAGTCATGTTTTGTAACAATTCTTGTAGTAAGTTATTATGAAAACAGCTTAGGACTAGCAGACTGGTGTACCTACTTAAGTTTCATTGAGTCTGCTGTGGTTCTCTCCATTCAACAGCGCAATGTAAAATCAGTGTCTTAGACTGTAAGCCTAGTGCCTGGGTATAGTTAAGCTAGATCTTCAAGTTCAAAGTATGCTGCTGGCAGGTAAGAAATAAATTAATAGGAATAGCAGCTCCCCAGCATTTGCCTCTCCTTGATATTGTTAGAACTAAATTTCTTTTAAGCCACTTTCTGTTGCAGTGGCATAAGGGAATTCTGTACAGGAACATTTGAGCTTTTTCAATATTAAACTATTAAAGTAAAGGTTGGAAAGCAGAATGGGAAATGTCTGCTTTGGAGAGCTTCACAACAGCTTTTAAAATAGAAGACACCCCAAAGAAATATCATCTAAGATGCTAATGTACATATAGATGTGGGAGGATGCAAAGACCATGCCTTAGAACAAGATTTACTTTAAAATATCAGACTCAATAAACAACTCTTAGAATTAACCATTACATACTGCAGCTACTCACAATTACAGTCCCAACCAAATACTGCAAGAAGAAAATGGTGCCTGAAAGAGGGATCCAAAACAGACAATATGTTAAGGGAACAATCATGTGAATATAGACTACAGGAATCATAGAGAAGAGATGGGTTTGAAATCCCAGTCTCTGCAGAGCTAATGTGCCCCCTCCAGACCAGTAGACATATTTCTAATTTCATTTTACGTAGGTACTTGTAGTCACCCAAACCAAAACACAAAACAAGCCAAGCTAAAAAATAGCAATCGCAATAAAATTCACTCTTGCAAACAAGAAACTCTGCTTCTGAGTCTGATATTCTTGGAAGAAAAGACCTCCACAATTAAGAAGTATTTAGGGACAGTTTTTGTTGGATATTAATAATACACCTCAGCTTAATTTCTGTTCTTGTTTCTTAAGAACCGTTACCCTCTTTCATCCGTTCTAGAACACGGTTAATAGATTCTAAGAGTCACATATCCTGCTCTATTCCTGTACTGCATTGGCCCAAATTATGCTTTTAACCGAGTCATACATCCTTTCAAACATGCTCAAGAAGTGGCTTAGGTGAGTCATTAGCTGCAGCTCAAAACAAAGAAAATCCAGAAACTTGCTGCCTGTAACTGCTCCCTACTTATTCCATAGCGGACCTCACTCTAAATCTAACCCCAAATCTAGGGATAAATCTTTCAGAGCCTACAGTTTTGTAAGCTGAGAGGCTAATTCGCTGCAGCTGAGCCCAGCTACTCACCCGCTTGACTCTGAGTATATGACACCTGTGGCACATCTTTTGCACTGGAAAAATGTGCCAGCAACTTACTTGCTAGTGGCTAGGTCATACGAACCTTGTCAAAGTGATCTATTTCATTTAAGATGTATAGATCCAAAATTACACAGCCCAGAGAAAAAAGAAAGCAACTATTTTATTCACTTGACACATGCCCTCTTGAGCAGAGAGTTCGATTTGTAACAGTAGTTAATCATTCACAAACAAAATAATACAGTTTTAAAAAATAACTCATTGGTTCCTCACAGCAGAGGATTAAGAAATGGTGTACAAAATGCATATTCCATGAAAGTAATTGTATTTCTGTTGCACATTTTTTTGGAAAACTTTAACTTCGCACAGTAGAAAACTGCTACTGTCCTTGTCTTTGTACCCCAGAGGCAAGAATTATACATAGAAAGGTCTGTTTCCATTCTCAGTGATCTTTTGAAATGATGGGATAGCAGTTCTTATTTTGAGTTTTTTTTTTTTTTTTTTTTTGTTTTTTTGCTGCCAGTGCTGCATCCAGATAGGATGCTACTACCTGCCCACACCACAAATGCCCGACTGCAAGCTCCACGTCGCTAACGATTACAGATTTCCCCATTTGGCACGATGGAAGGAGTTGCTGTTTGACTGCCGTGAGGTTACGAGTGTTGCCTCGTAAATGGCACAGAAATAACCCTGGCCACACATGACAGCGGGGCTTGGGGGTATAGCTGTGCTGGCCAAACCGTGGCAAGGTCTCCCTGGCCCATGCCCCACACAGCCGTCCCCTGTCCCCTAACTGCACACCACCAGCTTGCATTCCTGCACCCACTGTTTTCCCACATCAGCAATTGCTGAAGGCCTGCTGTTGTCCGTACGGAGACAGGTGATGTCGTACCAAAGCAGTCTCTGTACTCTGGAGAGGTTGTATCAACATTTTAATGGATTTTTGGCTTTCATATGTTACGTATGACACATATGTGCAGTGTATGCATAATGTGTGCCGTGCTGTGGATGCATAACGTCTGCAGCCACTTGCAGACAATCCCCATGCACTGCAGGGACTGAACCTATCCGAAAATCTGCCTTTTAAGGGGCTGTCGCCAAAATTACAGGCCGCGCACAGGATGCAGAGCCGTCAGCACGGCCTCTCGCCCCGCGCACCCCCACCATCCTCCGGAGCCCTTGAGGGCCGTCTCCCGCCTCCGTTACCGACCCCTGCTTAGCGCTGGGTTTCACCGTGGNNNGTCGCACTCCAGGCGCAGGCCGCAAGGGGCGGGCCGGGCCCGGCGCCGCTCGCCCAAGCGCAGGCGCCGCCGGGAGGCCGAGTGTCCCAGGCCGGGGACGGCGGCTCCATGCGCTGCCAGGTGAGTGCCGCTGCCCCCGGCCCGGCGTGAGGAGCGGGCCCCGGCTAGAAGCGAGGCGGGTAGCCAGGGCTCCCTCGGCCCCCCAGCCCAGCAGAAGCGCCGGGCGGACGCCGCCTGTGGGGCCTGGGCGGCTGGAGGAGGAGGCACGGGTCCGCGCTCGGTTACAAAAACACCCCCCACACCACTGTCGCCCCCAGGTCACGGTGCTGTATTTTGCCAGGAGCGCTGAGCTGGCAGGGCTGCGCTCCGAGAGTGTTTCTGTGCCGCAGCGGATCACCTCCCTGCAGCTTTGGGAAGAAATTGTTAAGATTCATCCAAGGTATTTGGGTCGCTGCTGAGGTGCATACAGTGTAACGTCTGTGAGGTGTTTCATTCTATCTTTTCTATCTATTTTTTTTTTCTTTAAGAAGTAGAAATTCAGCGTTCAGGATTGAGCTGGAACATGTATCAGTATTTTGGTATCCTAACAGCAGTGAACTTTCCTTCTTCTAACCTTCAGTGAGCATTTTGTATGTTTGCCAGTTACAAAGAGTATGGCTTTACACATACACTAAGAAAGGCTAGGTCCAATAAATGTACCTAAAAGCTGTGCATCGGGGTGGTTTAAGACATCTGTCCTGTGCTCCAGGAGGACCACTGTGAAGTAATTCTGTTGTGCATAAAGACAGAATGCCTAGCCTGTGGTAGTGTCTGTGGAGAAAATCAGGTGTCCCAGGAAGGGATCCAGCCCAGCCAGGTCAATAAGTAAGAAATTTATGATAATGAGCGGGTGTTTTTGGTTATTTATCTTTAACTGTACTCTTTGGTTACTTATCTTTAACTATACTCTTAGCTGTTAATCAGAGTTTATGGCAGGCACTCTCTGGAAGGCAGGTGAAGAGGGGAACTGAAGACCTGGTGCAGGCTTCCAGCCACCCAACCCTTAGAGAAGAAATGCTGTCAGCCTCACTCACACTTTCAGCCTCCTCTGCTTTGGAAAAAGAAAAAGTACTGTTGATTACATTTCATAGGGAGTCTGGTCTTATGCTTCTTGGGGGCGGCAGCAGAAGTGCCATCTCAGGTTAAGGCTGAGGGAATGTGCTCAGTCCTGCCAGGAATAAATCTGATGCACAAAGGTGCAACATCATTTAAAAAAAAAAAAAAAAGTAAAGAAAGAAAAAAGAAAAGGTATAACAGAGGTTAAGGTCCTCAGGATTTCCTGCTGAATGCACCAGAGTTTCCATAACTTTGGACCTAGGTTCCGAAGTCTTCTTTAGGCACTGTGAATCTTTATTAGATCTCAAGGGCTATGCAAAAAAATTAACTTTTTAGCAATGGCAGCTGTTTCCAAAGGAGAAGCTCTAACCAAACATTAGAGCAAGGGCTTTTTTTTTTTTTTTTTACACAGAATGAGACCAAGTATGTTTTGGAGGAGGACACAGTAATGGGTATATTTTACTTTGCAGCCTATTACTCTAATTAGTTTCAGAAGCAGCAGCACCTTTGGTCAGTTTGCAAAAATTTGTCAACTTCACCGTGTTGTGAAAGATGACTTGGAGCCATACATTTTGCATGTGCAGTTACTTCACAGTGGCCTTCTTAGAAAATGCTTCTGTTCTTAGCTTTTCTGGAAAAACTCAAGATAATTGTAGGGCACTGACCACAGACATTGCTAACGGATATTCAAACTGCAGCTTGAGCATGCTTGACAATGCTCTTCTGTTCTACCCATTTTCCCCAATGAATTAACTTGCAAATGACATTAATTAGAAACCATCCTTTTAATGGGCACTTCAGTTCCGCAGTTCTGCTCAGTTCTTCAGTGACTTGCTTTGCTTTCGTACAGTCTCTCCCTTCAGTCTGTCTTCTGAGTCAGTGCTACTGTGTTTTGCTCAACCCGTGCCTTGCCTACTTTTGTCTATCTGGCTGGTAGGAAATAAGTTGATTTTTACATGTACCCTGTTGGCATGCATGCTTGTTTCTAGGCAATACAGCTCTTTGCTGTCTGCGCCAGATTCTGTAATCTCAAACAATATAGTTATTACACCTGCATCTGCTAAAGTAAAATGTTGGCATACTTTTCTGGTGTCTTACTGGTGTTGTCCTCATACTCACTGTGTGATTGCACTTAGTTGTGAAAGCAGGCCCCTGCCTCATGGTATCCAGAACTGTGGACTCTCACACCAACATCTTACTGATGTGAAAGCCAAAAAATATACAGAAGATCTGCCAGAAAACACACCCTATCTGCCCTCTTAGCAATGTTGTCCCCCCCTTAACAACAGCAAATTTCAGACCTGTAAGTACAAAAGACCAAAAGCATCATAAATTGTGAGGTTACACAAGAGCAACACTTCGACGACTGAATCTTCAGGAGATCTCAAGAACGTGATCCCTTAATGCTCCTCGCTGTTTAAGAAAATTGATGTGTAGTCCAGCCACACTGAATGGGGGGAACGTTTCCTTCTAATCCCAAATCAGATAGTTTGTATGCTCTTGAGTTACCTATTTATTTGTTAGAAGCTTCTAAAGTGGGTCTGGTTGAAATTGGTCAGTTTTGATGTAGCTTATAAAAGCTAATGACAAACCCAATTCCTCAGTTCTGAAAATGGTACTTAATTGGTTCCTTCTTATCTGCAACAAAAAAATCCAAGAGTAGGAGATGGGTGTTTATGGTGTATGGTATTTTTAAAAGTGTATTGGAAGCAGAGTTGCTTAAGTCTTAGCAGTATTTACTTGAGCTGCCCTAGACTGTACACCAATTTGTTGTTTAATGAAATCTCATTATTAAATTCAAACACTCTATTTAGAAACCTATTTGTGCTCCTGCCAATCCCCTTCAGGCTTGCTGTCATCCGGGATCAAGTGGTTTTTGCTGTTCAGCAGGAGTACGTGCTTCTTGGAGATCAGCTCCTGGTCCTGCAGACAGGAGACGAGGTTGCCATCATCCCACCAATTAGTGGAGGCTGAATCTGTGCAAGTTCTGTTAGGTAGGTATAACTTCTTACTTAGGAGGATGTCCTGTGGAATATCATCCTATGCTAAAATATCTCAAGGATTCTGTACAATCTTCCTATATCTTTTTATTTAGGTCCAGAGATATGATGTGCAATTCTCCCCATCTACCTCTGGTATTCTTTGGAGAGAGCATAACTTGTGTTTCCTGCTGGAGAGAATCATTGTGCTGACCAGAAACTATAAGGTGCTGCATGAGTAAACGATTAACACACATGCAGTAAATGGAATAAAATTGCCAGTGAGGTCAGACATTGTTCTGTTTTTGTTTCTTAGGTCTTGTTATGCTTTAGTAGTTGTTTCTGGCTGTCAGTAGATATCCAGCTTGCCTAAGTAAGATAATAATGAAAAATGTCCTACCACTTTTTAATGGAAAAGGTGATAAAGAAAAAAAATTGCTGATTAAAAAAAAAAACACTTTTTTTTGTTGCTGTCAAAGGATCAGGTATCCTTAGAATATCTTCATTTCTTTGCATGCTTTCAAGTGCCAGTCTGTATATTTACTGCAGCTTGTTCCATTGCTGCTGCTCAGCCTGCTTGTCCTCCTCATTCTTAAGCAAACTGATAACTGGTTTCTACACAGAGCATTCAGGAGTGTCTCCAGTGTCACTGAAACAAGCTGATAGGATGAAGACCTGAATGTCCCGGAGAGCATATTAAACTTTGGATTAGAATCCAGCAATCCTCTGTGTTTATCAAAATCTCTGGTTTAAACTGTGTTTGATTTCAGGATAAGACAGGGGGAAGGGGCTGACAATCTTACAACAGATTTGCTGGCACAGTAGATTGTACTGTTAAGCCGGGGCCTTGAACTAGTTCTTGTTTCGTCCTAGTGGACCAGACTTTCCTACAGGGAAGGAGCCCATATGCATTAGAAAGAGGCCATCCTGTGGTATTTGCACTTAATATTCTCTCAGCAAGTCTGCTGAGAAGTGAATTTGCCATGGAGACTGGTCTCTTGGGGTGAGTAACTAGATGGTGCATGTTTTCTGAATAAATTGGGGCATCAGTACTGGATAAAAGGCATTTGGCAAATACTATTATTGCCAAAAACAACATAAGAATCTGTTTGGTTTCAGCTCTTCTAGTGAGCCATGGATGAAAGCGAAGAAGTGCCAGAAGATTTTATCAAGCTCAAGTCTGAAAAGCTGTCTGTAGATGAAGTGTCAGAGCTGGTCATTTCACCAAACTGTGGGGCAGTGTCTCTGTTCATTGGTGAGTTTAATGTTTCAGAGCTGGATCTCTGGGTGTGTTAACAGTCATAAATGGAACCCAGATTGTCCCCCACACCAGACTCATGCTTCTCAAATAAATAAATTCCTGGACTGAACCCAGGACGTTTAGAAAACTCATTCTGAATTATTTAGAACAAGACCGTGGCAACTCTTAAACAGTTGCATTGGGACTGAGTGGTGAGAAGCTTTCCTGCTGGTATGGCTGTGCTAGGGCTGAACAGAACAGCAGTGCTGGAGGACAGGACTGCTTGGGAATTATTCTGCTGTCCCCTTGGACACAGGTTATTCAAGGTGGGAAGTGGGATGTTGGCGCTCTGCAAACCACAGGTCATCGCCCGTGTGAAAGCTTCTGCTACTCAGGTTTTGGTTGAAGGCAAAGTACTGCTCTACCAAGGGTAAAGTTCAAGGCTGATGACTCCATCCCATTGGTTGATGTCCACATCTTCAAACCCTTTTTGCTCTAACCTGAGTCCCACTGGGCTTCTAAATACTGCGCATTTAAATCAGTTAACACAAAGATGTCACAGCCTTGGGCATTACAGACTGCAGACGTGAAATCTGTAGACTAAATTCATCCCTGTATACTAAAGATTTCTCTTGTTTGAAGAATCTCTACACAGACTTGATTAGAGGAAGTCATTTGTGTTTACACAGTGCTGACCTTGGCCACAGTGGGAGATCCTGAGTTTTATTCAGTATTTATTGTTGCTTTTGGCTGATAACTCATTTGTGTTTAGGTACTACAAGAAATAATTTTGAAGGGAAAAAAGTGATTCGCTTAGAGTATGAAGCATATACTTCAATGGCAGAGATGGAAATAAAGAAGATCTGCAGAGATGTTAGACAGAAATGGCCATCAGTCAAACATATTGCAGTGCACCACAGACTTGGGTATGTATGTCCAGACTCCATCCTTCTGCAAATGGTGTACTAATCCTTGTCTGGTGCTTGGCTGTGCTTACATACTTACAGGATGTGCAGGAGTCTATGAGCTATAATGCAGCAAAGCTTGCTGCAGAATCAAGCTCTTACTGCAGGGATAAGTTTCAGAAATAGTCTTTTGTTTTTTGAAATGTGTTTACTGGTAATGCTGGAACACACTGAGTCTGCAGAGCCCCAATCCTGGTGTGATGGTTTGAGAGTGTAGAGAAGGGATTGAGATTTATATGCAGGAAAGGAGAGGCTGTTGGGTGTTTCTTTTGCCTCTCTCTCTCTCTCTCTCTCTCTCTCNCCGTTGAAGTGTTGCAAACTGTCGGTTTCTTGTTGTCACATTTAACTTATGTCATAGGGAACCTAAAAGCTTAGATTATGAGGATGAGGGGAAGGCATGATAATTGCCAGTCATGCTTGTAGGAAAAGCTGTTGTTCCTTGAGTCTTGGATAAGTTTTTTTTCGTTGGGTATGGAACATGGAATACTAGTGTCTGACATACTCTTGAGCCTTCATTGTTCATCAGGTTTCTGACTAAAAACTAGCAGGATTTTCATTGTGTGCAAATTTGATTTGCAAATGTTTGTTTCCTTTTATCTGAGCAGAAGGAACTTAGGATGTGATCACAAAGGTTGATATTAGCCCTGAGGGGCAGTTTCTTTGGATTTCCTCTATAGTCAACAGAAAGAGTGTTTCTCAAGTGAGAGAATCTCTCAAGTGCTCAAAGCACTTAAGCTTAGATTATTCCTCTGAGCTGTTTGCCAGTGGAGTCTTGCTATACAGGAAGGGTTGGGAGGCAGCTTTTGGGAATACTACCTTTGTGAGGAGCAAGACAAAACCTTGTGCTACTTCTTTTAGCTTAGTTTGGAAAAAATGAAGCACCAAATGGAAAAAGCATAATTTGAAATCAGAATTTGGCAAAAATGAAGTTTTGTTGCAAAATCTGTGTAGTTTGAGGTGCATAATTTCCTTTTTCACATATTCCTATGCTGAAATGATTTCTAAGATTTTCAGATATCTTGCCATTCCTGACCTGTTATTGTTCATTATTAAGCCAGCTTCCAGTGAGTTTCCTATGCATTATTGCAAGATAGCAGTTTTCTCCTCTTATTTAAAAAAAAAAAAAAAAAAGAAAGAAAGAATGGAAGAGAAAAGAGAAAAGCCTATGGCTGGTTTTATTTATTCTAAAGCATGGAATTCTCACATCTGGTACTGATTTTGATTGTGGTTTTCTTTCTCTTTAAAAGTGCATAATCTTTTGGACATGGCTTGACACTTGCTCAGTATGAATGAGTCAGGAGAGCATGTGGCCAGAATACTGACGTGACATGGCGACAACTTTTGGGTGCTCTTGATGTTAAGCATTAGCTAAAGCCACTGTTGTTCCTCTTCTCTCCCTAGAGTGGTTCCAATAACTGAAGCAAGTGTAATTATTGCAGTCTCGTCTCCACACAGAGCAGAATCCCTTGAAGCTGTAACCTACTGCATCAACACCTTAAAAGCGTTTGTCCCAATATGGAAAAAGGTATGTTTGGGACAAATTTGATTCCAGCCTGTGCCAGAGTCTTAGACAGCTGGGCTGGAGGCTGTTACTGCCTGTATGGGAAGGAGCTGAAGCATTATGTGCAGCATTTGCTCCTGAAGGGATGCTTTCTTCTAGCAGCAGTGAGTTTCCTTTAATGCAGCCAGGCCTGTCTTTGGCAGGTCAGGCACCTGAAAGGCCCTTCCTTGCCTGTATCTCCCACCTGTTCTTCCTCTTAACTCCTTCCTGGGGTCAGATTGAAGGAGTCTTGAGCTCTCTTCTTTTGGGTGGCAAAGTTCAGTTCTTTGTAGGCTTTGGAAGAGCCTTGAGTCTGCTCTGCATTGGACAGCATTGCAGTTTACAAGTAAAAGTGGCATTTCCTTCTATTTTTCCCTCATCCCTATGGCCTTGAGTAAGCACAAAACATTAAGCAACAGTTCACATAAGCAACAGCGCACAATGAAGTGATGTGCAGAGATCCCAAAGCTCATATGGGGACACAACAATGTGTGGAGAGAACAGCCCAGGTCTAGAAAGAGCCACATTGTATAACCACAGCATTGCATGCAAGGAATGAACATTACCTCTGCCTTCTCTCTGAGTCCAAACTTGGCATGTGGTAACAGTGATTCTCTGAGTTACTGCTCAGTGTAAAACCCTGTCTTCAATATCTCTGCTTTTTTGACACCTCCTTCAGGAAGCTGAAGTTTTGTGGTCTCAGAAAGAATAGTCAGGCTCAGAGCCCTGCAGAATTTGCTGCTTGGGACTGGACTGCTGCTGGGTAGTCCAGTCTGTCCTGAAGATGTAAAGCTGTATTTTGGGTATAGGTGTCTTATTTATTTATTTTTAACATCAGCATTTTGTATACATTTAAATACTCTCATTCCTAGATGGTATATTAGGTTAACATGGCATCACATAAAAAGGGCAGTATTTCAGACATAAGCGCTGTGTACTTTACAGCTTTTGCATCCTTTCTTCTAGATCTCTTTCCTTAAGTGACTTCAGCATAGATTGGTCCTTCTAAATTTAATGGGTTCAGCCCAAGGTTCAGCATCTGCCCACATGTAAGTCAGTGTTTTCTAAAGAAGTTGCCCCCTTTTCTGTTTGCCAGCTAAGCGCTGTATAATCCTGATGTGATCAGTAAATAATAGCAGGATGGCTGTTGAGTTGTTTGGCCTGGCCTGTGGCTGTATGTAGCAGACTCCCACAATATTTCCCATTCTTTGTTTATATTTGCAGGAGATTTATGAGGATGAATATTCTTGGAAAGAAAACAAGGAATGCTTTTGGGCAAATTCAGAAAAATAACTGTACTCTTATATAAATAAAGTGTTACTGCTCCTAATGAACATATTGCTTTAGCTTTGAGTTGTTCTTATATTAAATCTGTATGATTTTAAGCAGTTATAGTAGACATTTCAATCTGAGTAATTTAATTAGGACTGTATGAAATAAATGAGTAATCATTAGGATTTTTAAATGTTCTTGACTCTCCTTTGAAATCATCTCTTTGTGCTTTTTAACATGGAGTCAGTTTCTAAAACTCTCTTCCCTAAAATTCTTGGTTGTAAGGCATTTAGTCCTCTGTGATGTATACTGCTTTAATGCCTTTATATTTGTAGTCTTTGTCTGCATGAGAGGTCACAACAGGACAATTCAAACAACAGTTTAAATTTTGTATGAATGCCAAGTCAGTTTGCGAGCTTTATGCTGTTTTGACACTCTTATAACATGAAAACTACTTGAAGTAGATTAACAATTTTGGTACAGATGGGGAAGAAAATATAAACTGTACCCCAGAGTTATTAACTTTTTAGTAGTGGTTAATTTCCAGTAGCTGTGTCTCACAGAAACATTTTTACTGTGCACCTAATACAATTACAAGTCCATTGCATTAAAAAAATATGTACAGACCTTGATTCAAAGTTAGTTTTAATACTCTACCAGCAACAAACTTGCCTTAGCTATAACATGTAAACCTGTAACTACTTAATGATGTCTAGACGTGATTAATTTTGAAGGAGGTTTTTTGGCTGTGTAATTTTGTGGTGCTGCAGGAAAAAGAAAAAGCCATAAAAATAAGTTTAATTAATTTTAGTAGTTTAACCTTAGACGGGTTAGGATTTAAAGTCATCAAAATGGATTAGGTGTTCACAGAAAAGTGAAATCTGTTGAATTTTTTTTTTTGCATATATGCATAACTTATATATGCATTTAAATTCACATGAATGATTTTAATAGTTTTTCTCTTGTTACTGTTTTGAAACCTACTTAAAGACAAAAGGACTGACATGCGTGCCTGTGCTTCCACTGCAAATAATAGGCTGCTCATAGGAGTAAGATTATTTTCTTTTTATTATTGTTCTGTACCATGATAGCGTTTAGATGCTAAGAGTTCAAGATGCCAGTGAGTATGACATTTTTACCAACACTGAGAGGCAGTTTCATCTAGTCATCATTCTCAGTGTAGATAAGAGAAGGGGAAGTGAGGTAAAGAGAAGTAAAATGATTTGCTGAAGCTTATATATCATTACATAATACAACACTTAAGCCTCAGCTGTATAAATCCATTTCATTGTGTCTGCAGTAAAAGTCTTCAAACAGCTGCTAGCTGCACAAAATAGAAAAATAGAAAAATAGACAATTATGTTTTCTCCCTGGTGATCTTGATCAGTTTTAATACTTAGTGATGGTTACTGTATCTAGGTTAAGTAAACCCCAGTGAAACACACAACTTCAGACAGAGGCATGGTTAAACTGTGCATGTTAGCTTACTGCTGCACTTTCCCTCAATGGAAGTGAGCGAGTTCTTCCTCTGCAGGACAGCAGCTGCTCCTTGCGTGCATGCACTTATGCAGCTTCCAAACCATGTGGGCCCTATTATCTAGGCAGTGCTGACCAAATTGAAGGTTGCATTTTCTTTTGCTTTGGACGTTGGAGAGAAGGCCTCTGTTATTAGAGTGTCATTTTTGCTGAGAATTTTACAGAATCCTGACTACAGATCACTTCCTCAGACAAGTAATTCTTTCTGTTCTTAAAGAAAAAATCAAAGAAAAGCAACAAAAACTAATACACAAATGTTTCCTGGGTTTGGTATTCATTTTTTTCCATGTTAATTTGTTTGCTGTTACCATGCAACTAATTAGTTTATTAATTTCATACAAATGGCTAACTTGCCTTGTGGTGGATAGTTTATGAATGAAGTAAAACCTATGCAGTACTTGCACACCATAGCTGTGCTTTGAGGCAGGAAGACTGTTATTTAGGAGTTAAATAGTACTTGGGGCCCCATGATGGGGGGCAATTCCTATGTAATCACTTTGGTGCAGTAGTACTTCTCTAGTGCTGCAGTCTCTTGGAAGATTTATCCAGGGTGACCTTAAGTGCACCTTCCGCATCAGCAATGCAGCTGGGAAGGAGGGTGCAGAAAAGAAGAGAAAGAATAATGCTATACTTCCCCACAGTGACCAGGAACAATGAATGGAAGAGATGCTGTACTGAGTCACAACTGAGTGTTACAATGTGTATACACTGCCATGGTCAAAACAATGAAATGTCATTTTGTGTCCCTAGCTGTGCATGAGGCAAGTACTGCTTTGTTCTGGAACAATGATGCATCAGTATTGTGTAACTTTGGGTTCTTCAGCTGGCATCTAAAAGCAAAATGGAAAAGCCCCTAGGAGGGATGATGTGCATAATCAGAGGTAAAATGTATCTCACTGAAATTTAAGTACATACTCTAAGCTTGTTGTTCAGGCTCCCTCTGTAGAGCTACCCTCTCTACTAGGGAGATATTATCTTAAGAAGGCAAATGCTCTCCTCTAAGATAGCTGCCTAGGGCTATGTCTGGAGCGACCCAGAAGTGCTTCCAAATTTCCAGGCCAGGGGATGAACCCCAGCTGCTTCTGACTGCATGTCAGGGAAAGATGTGGCTGCACATGTCCTGGTTTCACAGAACTAGGCTGCTGGATGAGCACTACTTTGTGTTTTGATGAGGTCTGGAAGCTGGACAATAGGCAGCTGCAGATCAATATAAGATGCAGTCCTAGCTTTCTGGGATGAGTCCAGCTGTTTCTCTGCCTTGGCTATAAGGGAGGGAAATCCCACCCTACTGCAGCTCTTCCAGCTGTGTCACAGCATGCTGTGGAGATGCTGGCTCCAGGTGGAGACAGATGTTCCTGGGAGCAGACACTGTAGACCAGAGGGTAAGTCTGTAACTTGTGCAGCGGTCTTCAAGACAAGGTGTGTGCTGGGTGCGAAGCATGCATCTTCAGAGTGAGAATTTGTCCTTCTGAAACAATGCCTCGGTCTTGGCTGGCAGTATTCGAATACACTGTTCCCTTTGTCTGGCAGGATGTCTGCATATCAGCATTGCATAATTTTAAGTTTCCTGCCTCAAAAGCTTTCATTTTGTCCTGTTCTCAAGAGAAGGTCAGACTGATAAATATGATGAAAATGTAACATGAAAACATAACTAATGGAAGAAGCACCTACCCAGGAGATGGCAGCAGAGGGACAGCTGTGCGGGCGGGCAGCCACAGGGGAGCATGGCTGCGTCGCACCGCGCTCCATCTGCTGCAAAATACAGGTACTCACTTCTACTCTATACCATGAAACTGCAACTGTTGGACTTGGTAACGACACTTTTAAGTTACTCAACTTTAAATTAACCTCCTGGCTTTTTTCAGCTCACTTTTCCTGTATCTCTTCAAGGAAACAAGAGTAGTTTTACGGACTATCTAACATATTCATTTGTTCCATCAGTACCACAGGAAAGAGGAAACTACTAAAACTAATTTTTACGCCGCCCCAAGCTCTGAGAACTCCATTTTGGGCTCTTCTATTAAGTGGTGTCCTGTGGAGGTATTTAAGAATGTGTTAAGAATAGCTGGATGGCAATAAATTAAGAGTGCTTCTTAGAATACCTTAGGACAACAAAAAACAAACACAACCAACCAACCACATAGTTTGATCTCACAAAGTGTTACAAAAATTAGCATGCTGATATATTGTGATAGCAGTTCTGTTTTAAAAGTTCCATTTCTACTACATTGAGGGAAAGAGTTAAATACATTTTTTAAAACTGTTAGCATGCTAAAGCATGTGACTGCCTATGAAAAATGAATCATAAATGAGGGCAGAAAGGTTGACTTAAAAGATAGGACTCAGCTTTTCTGAGGCTATGTGAATTATGTACACTTCATTACCTTTAAAGGCAATAAAAAGTTGAAATAATTAACTATAGATTTCAAAATGCATTTTTGTACCTTTTCTTTAATACACAAACTTTTGTTGTGCCCCAGTTTTGGATATAAGAAGTAATACACACAAGTCAGTATTTAAGAAATCTGGTTTTCAATTCTGCAAAATGCTAAGACTTGGTGAGAGATGCAGTCATGTGCCTTAAGATTAGGGGCATTTGATTCAGTATTATGGAAGTTTTAAAGTTTGTAGCCATAAAGTATATGAATGCAAGAGATGGGACTGGCAGAAAAGTGTAATTTTAGATGCCAGTGAAGATAACCATATGTATATAGGAAGGTCTGGCCTTGCTAAGGTTTTATCACTGAGGTAGCTGCACTGAGAGCTATCCAGATATAGTTATTTTGCACTAATGTGAACTGACTTGTGGTACAATATAGCTTACTGGTAGTGTAATACTCATGACTGTAACCTACAATATTTTAAGTGCAGCTTCTTTGTATACCTAGCAGAGTCATCCCCTTAGGGTTTTTGCTATGTGCTACTGGAACAATGACATATTTGGCCCCATTTTATGTAGTGCTTTTTCAGTAGCATTTCTTCTCTTTAGGGTGCTGTTTAATAATAAATGAGTCTGTGTTCAGCAGTATTCTTGTTTTTATTGTAATAATGCTGTTAGGCCCTCAGGTAGGCACCACAGAGATACAGTCCCTGCTCCCATAGAGCTTACATGCTAGCTTTCAGAAGTCAGTTTGTTTATCTCTTGTTCATCCCAAATCTAAACTAACTCTGAGTTTGGACTTAATTCTAGTACTTCAAGAAGTCAGCAGCTAGATTCAAGACCAGAATCAGATATAACTTGAGACTGTTGAAGGTATTCCTGACTTCTCTTGCTGCAAGCACAAACACAAGCATATGCTGAAGCCCAGCATTTCAGAATATTATTTCACCTGTAACATGCTGTTTTAAAAAAGTAAATCTAACAAAAACGTAATGCAAAATATACATAATATTTCCAGCATTATTTGTGGCTGTGCCAACTTAAAAGTGCAGTAAACTCACCCATTACAAAAACTGAACTAGCCATGTAACTATTAATCATAAAAGAAAAATAAAACTAGTAACTTGAAGTGGTTAGGATACAAAACCTTATGCATTACTATGCCTTCCCTTTATTTTGAGAGAAGTATCATTTCCAGGACTGGGGGGAATCCTGTTGTCTGGGACAAAATAAAACCCAGTGTAGACTAGTGAATTGAATCACTGCTGCTCAGTTGATGAACTGTTAAATACCCAAGAAGCTGGGTGTCCGGTATTGACCTGTACCTCCCACCTAAGGTGGAAGAACGAAGTCTGGCCGACTGCTTATGTCATTTGTGGTGCAAGTAGCACCAGAAGTGAAAGATGCTACAATCTAAAATTCCCACTCTGGCCTGGAGTGCGTGACCGTAGTTGTGTAGGAACTTCTTACGCATATAGGTATAGGATTTTGTTTTCTTCCTCACATGTTTATACAAGAATTGAGGCAGACAAATTTTTATCTTTACTTTTAGAGCATTTGGGTGCAGGGTTCATAACTGTAAGTCAGGACCTGATTCTTTAGATCTATACAATAATTGCTACATTTATTTTTTTAAAACTTTTTAAATAATTGTTTTGGTCACAAACTCAGCTGATGGCAACAATCTTGTTTGACAGTCAAGATCAGAATCCAGATTATTTTTCAGAATGTTAAAAAAAATAACTCAAAATGTGTAACCTCTTACAGATACAAAAGAAATCCAAAACACAAAATTATGCTGAGAACAATCCAGCTATCACTGCAAATGAAGCTGTCTTTGCCAAAGAGATGGTTGGCTCATGACTGATTACTCTTTACCGATTAAAAAAGACTGAATAAAACTTTCAAATGTGCTCAAGTCTAGTTTTTGAAAAGTCCCTCAGAAAATAATTTGAAAGGTGCCAAACATAAACTAGGTTTGGGGGAAGGAAAACATGACTTCGGGTTCTGAGTCAGGCACATTTAAATGTTTTACTCTTCAAGTAAATCACCTCGAGTTAGAAACAATCTTACTTGCATGGCAGCATCCATGAAGACAACACATGCATCTTCTCTCACAACTGAATACATATGTAATTGCCAGTCACGAGAGTGAAAGGCAGACAAAAGGCCAAGTCCCCTGACTGTTACCAGTCTTGCAGCATAGGCCTTTGTAAGACCGAGCTTTCATTAAAACCGGCCAGCATGTGATAAATTTGAGGTGTGTAACTTATACAAAGTCACCCAAGTGTGCTCAGAGCTCCTTGTAGAGCACTACAGTACTTTACTGTATAAAGTATAAGTTAACTTCTTCAAGACATGAAGACATGGGACCAAATAAAACATGACAGGTAAGAAGGTCATACTGAACTTTGGTCTCCTGGAAGGCACTGAGATGCTAAAAAAACAAGTGTGGTACAGTTTATAGAGCTTAGATCTTCACTGTCTTCTGTCCTGACATGTGCATACTTCCTCAGTCATCATCCCCTTTAGTTCACTTCATGCTCTTGGTCTTGCAAAATCTTCCAGTACAGAATTAAAGGGAAGATCTTGACTCTCTTCCCAATTTATGTCAAAAGCCAAACTGATGTCAGAGTGACTGCGCGTGTAAAGCCCAGTGTAACAGTATTGGTAGTGCTCCTCTGTTAAAATTTGAAAAGCCAGTCATAACATGGCAGAGAACAGGGTGTAAACGGTTATGAAATTCGTATTTTCTTCTCAGAGACAGTATGCAGAAGGCAGTTATATGTATCATTTGGCATTATTTTCCAAAAACAGTATACTTCAGTAATTTGTGACCTTAGTGCAAGGCATATGGTGATCTTTTGGAACAGCATGCTCATCCAGTTGTCCTGTAGCACACACACAGACATTTTCATACACAGTTCCCACTTCACAGATTAGTTAAGACAAAGGTTTGCTGGTGCAAATCATTTCTCTAAAACAATAAGGATGGAGCTAGTCAATGAAAAAATGAGTTTTCTTCTCCCAGTCTGGAAGTGGTATTCACCACACATTCATCATCAACTTAATAGAAAGTGTCCTTTACACATATGGTACTTGTCAACTGAATTACGAACCGATGCTGTTCCACAATAATCTGAAATAAATCGCTCTGTTTCACTCTGCAGTGGATCAGGAGAAGTGCTGCTGGCACAATATGTTACTGTAAACTCCGGACCTGCCAGTTCTAAAGGCTAAGTTTGTTTGAAAGGCAAAAATATACAAGAAAAGGTACTATAAATCATTTCTTGAAAAAACAAACAAACTGTCCTGCAGTTACTCTTATAATAGAGTAGAATCTGTAAAATATTTTCATCTATAAAAAAGACACTTTAATTAAAAATGTTTAAATGTTATTAAGCTTTAAGGCACTCTAGCTGAAGAACTGATTGGATCACAACTTCTATTGGTGGCTCAGATCTCCTCTCTTTATCACATAACTCTTCATCCTCAGTCTTTGTCCTTTGTGAGTTCTGTTATTTCATCGATATCTTCTATATCCTGTGTCATTTTTTCATACTGTCTCTTGAAGAAGCCAAGCTGTGAGAAGCATTAAAATAACACAGTCACAATCAGTCATCAATAGTTATATTTCTTGGTTAAGCTAAATAGTATGAGGGTAGAAACGCACAGTGTGTGCATGCACACAGATACTGTGTTTGATCTGTAGATGACTCCTAACTATAAAGTGAAAAGAGCTGGGCCTTAAACTGCTGCCTGGCACAACACATGCCACAACAGCAGTACTGAGTAGCCAGTTGTCTCCCTGCCAAGATACAGGGATCTCTAGGCTGCCTTGGTGTGCCAGGGAGCCCTTCAAGAACCAATGCTCTGGCACACACAAGAACTTTTCCCTTCCCCTTATCTAGGTATCCTTTGTAAACCACTTTTTGCCCTTACCCTTCTCCGTTTTTGTCTGTGCAGCGTATATCCGCTCCTTGGCCACTGAAAGTGTCATAAGAGTTCAGAGTCCAGCTGGTGAATTGTGAAGGGAGACGGGCAGCATCAAAAGACAAAAATGCCGCTGCCCTTGTTTTGAGCCATTGGCAGCCCGTTTATTCACATTGCCAATTTCTGTAGCGACTCATTTCAGAATTTCGATTTTAAAAGCACTTCTAAATGGTCCCATCAAAAGTGCAATGCCAATGCAGTGTTATTCTTACTACCAAACTGCATGTGCAGTTTTGTTCAGCACTTATGAAGAGAGATTCCAAAGAAAAAGCCCAAATCTATTTATCCCTTTCTGCTTTTCTTTTTGAGAATATAAACACCTACTTACTTTCCATAAAACAGCAACTAATATTAACAGCAAGAGGAGTCCAGCCAATATACTGCCAATCACAACACCAACTGGTATCTCAGCTTTCTCATCTGGCTTCATTATTGTAACTGGGATCTGAAAGCAGGGAGATGGTGTGTTAAGGGTTAATGTTAACTGCATGTAAAGTAGGATTTGTAAACCAAGTATTTATCGAGAATAGCTGTGCTGCATGCATTCCAGGATCAATGACTGGAACACACCAACCCTCTCACTGGTGTCCACAGGCACCTGCTTGCACCACAGTAGCACAGGGCAGTGGCAGTTAGCGATTAGGGACTGTCATCACTCTTGGCCATACACAACATGTAGAGAAGCAATCTCTTCCTTTCAGCTTTCCGCCTTTCCACTAATGAGTTCTTTCAGAGTTGTCCCCACAGTGCATGGACACCCTACCACTAGATAAACCAGAGATGCTTAAATGCAGGCTGGGAATTGCCTTGCATAGAGCCCCATCTGCTCAAAACAAACTTCTGCATCAGCTAAAGAACTACTTCCAGCTGAGTGTTTTCAGAGTCCATTATCTGTGGTGGGCAGCCGTAGGAGGCAATACTAATCATAGAGGCCAGACACCACCATGCAGTCACTGCGGCTGCTGAAATTTCTTCCCCCCCAGCCTGGCCAGTACCACTTGTCTCCTTTGTCTCTGTTCCTACCTTCCTGCAAACCACAAACAGCTTGCTAGTCTTGTCGTGTTCATCTGCGTTCTCCTGAGTTAACTTCATGAATTTGCAGTAAGATGTATGGGTCAAACAGGAGTGCTTCTAGCACACCTGTGCTTCCTGAGAGCTCACAGAACAGCATATAGTGTCTGTAAGTTCATTTTCAGGTGATACTGTATCTAGTTGCATTGAGTATAACCAACTATATAGTTGCATATAACGTAGTTGCTCAGGGAGATATTGCTCTACTATTTATGAACTGTCAAATCTTTGGAGTTAAGCTTGGAATGAGATGCATTTAGCATGAAGTGTTTTTTTTTTTTTTGCTTCCTGAAACTTGATAAAAGAAGTCATGCTGGTTTACTTTCTCAGGGTTGCTTGCTCAGTGCATTTGTCTGGTGTAATTTAATCCTAAGCTTTCTGGGAAACTTGCACTAAACTGACATCTCAATGATTTAAGTAATTTCTGCTGGAAGGCTCTAATGTTGTGTTAGGTGTGGCTATATGTATTCATTTCACTGAGGCAGGCTGGCTTTAGGTATTTTCTAACAGAATAGCCATAATGATGATTATAGCAGGTTAACGTTCTGTCCTCCAGCTGGCAGTCCTTCCCAGCTTGGAAAAAATCTGAAAGCTTTTACGCAAAAATATCAAGCAGTTTCCCCACCTAGCATCACGAGGTAATATTAATTAATTTGACTACATGGCAACCCAGTTCATCCAAATTAAAAAGCCAGTCTCATTTCTATGTGCAGTTAGCCTAGTAATGCTTTCTCCATTAGATGAACAGTGAAGTGGAACTGTTGGAATGGTAAATTTATGCCTAAGAACAAATGTCTTCCTTAAAGTCAAATTGCAGTCAGTAATACACCATGGTTGGAATTCACCTCATCTAATGTTATATCTGCAATTTAGCCCTTGGCTTCCAATGGAGAAGGATAGGCTTTTTTGTGGCATAATTCGTCTTACCTACTTTTAGCATCACCTTTAAGATGAGATGAATTGCATCTCAAAAATATCTATTCTTTCTGCTGATTAGAGTTTATAGGAGCGCTAACTCCTGTGTGGATATCTAATGTAGATACTAAGTTGGATGAATCCTACCACCTCAGTTGCTTGTCTAAAATAGCAGTGTAACTAGGAAACAAACTCAGATTGCTACTGCACTGTCCAATTCCAAAGGAAGTGGACACTCAGCACACTTCAAATACAGGTATGTAATTTTTCTGCAAAAACATGGCATTATTTCCAGGCCTACACATATATTTCCTTTTCCTTCTTCAGGGTTTGGAAGTTTCCCAGGATACAAAAGGATCTGTTTAGAGGTTCTTTCCAAAAAAAAAAAAAAAAAAAAAAGAAAAGAAAGAAATCAAATGATTCCTGAGAAAATAATGACAAAAATAGTTTTGAAATATGGTCTTATTTCCACATTGAGATAGGTCAATCAGTAACTGTCTTGGTACATAACTGAATTTTCCATTGGCTGTGAATGGACTATCCTACATACTCTCACAGATATTTGACTCCCTTACTAACTTGTGTTTTGGTCTTCAAAGGCTCTGATTATTTTTATGGATGAAAGAGGCTGGTAAATCCTGTAAAAATAAATCTAAACTAAGTCTTGCAAATGGAAGAGTGTTACATTCTAGATAAGTCAAGAGAACAAGGTATTTTTTTTATTACAAAAGCATGGTAAAAATGTATACTTCAAGTGCTGTTTATGTTTTTATTTAGTGGATGGAAACCTTGGGAAAAGGATTCTAAACTAACAAAGTGGTAGTCTGGTGACTTTTCCTGAGATTAGCTGTGTCCATATTGTCCATATTACAGCTATTCCATATGCAAAAATACTCCACAGTCTTTCACAAATGAGATTAAGTATATTTGCTGCAGATCTGTGCAAAACATCTGTCTACAAATATCAAAGCAAATACACTTAACAGAAGTAAGACTATAAATCAGATTTGCTAAAATGTTTCCCAGAGCTCATTTATCTACAACAATTAATTCTGTTGGAGAAAGAAGTCCAAATTTTGATCTTTTCATGCACAGGAAGCTAAATGAATTTTGGAAGTTTTCAACTGAGTTTTGCTGGTAGTTCTATAATCTATTCAAAATCTGCAGATTGCAGACTTGCAAACTGTCTGGCTTATATCTCTCTCAGTTGAAACTAAAACATTTTAGTAACGTAAGGGAGTTTGTATATCCCAAAAGATATGTTAGTTCAACATATTCAAATGTCATCAGATCTTGTAATTTGCTATGTACTGCTAAATGACACTGAAAATTACATATTATCAGTTTAATTCTGGAAAAGATAAACTGAAAAAATCTACTTATCCATCACTTACAGTTAGGGTATTCTCTCCAATTATAAATAAATCAGTGTTATGCGTATCAATTTCTGCCTCTGCAGAGAGTTGCAATGTCTGGAAGGTTGACTGAAAGAGAAGATTAAAAAACAACTGTAAAACTCTGTTACAGGACAATTGAATTAGCATATAGACATCCTAAAGTAATTATCTTGTTTTGAAATGAAGTCTTCAGAACCAGGAGGAATTCACAGTATTAAGAAAATTAAAATGATCTTTCTTTTTATTTGTCCCAAGCTAATGTGTCTATGAAAGTAATTATGTATCACTAATCCAGACTTAATTTTGCTGGTTTTACTTATTAGCTTTTCTTTAACAAATAGTTCAAGCAAAAATAGAATAATTTGATTATATATCCATTTTTATAGTTACTTCAAAGCTGTCACTACTGCTAGTAGGGAAGAGATGGGGAAAAATATAACAGTAAGAGAGGGAGAAATATCTCTGGCCTTTGAAAGAAATGGAAATTGGATGTTCTTTCCCTTCTTTTCCCCCTCACCTCTATCCAATGCTTCTCTGTTTTTCCTTGTTTACTTTTTCCTACTACAATCTGTTCCTCTCCACTGGTCAAGTTCTGACATCATGCCCTCAGCTTAAACAAAGACGACAAAAATCTACGCCAATTCCCATTTGAAAAGGGACCTTGTGCCAGATACCACTTCCTCTGCAAATGTATCCAGAGGCAGAGGAGCATGTCTGTGCTGTCACTGCCAGCTCAGTGTTGCTCTTATCCCTGTGCCACTTCCCACATGCTGTGGGCATGGTGATCCCTGATTCCCGCAGCACCACTGAGAGCAGCTTCAGGTTCATGGGAGCACTTGCCAGCCAGTCTAGATGCAGTGAATGCTTTGTCCTTTTGCCTCTGCAACCATTTCTCTGTGGTTGGCTCTAAAAAGCCTACAGCCACTGGCAGGGCCAGGTATGGTGGCCTGACACAGGGAGCATGAGCTTTCTTTTTATTTGTCCACAGCCACTGATCTGCACTGAATTGTGCAGTGTACAGCATGCCTGCGCCATGGCCATCTGTCCAAGGGGTCTGTCCTGTGTTCCTAGATATGTGGAAACCTGCCTAAGCATGAGTCAAAGCACCTTGCTCACATCACACAGATCTTTCTTTGCTTTGATTATCTTTATCAGGTGTCGGCAAGTCTGCTGTCCTCTTCTTGGACAATGGTTGATTGCACTAAATAACAAGGCTGATGATATGCATTGTTGGGTGCTTGCAAGGGTACTTGCACTGTACATTGACAATCAAATAGAAAACAACAAAATGGGACATGAGAGGAAAACTGCAACATTTAATCTTCCCTTCCCATCTCCCAGTGGTAAACAAATTGTTTCCACTCACTGTCTTGTGAGGGTAGCAACCTTTTATTCAGTCTCCACCTTCTGCATATCTGTCAGCACTAACAAATGTTCTTGACCCAGCTGATTTAAAAAACACCATCTTTAAAGACAGGCAGATGCTTTTCTTCACACACTTGCATAAGTATATTACACTATCAACCTGACCTTTTCCTTTTAAGAGCTGAATGCTGAAGCTGACAACAATCCCGCTGTTTAATGTCAATACCTGCCACCAGACTCGCCAGACAGACTAACGAGACTGCGTCATATTCCTGATGCTCTGTGCAAATCTAGGGCTCTAGGACAGTTTGGTTGTTTGCCTAGCTGAGGAGCCAACATAGTCTCATTTCAAAAGTCTGGTAATTGAAGATGATTTATATCCTGGAGGAGACATGATGATTTAAAATGGGAAAGTCAAGGTTTTATTGATGGATAATTTTAAGCATCTTGTAGCTCTTTAAGCAAGGACTGTTTCCTTGACACGAACTCTAATAAAAACAAAAAATCAATTAAAGAAAAAAACCACACCTTCTCTAACAAATATACTGGCAGCACTAACAGGCTTTTCATATTTTGATCTTTTGACTTAAAATGATCAGTATGTAGCCTATGACATTCAAAAGTTAAAGCAACGTTATTTTCCAGGCTATGACTGTACTCTACTTTGCTGTCCTACATTGAGTTTTGTGGAAACTGTAGTTCCCCTTAAATGAATTTAACAGATGCAGAAAATGTTTTTACAGATGTGAAGATCTGCATTATCACTGCATTTTCATAGATTTTGTGGTGGACTGAAGGTTGTCAGCTCTGTTATGCAGCCTCATTACTTGTTTTACTTTTTGATTCAAGTTTTCAATCTGGAAAAACATATTAATGTGAAAGAATGTCTTTCTAGATCGGAAAGTTCTCTTTAATGAACTTTGCAAAATACCAGGAACTAGGAAGTACTTGGGTATTGGTTCCTTCATGAAGATGCAGGTGATACTCACAGCAGCAAAGGTACCGTTCCAGATCCGTGTGGACACATTCACAAAATACTCTCCCTTCAGCATGAGGTCTTCCAGTTTGCATGCGATGGTACTGCACTTTGCATTCTTACAGTTCTTCCAGGGAAAACAGCACGGAGAGACAACAGCATGCATTAAAAAGTACACTTTAACAAACGGTCTTTTAACATCCAGTTTAAAGTTTTACTATTCAGTGCCTGCAAATTAAGTGCTTGCACACAGTGAAGAGCATGCAGTGTTTCTTCTCTCTAAGGCAGATACAGTATGTATGAGAACATCCATAGGAGGCACTCCTGCGTTGCGAGTGGAGAATGCCATGGCCACCACAGTCATCCCCACAGGTACGGCAGTAAGGATCAGCTCTGCACCCCTGTCCTGCTGTACTGCAGGCCTGACTCTTACTCACCATTTCTTTCAAAGCTCTGAAGTTCTCTTTCTTGAAGGATGCGGAGTAAGGTCTTTTTCCTATTTGCAGTGGATTTATCTGAACTTGACAAGTAACACCTCTGGCCTAGGAAAGAGATGGCAGGAATTAAATTAGTTGACATCATACTCAACTAATTTTATAGTTATCATAATAATATATATTTCTGATGACATGGTGGCTGTGAAATTATAGGTTGTGAATTATATAATACTGGATAATTTTGGAAACTAACAGACTCTATTTTAATCAGAATTAAACTGCGCTTATGGTATTTTTTTTTTCCCCCTTGATTAAACTGAAAGTTCTGTCCTGATCTAAAAATACCATTTTTACTATACTCTTCCCAGGAGCTTGGAGAAGGACCTAGCTGAAGAGTTCCAGGGTCATATGAAAAGTCAGCTGTGGACTGTACAGATAATTGGCATCTGCCAGTGACCAGACTGGTGTACAGTTGATGTCATGGTCTTCCCCCATTGCTTTGTATGGAAGGGATATAGAGAAAGGGCAGAGATTCAGAGATTCTCCACACTGTGAAGGAGGTAACTGATGTATATGGTGCTGGTTAAAACCCCAAAATATAGCAGCTTATACAGTGCAGTCCTTCACCTGATCTGTGTCAACTGCAGTTATGTACATCAGTGGGTTGTCTTTGTTGGTCAGCTCTGGAAGGTGGATTTTCACAGATGCCATCTTCACTGGAATGCTTCCTGTTGTTACCTGCAAAACAAATAACTCACAATTAATTTAGGTAGCAATGTTTACATACACATAAAGTATTTGGTATAACAAGAAAATCAGATATCACGGATGATTATGAAAGAACTGGATTCCTTTTGCATCAATATTTTTTGTATTGTCACACTTACTAGGGTAAATAATGACATTATTCCCTAGTGGAAAGTATACTGTATAGCTTCAGGCCCCTGTCTGTTTCCCTAGCAAAACTCTTATTAACTGCATGAAATATTTTTTGAAAAGCAAATATTCTGCCACAGCCAACAGGCCTTTACAACAGCAGTTACAGGAATATAAATGGAACATAATTTAAGTTTCTTCCACGTTGCATATTTGGATCTAAGTTTTTTTGATGTATGTAATAAATGCTGTGATCTGCCTAGTTCCTGCATCTGGTTTGAGCACTTAACCCTTGCCAACCAAAAAAATTTCAAATTTCAAAGTCCAAGTCTGTAAAGACTTGTTTTCCTTTATCAAGACAGCAGAAGACAAATAACCTCTGTGAACAAATAGTGTAAGTTGGCCTGAAGTTAAGCACTAACCATCTTCCAGGTATGTAAACAGTGCAGGACCAATCCCTTCAACCATTCTACTCACGCATTAAGTACAAATTTCATCCTTGACCTCATAAAGACTGTTAGCGTTTATCCCCTAGCTTTCTGCAATTTTTTCCCTATATGACTGATTCAAAAGCATCAAAATCAGACAGTGAAATCAGAAGCGTTTTTTTCAACTGTGTTTTGGGACCCAGCTGCAGGAGGAGGTCAGGCAGCTTCTCAAAACAGAACCAGAAACATTTACTAACCTTAACTGAGAAGTTGAATGTGGGGCCAATATCTTCAAAATTATTCACAGTGGAAGGAATGTTATGGCCAGAGTATACTTCATAGAAGTTGATGTTGGCAAGCCTAGTTAACAACCATAAAACAATACATTTCAGTTCGGCAGCTACTTTGAAAACATATGCAACTGGATGTGCGTTGGTTTAAGTTTGTGAAACAGGTCAGAAGTATAATCACAGGAAAAATCAGTCACTTGTGCTGCTGTTTGAACTTTACAAATTTAGTTAAGAAAATAAGTGCTATACTGAAGCCCAAAGCCAAGCAAGCATGTGAAGACAGCAGGCAGCATGAAATGTAGGCTTTGCTCAGACTCCTGCACCCTACAGTGCATTCAGTGCCCTACTGCCAGCTGAATTCCCAGGCAGAAATCACAACTTTTGGCCCTAATGCCCTATGCTGCAGGTGGGTTTATTTCCTCACTGCCTGGGCGTGGAAACACACAGCACCCTGTTTGTGTTTGTGGCACATTTCTTACAGCCCTCAGTTTCCTCTGGGCCACTTTCTGTATTACTATTGTTTTTACCATTCAAAATTTCCAAAGTAATGGGAAGGTGGTTGCAGCCTACCACATCATGAAATTACAGGTGTGTGATGGAAAAACATGGTGTGAGGGCTTGTGGATGCTCGAGGGGCTCAACCAGGTGAGACTGTGCTGAAAGACAACAAAAGCATCCCTGTGTAGTTAATTGCATCCATGTGCTCCTTGTGAGCAACTCCTCTGCTGAACCATCCCATAATTTTTCTGATCTTCATCCTACAGGAAGCTTATTTGAGGAGTTTAAAATAAAAAAAGCTGGGGAGTGAGTTTACAAGGAGCAGAGGCTATCGTGACTCCTACACCAGCTCTTCATGTAGCACAAAGTGCAAATCCCTTCTGTTTAGCAGTGCAGCTCTGCCCATTTAATCTGGGTAATATCTGTGCATACAATCCCAAATTAGTATGTGCAGTCTCACAGAGGTGCTTCCTGATCAGTTGTGCTCTTCCATACTGTGTCAGGGATCCTTTTCATTCCTCCATGCTTTCTGCCACCGGCCCTTTCCTCAAAGGGCCTCTTGACAAGGACTCCTAGGAAAACCCATGTGAACAGTTTTCTGCTTCCTTATTGCTCAAGTCACCACCTTCTAGTTTACATAGTATCATTTTCCTTGTCCTTGCAGAAGTCACTGATAAGACTGATTCTGACCTCTGAAAACCCAGATTAGGAGGTTTTTCACTAGAAAAGCCTCTCTTCAGTGAGATAACACTTTTTTTTCTCAACCCTTGTAATTTACAACTAACTAATTTAACTAACAGTTAGTTATTTTCTAAGTTACCTGCCTCAGGAAGGAACTATCTCCAGATGGATATTTCCTAAGTGTTAGAGGGTGTATAAATGAGCTAACTCCAAGGGAAGCATTTAAAATTGTATGTTGGCTTAATGTGTACTTCATTCAGTTCTTTTACACTGGCTTATCTCCAAAAATAAGTAAAATCCTTTTTCTGACTGTAGAGATTCCTGCATGCCTTGACTTGCATATGAAATTGCATTTTCTCATACTTCAGGAGATGCACCTGAATTTGAAACCCTATTTTTCCTTGAGCAACTCTTCTATAGGCTCTCTGCCTGGTCTCTTTTGAAGCACCGAGTTTCTGTTCTTAGTTCTCAGCTAAATTAAATTTGCTGATTCCAGTTTGAACCGTCTCAAATTCCTAGGAAGCTAATACTTAAGTTGGTGTGATAGCCACCTACTCAGATGCTTCTGTAGTCTCTGTGCTGCTGCTAATTTGAATAACAAACACTCTTCTTCTGCTGAAGTCTCATGTGACTTTCTCAGTGAGTTGAAAGAACTTGCATCGCTGACCTAAATACATGCTTTTCAGCAACTAAAAAAATCTGAAAAATTCTGCAAGACTAGAACTGGTGTACCCAACTGTGGTGAACCCTGGGCCTTAGAATATTTTGAAACTGCTGCTGCAAAGGAAGTTATTAAAATCAGCTTCTGTAGTGTGGTCCATATTGATGCAATGACCTGAGCTGGACGTTCTTGTGGTTATGGTGGCCTTTAAACATTCATTTCCTAAATTCATTGTTGCTGTACATTTTTAGGCAGCTTCCTCTTTTTTCACACTTCTGTCATTGTTTGAATAATTGCCGTTTATTTTCTACCATCTTATGTTTATTAATTTTGGAATGCTTTGGGTTGCAAAAGGATTTTTTTCCACCAATGGAATCAGATATAACTACATACATCTTATCCTAGAAATCCAGCAAATAGGAAAGATAAAGCTTTTCTTTGATGGAAAATAAAATAGCCATATTTTTGTTTCATTTGTAATTTCAGTTAAACTAGGAATTAATCTTGTCTGGAACGTTAACAGACTAATTACTGTTTCAGTGCATCCCAAATCACTGGACGTTTCAAGGGCTGAAGATAAGAGGTTTCAAGGGCATGAAATCAAGATGAAATCAAGATCAGTCTTACAAGGATTTTTTTTTCTCTCTCTCTCTCTCTTCCCCTGCCTAACTGTCTCTCCTTACAAAATGCACTTCTCAGGGTAAAGCATCCATCACACAACAGCCTAGACCTGCCTTCCAAGGCAGGCAAAGGAAAAGGGCTGATGCCAGGAGCCAAGTCTCTGGGCATGTGGCAAAGTGGGGTGTGCTGCTTCCACTGCCATGGCAGGGAGGCTGGGAAAAGAAAGGGAGGCTGCAGCAAAGAAGCATCTGTCATGTGCCACCTCAGGTTTTAGTTCAAATTGTTATCTCAAACTGCTAGCAAAAACTTGCATTTTTGGTCCAGGTTCAACAACTATGTCCATATATATATATATATTTATTACACGTGTATATATATATATTTATTTAAATTTCTTTTAAATTCATGCTTCGAGGAGCATGAATTTGAACTGGAGAATTTTGTTTCTTTTTTGTTGTTGGGGTGGTCAGTTTTGATCTGTTTAACTCCAGATTTGATCCAAATTCAGTAACATTTGAGACCAGAGGCCCACCCTGATATATAGCATACACTGATTTTATTATCAAAACCACAAGCAGTGTTTGGGTTTTACAGGTTCCATTCATGTGAGCATTTGATCAATTGTAACAATTGTACAGTGGTAAACATGGATCCATAATTTCTTACTACATATTCTATAAGTTTTTACATGTAAGATTATTGGAAGAACATAATGTTCTGCTATTGCTGACGATGTGGCAATTTCTTATGACTTCCAAAATGAAAACGAAGTTTCACCATATTATCAGTGCTCTTCCAAGACTATTACTGTATTCCGTTGCCTTTGAAAACATGACAATGACTCTTTCCATTATTCAACATACCTTGTGAAGTGAATTTCTGCATCATACCGCAAAGGAATTGATAAGCTGATCTGGTTGTCCAGTTCTTGCCCTTCCTTACTTTCACTGTGCATCAAAACACATTTAAGTCAGGTGTTACAATATTATTTTATACAAATATGGTATTAATACAAAATTTGCTTTCATAAAATTTTATACTTTACCTCAGTGCATGAAAACTTAGAACTGCCATATTCTGAAGATTTTTCAGGTTAAAATCAAAACTAATATCAAAAGATACCTATGGAAGAGACAAGGAACACACAATAAATGAGATGATGATAGAACACCAAAAGCACTTAGCAACAGCGACATTATTATTCCTATGTGCAAACATCTAGAATTGCCCTCTGTAACTGAATTCTCCTATTTCTGTGTACTATCTCAGTTGTTTTGTTCTCTCTTTTATGTATAAATTGACATCATTATGTAAACATTACAGATAATATATAACTAGCTACAGGCTGCAGCAAAAGGTGTTTGGATTGCTTCAGTCACATGTTTTTAAACACCAGTACTGACATAAGATTTTTATTTACTTTTTTCTTCCATTCATTGCAACAGGTCCGCTTTGACCAATGCCATTAAAAGTCCAGAACAAACTAACTTGTTAGATCTGTTTTTTTTTTTCCTTTGTTTTGCAGAACGTCATTTTTATATTATCTCTGGCAAGTTTCTTATTGCTCCAATTGACTATGTTAGAGGTTGGAACCCTATTTCTGTTTTGTCCCAGGGGAATAAGAGATTAAAACGAGGGATATCCCGAGATTTATGGTATATATGAGAAAAAGGATAGATGATCTATCCTAGGGCTGTGTGGGTCACCCCTCTCCTCTCAAGGCAACCGTGCTTCTTTGCAGGGATGAGATGCACAGAGCAGGAGAGGAGCTGCCTCTGGTTCACTCAGCAGCAGGGGCTTGATGGAGCTGTGCTGAGCTCCCGAGAGGCTTCGCACGACGCCTGGCTGCTCTCAGCTCCTGTCCCCAGCCTTCACTCTCCAAGAGTTACAAAGCTGCAGGGGCATTGGTATCCAGGGGCAGAGAGAACTGTGCTTTAGGGCATTTTTTTTCCTTTAATCTGTCACAAAAGTTTAGCCCTTAGGTTGCTTTTTTTAGTGGCTCTGAAACTCAAGGGAAGTAAATTATTGCCAAATCTAAAAATGCTCACCAGCAGTACATGCAGATACAGGGGAAAACAACAATAACAACAGCAAAGCTTTGGGGTATCATTCAAGGTTATTTAAATGTGTTAGCTGTACCTGTTGTCCTGTTCGGAAAACAGGATAGCTTATTTGGCAAATGACTGTAGTTTGCGCTGTTCCTGTCTGACATGAGACTTCAGTCCCATCACTCTGCAGAGGAAACAGAAAAGTCATCTTAATACCACTTTTTTGATAAAAGACAGGAATTTCACAGCCTGCACCTTCAACAGGACCTGTGTTCCACTACGGAGTAGTACAAGTAGGTGTTACAGCAATAATTCCTGAAGATGAGATGCTTGGGGAAGAGAGGCAGGGCTAGGGCTGAGGCAAGAGAAAGGCGGGATAAGGACTTGTCCTGTGTGATTTCTGATGATCTTGTGAGAATTTTGTGATGGGCTTGGAAGAATTTTTTCACTAGGAGGAATTTTTTCACTCAGAGGGTGGTGAGGCACTGGAACAGGTTGCCCAGAGAGGTTGTGGATGCCCCATCCCTGGAAGCATTGAAGGCCAGGCTGGATGTGGCACTGGGCAGCCTGCTGTAGTGGCTGGCAACCCTGCCCAGAGCAGGGGGGTTGAAACTAGATGATCTTTAAGGTCCTTTTCAACCCAGGCCGTTCTATGATTCTATGATTCTATGAAGAAGGAATACAGACCAGAGAGTACAGGCCACCTACTGCATTAACTCTTACCATGCTTTTTACAGTAGTATTACAGAACTTTGTTACAGTCATATTTGCATGACCTGAGAGACAGTTAACTATTCTCAGAATATAGTGTGCAGAGGAGAACTCTATCATACTTCTTGTAGGAAAGTCTACAATACATAAAAGTTTATTTATTTCTTCGCAGAAAATTTAGCATGTCATCATCTCACATCACAGGAAAGACAAACTCATAGACCAAAGCCAGTTACCATCACGCTGAAAAGAATTCATTAAAATGTACTGCTTTTGTTAAATGCATCCCTACCAGACACTTACCATTCATGACTTATACTCCAAAAAGAAAAAAAACATACATTCTCTGCATTGAAACAGGCACATATTGGGAGGCAAAAGCTTCATTTGCAGGCTGAAATACTTCTAAGCAAATTGGCTTTTAGAGTGGAAGAAAATCATAGCTCCAGTGGTCTTTTGGCATGAGTGGAGCGAGCACTTTTGCTGCACAACAGGATGGGGAGGTAGAGAGGCACCCTCAGCACTGCATGGAGTACTTCTGCCTGTTCATTGTTCAGGAAAATACCGCTCTTGGGCAGAGATGAATGCACCTATCCCTTCAGTATTGCTCCAGATTTCACCCCTAGTATTATCACACACCTCTCCAGTAGCAGCCTGATAGCAGATGCCAAGCACTGAAATCAGGAGTTCATCCTACACAAATTGTTTAGGAGTAACAGTTCAGATTAAAGATTTACTGCACTCCCTAAAACAATCTGTAAAATTTATTTATTTTCCTTTTCTAAGACAAAATTCATTAGAAGAAGAGCTTTTGGTATAGCAATCATTTCAGTCTGATTAACTGTCTAGCTGAAATACATGGCCTTGGCAGTAACACCATTTCTAGATCCAAAGTCTGTGATTTAAAGGTGCATCTGTGCTGCACGCTTGATTTATCAAATATGAATTCCCTGTGGCACAGCAACTGCATTCATGTTGCTGGGAGTCAAGCAGAAGATGTGGGTGCCAAAGCCTAAAGCAAGGAAAAGATGACTGAAATACTGAGGTGAGGTCAAACTCATCAGGTTGCCAATTTTTATGCTGAGTTGGCAGAGTCTCTCCTTGACCTATATAAACTGATATGCTGAAGGGAATAATGCTGGTAGCTGCGAAAACAAATTAGGAGAGACACACATTCTCCTTTCCTGGGACAGGCACTAATAGAAAGAAAAAAATGTTTTTCTAAGTAGCTGGAAAATGGTGGCAATAACAGAAACAGTGAAGATGAGTACCACGTACCGGTAAAGATGAAGAAGCAAAAAACAAGTTGTCTGAAAATGTAGCCTGGATTCTGGTGTTGTATGCATTTTCTTTTTTATTTCTCAATTTCACATTGAATGTTAGTCTTTTGTTTTTGCTGCTGACAATGAACTGCTGTTTGCTGTTGGAAAATAAAGTTCAAAGTTGTAAACAGAGTTACTAGAACAGCTGTGGATCGTGAAAAATGTATCATACTGTGTTGCCTCTAGCCAACAAAGGATAACAAGCACAGCAAGACATTCCCTACGTTCTATATGCATAAACCTCCTGCTTTCTAAACCCTTTGACAAGAGAACCTCTGTGATGGTGTTTTTAAAAACCAAATGGAATTAATGTCATCTTAAAGTTCGGGACCTTGATTGTGTACAGTCATAGTCACTGCTGAATTTTTCAAGATTTTCCACCCTGGTGAGAAGGTGGGCAGAGAATGGGTGGCTGAGTCAGATGGCAGCTCCAGGAGAAGGCAGTCTTTCTGCATACTGTAAATGTATGTGTGTATCTGCATATAGTTTTAGATTATGTGCTGCACAAACAGCTGATCTCTGCTCCCCTCACCAATTCCACTTATTCAGCTCTTACCCATGATCTCCCTTCTGCTGGACATTCAGAACAAGATCACAGATACAAAGTTCATCTTCACCACAATCTTTAATAAAAGGAATCTACAAAATAAATAATAACAATAGTAAGAAATAATAATAATAATAATCCTGAATGACAGTGCTTTACTTTGAAATTATCTAGAGACAGAAGAGTCTTAAATATCTTTGAGGGGAAGCATATTCTTGTTTTGCAGATGAGAAAGTCCCTCCAAAGAGCATTAAAAGCCCATGCAATTCCAAGCTACAAAAGTAACGGTAAGACTACCTTCAGCTGTCTGCTTTCAGTCCAGTGACATAATTAGAACACCAGTTTTTACTTGTATGTAGCATTTTGGTGTTTGTGGGGGCCACATGTTATGCACAGGAGTATAGCCATGCATTTTCCAATAGTAAGGCTGTATACTTACACTGTAGGCCACAGATGAAGGAGAATATATATCAAGGACAGGGCTGGAGCCAGGATTTG
The DNA here is from genome assembly GCA_013399115.1 of Anseranas semipalmata. NCBI lineage: Eukaryota > Metazoa > Chordata > Aves > Anseriformes > Anseranatidae > Anseranas > Anseranas semipalmata. Next base: position 240,935 of record VXAA01001428.1, read on the forward strand.
CAAGGCCAATGTCAACACGCAGACTAAGGGAATTCACTGCATCAGAAGGTTCCTGTAAAACACATGTTCGGATGATACATGTCAGCACAGCAAATAGTGTAAAATTGGTAATTCTGCTGTAAATTGATAATGTGTAGTAAAGTAATACTTGCTCTAAACAGGAAGTAACAATGCAAAACTTCATTTCTTTACCAAAATAATTCTGTGAGATTGCCTAGCGTGGGCTCCTCTTGCTAAACAGCTTTTAGTGCCTCTTCAGTGACAAAACTCCTTTTCCAAACATTCCTGGAGACTCTATTCATCACATTCACTTCTAGGGCTAAGGAACATGCAGACTGTCTGCATCTGTGGAAGCTGGCCCTCAAAAGCCACCAGCAGGTGACTTTTCTTCTCACCTGGCTGCAGAAATCAAATTTCTATTCTACTGTGCTTTGCCATCACAGTTAGGTAGACCTGGGCAGTACTAAAACACAATATGCCCCATGTCTCTTCTGTTTCTTAGTTCTGGGTGTATACTCTTCTAGCTCATGGCTCCACAATGACACTAAATGTGATCAAGTAAAAAATATTTGCCCTCACAATATTAGTGAATAAAAGAAAGAAGTATCAGAAAGAGGGATGTGAAAACATCCCTATTAATTATTCAGCTCTAAACTTGCTGGTTTATAAGTATTGCAAAGCAAAGCATGAATCAAAGTCCTCTGGCTTTCTAACTACCTGACCTATCACAATGCAGAGGGCTTACTGCAGGTCTCAGTGCTGTGTTTGGTCTTTGGTTCTAGAGAAAGGTGGAGACTTTTTTTTTTTTAATTATTTTTCCCAAATACAGCTTGCATACACTTAGGGCTAGCATGCACAAGAAGTCTACCTGAGATGTTGTTAATCTGAGGTAAACTTTTGCGTGTATTAGTTCTTATGGAAGAATCTACTCAAAGGGAAATTAAAATCTATTGAAACTTTGGACTATGGGCTCTGTGTTACATCAGAGATGAAGTACATAATTAAGAATGGCCTCTACTGTCCTAAAAAGCTGTGCTAAATAAAGACAGTTGTTATTAGTTTCCTTGAAATCAGCATCGTACTCTGTATTTTTCAGTAGTGAGGAATTTGACAAACTTAAATCATGTTGAAATTCACCTTACAGACAAAATTCATCACCATCTTCCTCTGATCATTTTTGTAACTAGGCTCCTTGCAGTTGCACTTACCTGTACACTGAAGATGTCATGAACACAATTCTCCTCACGATGTACCACAAGATCCCTCTGCATGTACCTTTCATTATTTTCTCTGAACAATCCTCTCGAAGTCACTCTAGAGGACTGGAGATCTGCATCCAGTGTTGCATTATACTTTATAGCTACAAAAAGAATAACAGTATGCTTGTTTGCTAAGCCTTACTGCCTGTGATCTCACGACTATGCTCAGCATTACAGAATGACCAGATTTTCCAAACCACAATAAATATTTTACTTTTTTCATGGTTTGCTAAACACAGAGCATTCTCAAAATGATAAAGTTTTCTCTTGTGTTTTCCAAACCAGTCAAACAGTTTAAATCCTAAAGTAAGTTCTCATCCACAGAGAGCACATTAAATGGCAAGCAATCCAGTCTCCACTGATGTCTCAGATATCTGAGCCTGCAACTCAGGCAAGAAGCCAGTCAGCAGTGCCAGGATTACAGCAGGTAAAGAGGCCTTGCAACCATATCCCCCCAAAATTCTGAGGAGACCATAAAAAAAATCTGCATCTTCTTTTCAATCACATCATAATTTCTGTCTTCTCTTCATATGATGACTAATATACTGTGGAAGTTCACCTTTATTTTATTACTAACATTCACAAGTTCCTAAAGGCACTGTATGTAGCACTGAAACAATCCAAACGGTGTTGTCCACAACATGGGTGTTTAACTGAATAGCTTCATGAGGAACCAGTGCTGGTCTCGGAAATATTTGGAAATATTTGTCCCCATGGACATCTGCACTGAACTTATGGAAATTATTTTTGTGCTGAAGAAATTTTGTGCTGAATTATTTTCGTGCTTGCCAGACACAGAAGAAAAGTCTGCAGTCTGCTGTTGAAACCAGCAACTCACAAAGACTCTGTCTCCACAAGAAGCATCCTCCAGAGATACACAGTTACCCTCCCTAAAGTGTCCTGCCCTATCTGAATGACAGCAGCTGAAGGAAGATGATAGAATTGGTGGTGAGCAAAGGATTAAAAAAAAAAAAAAGCTTCTCAGTAATGACCTTTTCTGGGTTTTGTTGGACAGCTCTTCTTTATATTGTTAATTCCTCACTTATCAAAGATTATGGAGCCAGTGATGACAGTAGGTCTTAAAACCACTTCTTAAGCACTTAAATTTTATAGTGATTTCACCTTTCTTGACATTTAGTGTAATATTTCTTTATAATTTTCACTACTCATTTGAATAATGGACTTCTGAAGAAATTAATATAAAACAAGCCATTGAAATACTCTTACCCACTTGATTATTTCTCTTAGCAGGTCTAAATGTAGCCTGAAAACATATTTTGACAGTTATTTCTGTGTTCTTGTTCAGCAAACTGATTTTCTCAGGTTTAAATGAGGCAATTACGGACACATTTGCAATGCTTTGTGACCTGAAAAATATTTTTAAAAGGTTACATGTGATTTTCAAGAGCACTAGGTAACTTAGAAGCTGTTTTCTGCTACTATCTGTAAATGTAACATTGATCTTTTGCGTTCCCAATGCAAACACATTTTATGGCACTGGTAAAATTATTTTTCTTTGCATGTAACTGAGTTTATTGATACAGTAGCTTTCAGTAATTAAAATAAGTAATTTATGATGTCAAATTAATGGTTAATCAATGTCTTTACTCTATGCCCTAATAATTCTCTTAAGACAACAGAGAATGAAGACCTTGCCCTGTTTTCCAAACAAGTAACCTTCTTCTGCTCCTTTAGAGAAGTCATTGAGCTCCTCTAGGAAGGCAAAGAAGGGTAATTCTTCATTTTAATTGTATCCTTATTTGTCAGAAAAACAACTTTCATGTAATTAATCAAGATTTTGAAGAACAGTTTCAAAGGAACCCTACATGTAAAAACAAACACTTTAATCAAAAGTGAAACTCATTAATCAGACCAAATGGTGGAATGAAAGAAAAATAAGCATCTTCATTAATCAAATAGAAATAAGTGCTGGTACTCCAAGGAGCATAATTTTCTTTAATGCAAGCCCTATCAGCACCAGCAGGAGTTCTGCTGTGTGGGTCAAGGGTCCAAACTGACCATTCATTTTGTATAATCTTGTCTTATTATGAAATAAGTAGCAATTCAGTGATGTTTTTTATGTTACAATGGGGAGCCTCAGGCCAGAAGACGGGTGACAGACTGGAGAGCAAGCTACATTGTAACTTAGCTCCTCCTGGAAGTAGTGGAAAATACACAGTGCTTGAGGAGGCTTTGGGTTCTGCAAAGCCTTTCTTCTTTGTTTTGTAAAAGTACTCTGACTGCACTGGGAAAGTCCACATGCCAGAAGAAAAAACGGGTTTCTTGCCAGAAATAGATGACAACTCTATTTCACTGCTATCTGTCCTCACCCTGCAGGACAACTATTTCCTGCAGATCAGCCTACCAGCTAGTAAAGGTCACGCAGGTTGGGTGGGCGGAGGTTTCATCTATCTCAGTAGACTCAGCTACCAAAATTACAGAGCAGCTATTGAAGCATGACCTGCTGTTACAAATATTGCCCAGCAAGCCCCACTCCCATCTGCCACCCTTCCCTCTGGACCACATGCCCACAGAAGGGTGGGGGACAGGGGTGTCTCCTGGCCCTCCCCGTCCCTGCCTGCATCCCTCCCGGCAGCCCCCGCCGCCCAGCTTCCCCACATGCATCCCGGCCCTGCCCCCTAGATTGGCTTGTCTTTTGAATGCTTGATGATACAGACTTAGACGAGGTTTAGTCTAATGCTGTTTTTCAGCTCTATGATGGTAGTGATGAGGCATTAAGCGTGCTAGCTCTGAACACATGGAATGAAAGAGCTTATTGGTTTGTTTGCTTTGCTGTTTAATTAACTAAATGCTCAACTTGCATCTGAATCATTAAGTGCTGCTTTTCTAAAAGAGTTTACCAACCAAAGCAGAACCACATTTCCATCAGCACCAACTGATACATCAGTAATGTCATCGTCATCTAAGTCTCTATGGCCATCTACCGATCTTCCAAAGAATTGGAGCCGTTTTCCAAAAGCAGAATCCGATCCTAAAATTTTCTGGGAAAGAGAGTTTGGTTACTAAATTGCCACGAGAGTGCTTAAGTCTGTAGATACCAGCCCAAGCAATGGGTTTTCACAGATACTCTCTGAATACGTAATGTATTGTTTAAACAAAAAACTTGTGTGGATGTTTTCTCAAATGCTTTTAAGCACTTTTTCCTACCCTGTTGGAGCAGACAACGGACTAGATTTTTCTGTCTTGGTAGTAAATCAACTAACTGACTGCTCTGTGCCAACTAGTACTTGCTAATTTAATTTTCCATCTTACATTGAGCAACTCAAAGAATAGGAATCTTAACAGGACTTCTGACAAATACTTTCTGTGACCAGAATGTCTGCATGGATAGTGACATTAAAATCATTATATTAGCATATGGGATATGCAAAGACCCTTGAAATACTTTTCCTCAAATACCACATTTTTAATTTATGAAGCTGACATTTATCTAATCTAGTGTTGCACTTCAGCTCTGAATAACGGTGCGTCAAAAAGTTACAGGAAATTAGCTGACTTCACACACAGACACCAAAATTATGAGAGGCTCAGATAGAGCATCTTGCAAGCCTATTTGCTTTGCACACTTCAGCTGTAAGCTCCACAACAATATCATCCAGGACATGTTGACAGCTGAAGTAAGAGGGGGGCGCAAAACTTGAAATAAGCCATGAGAATAACAATACTGCTTTAAGAGGATGAAGAAGTAGTAGCCAATAAAAGGATAGAAAATCCTTCAGTTTTCCTCTAGCAGATCTGAAGGCACGAGTACAGTATTATGCAACAAAGTTATTTACCTGAGAATATTTGGTACGTATAGTCTTTTGAAATCCATTGTAAATATAAATTGCTCCAGAGTTTTGGTTTTCCAGTGGTGCACCTATTACAACATCATTAAAGCCATCCAAATCAATGTCTGCAAGTGCTGCAATTGCTGATCCAAAGCGAGCATTTTCTGACCCTTGCGGACCTTCCAAGAGTTCCTGTTGATCCAAAATTCCCTTTAAAAAAGGAAAAAGAAGAACAATCAAAAACATAACTATCATTGCATCAGATTAGACACAGGAGCCGTATCTATGTGCATTGTTGTTTTTTTTTTCCCCCCAGTACATTCCCTTTGGACTGCCCTGAATTCCTTCCCCATTGTACTGCCCATTCAGTTTGCATTATGTCTCAGAGTCTTGGCAAGCATTACACAGCAAAATTAAAGCATGCTATGCAGAGCACTAACAGCAAATATAACCATATGTATGAAGCTTAAATGCTCTCACTGTCCTCATCTGACTGTTCTAAAAGTTTCACAATACATTGAAAAATACAGTTTCCAGTTTTGGATTACCAGTTTTTTATGCAGAGGGAATGGAAATTATGTAACTGGACATAATTCTTTGAAACAGAAATGGAATTTCCTAACTAAACTAATGCAAAAAACATGTGTCCAAATGGTAAACTCCTGACCTCTCCTGTGCCAATGAGGAAAGAAAGGTTGGAGATCTTTAGAGTTAAATAATCACATTTACATTAGCTTAAATTCAACTCCTTGGCAAGTATGATTCTTATCTTTAATCTCAGTTATTGCACTGTGCTTAAAATTATAGAAATACTAGCCAAGTTATTTGTTCAAAATGACTAGAAAAGTATAATTTGCGCAACGCAGACACATAGTTACACAAGTCCAGTTTTTTTTTTCCTTTTTTGTTTTTAAATCATTCTTTCATACTTTTATGAACTTTTATAGAATTTTAAAACCCATATTTGTCAAAGACTAGAAGTTGTGAGGACAGTCTTTCAATGTATTCATTTTTGAAACATGAAAAAAATTCATTTTCTGTATTCTGTGTCCACAGTCACAATAGCACAATTCCACAGTCACAATGACCAATGTCAGCTGCCAACGTACGACTTCATCTACCTTGAATTTGCCCTAGGATAGTTTCAATTTGCTCCAGGATGATCTGACCGTGAGTTGCTCTGAAGAGGATGGTACTTCATCTTTATTTATTTGACTGCAATTTACTTAGTAAAAATGCAATATTTTCTAATACCTGCCATCAATCAGAAAAATTTACTTTGCATATCCAGACATCCACAATTGTTTGTAACACTGTTCAAAAGTGCCAGAGTCTTCAGGACTGTTAATACAGACATTCTGAAAACACCTACCACAGGTCTGAATAAAAAACAGTCAGTCAGGCTTCAGACAAATAACATGGCTTTGCTGACAAAGGAGACAACATGCGTAACAGCAGCCACCCAATGTGAACATCCGTGAAACAACGCATTGGCTGAAGAGCACTTACTAAAACTTTTTGGGGAATACTGTTAGGGGTTAAATGGATTTCCTAAAATCAAATGGCAAAAAATTAATTAGCAAAAGGCTTGAGCTAAACTTTCCAGAGAAATGGTCAACCTGGTGTTACATTCATCCCTGGAAGTGTTCAAGGCCAGGCTGGATGGGGCCCTGGGCAACCTGATCCAGGGGGTGGTATTCCTGCCCATGGCGCAGGGGTTGGAACCAGATGGTCTTTAAGGTCCCTTCCAACCCAAGCCATTCTATGATTGTACGATTCACGTACTGTGCCCAGCACAGTGCCTAAAACCAGGGCCAGGGAGCAACCTATAGCAGCTGGCCCCTGATCACTAACACTACTCAGCTGTTAACTTGCCTTTTGGCTCTATTTCAGACTGCTCCTGCTGGCTTATTACCAGATTACAGCCACAAGTGGTTCTAGTGAAAGTTTGCAGCTGCTTCTGAAAAGCAGGACAGGCAAAATGGCACTGGGAAGGGCTCATTCTGCAGTCCTCTGACCAGGCAGTCTTTGCATCACTTACCCCCACCCTTACACTACACCCCAGGCAAAGCACACGCTCTGTTTCTCGTTATAAAAAGACTACACTCTCAGTATTTCAAGCACTTTGAAAAAGATAAACAAAATAGTGACTTAAGGGCTAAGAGCTATGGGGCCAAGGGATTTTTAACGTAGCTGTGGCCAGCCTTCTTTGCAAGAAGCTAGTGCTAAGCAATGACAGATTGAGCGAGTCTGCACCAGTTGGCCTTGGGTCCAGGGATCACTCTCTGATTTAACAGAGCAGACATTGTCACTAAGTACTACTGCAGCTTGGACTGCCTTGGTAAAACTCTAGTCCAGGGAAAAACAGTAAATTCTCCAGCTGAAAATGAAAATGCCAGCACTTATTAGGGATGGGTATGCAGGAAGCCAATTCCAGCTTTGCTACAGTGCCATTCTTACCTTTGTGATGGAAAACATGTATACTCTCCCTTCCTCTTTCTTCAAGTCATTCATAAACATTGGTGCACCTACAAGCAGCACATCTGTCACAGAATCCTTGTTAACATCCACTGAACACACCACGCTGCCAAAGTAGGAGCCAATCTGAAATCAGTAATAAGAAAATCATGTTTGTATGTGGATTTTGCAAAGTAAAATATTTTAGCATCTGAACCAGAAAACTCTTAAACTCAGAAATATACTAATATAATAATAAAATACTAATGAAACTGCCCATTAGAATGAAATTACTATATAACATACTCCCGTGTTTCAGGAATCATATCCTTAGTATGTGTCTACTGTTTCTGCCCAGTAGCTGCTGCTATGGCTTTACTACTCAACAATAAGAATGAAAACAGAGAACAAGCTATGGAAGGTATACTTTTTATATTAAACTGCACACATGAAACTGCCCAATCTTTGTCTTACAAAACAAAACAAAGTAAAGCAAAGCCATCCAGGCTTTCCGTCCTTTCCCAAATAGCAAAAAAGAGAATGAACTTCCAAATCTCTCTTTTGATGTCATCTATTTCACAACTTCTCGGGCAGAGTGGAGCTCGCCAAGTCTCTCTCAGTTAGAAGCACTGACAGAATGATATATTAATAGTCTTTGTATATTATCTTTTACCACTAGTTGAATGACTTCCTGAAATACTGTTGAAGAGTTACAGTTAACCTGATTGAAATAGTCTAGTGGCAGAGAGAAATGCAAGTAGGGTTCTAAATGCACTGCAAAGAAGAGGAATTTTCAAAACAAATGCATTGCAATCTATTGCTGTGCCAACAGAAACAGATGCCTTCAAAATCTGTGTTCATGACCAAAATATACTTGCCTGCTCGCCTCTCTGGGACTGCACAATTGCAATATTACCATGGCTGTCAACATCATAAACCACTACCCTGCCAGTGTAGTTGGATCTGGGTGCACCAGCAACAAAATAGACAGAGCTCTGAGTTGAGAGAACAGCAACAGAGTAACCTGGGGGAAGAATCCAACATTTAACATGTGTGAGAGACTGTTAACTACAAGTTGTCAGCTGGTTATCCATAAAGGCACAGAGGATGAATCAACCTGGAGTGTTAGTGGCAGAGAATGGTACTTCCAGAAGGGAAGCTAAGCTGTCACATATGCATCAAACTTGCAATAGTCTTCTAGAGAGAACAATGACACACAGATCAAGTTGAAGCACGTTTGCAGAATAGCATGGACAACAGCCTAGCCTGTTCAGTAAAACACAGACCACAGAAATATCATGCTTATAAGGGAGATAGGAAAAAGAATGCAAAGAGTATCTTGGGAATGAAGAAATAAAGAGAAACATGAGACCAACTTTTGAGCCAGCCTTCAAACCAGTGCTTCAAACACCTAGCTTCTGCAGAGCTCTCAGTGCATTTTCTCACAGCTCACAAAACCACAGCCCTGCGCTTTGGCTGAACACAACAGACCATATTAATAGCTTGTCAGCTGAAGGGCTTAGGTTGATTGAACTTCTTTCAACATTTTAATCCCCATTCCCATTATTCTAACATTATTTGCTTTCAGGAAACATCTGTTAATACCTGCAAATATATTAGACATGTATTAGCACAGTAAAGCTAGTATCACTACATATTTTACATTTCTGTGATTTAATTACACCAAATTTATTTTAAGACAAGAAAACAAAATCATCCTGTCTAAAGTCTATAGTTAAACTGAGTAACAAAATCCCCATGATTGGGCAGAACATGAAGGTCTTTAGCAAGCAGTACAAAGCAGTACAAAAGGATTATGCCCTGGTCATTACACATATTGGTCTAATTCAGATTTGTGTGCAGCCATTATGTTTTTCCAGGGAGAGAACATCACTGGAGACTAGAATTTCAAAACAAGACTTTATTCCATAGGTTAAGGCCTCAAGTTCCAAATTAATACAGCATATAGCCATTTGAAGTGAGAGGGTGCAGTGCAGAACAGGGTCCAAACTAGCAAGCTGTGCTGTGCTAGCAACCCTTTAGGTTGGGCTCCCCAGTGGTATGGAGGACAGAAGGAGGATAAGGTAAATGACGGGACAGCAACAGCGCCAATGAGGAGTAAGAAAAGACAACAACACTGCTTGCTCCAAAAAGATTAAGGACAATACTCTAAAAAGTGTCTAGTGGTGACGTGCTGAACAAAAATGACCTGACCTTTTAAGAAGTATTCTAGAAAAGGGAAAAGATAGAAAATCTGAAGAGATCAGACATGCAAAAGAGCAACTGCTCTTTAAGCTAGGTTTAGTGATTTCATTGTGTTGCATACAAGTACTGCTAACCCACAGGGAAAAGAGTACATATCAGTGGGAAAAATAGCATCTCTTTTGGTAACTTGACAGATAAGAAAGCCGTAGTTGATAAATGCAGTTGTATTATTCAGGAATAAATTGCCAGAACAGGCATGTTGTAGGTTTGCAGAAAACATTTCAATGAATTCAGAAGACAAACTTCCTGGCTTTATTGGTTCATAAAAGCATGCATCAGAGAATAAATGGGGATTATAAATAAGACCTCTGTTAAACTGCAGCAATATGCCTAAAACTATATACTAAAAAGGCCAAGAAAAGAGTGAGCACAGGTGAAACTATAGCGAGTCAATCAACTTATTCACATGCAACTGAGGAAGTACATACAAATATTAAAATAGAAGGTATCCAATATGATCAGCATTATACACTAAGTGGCTTTTTCAAATCCCATGTTTTTTTATCAGCACCTGATTTTTTTTTCAGCTTACCACATTGATATGAATAAAATTTTAAAAATGCAATAAAGATTTCATTCAGTGTTCTGTTAACCAGTAAATTAAATATTTTTGGATGCAAAATTATTTTCATCTCAAATCAGTTCTTAACAGGAACTTGAGGATAATTTTCCAAGTTCTTTAATATCTTAATAAAGGTTTGATACATTTCCAGATTTGCATTTCAGACTCTTACCTAGATATGAACTATGATTTCTGTCCTGCAGAATTTTCTCAAACACATTGCTTGGAAAGGTGGTGACTCTATTTGAAGACTCCTGAACTACTGTTCCACTCCAGTCATAAGCCCCAACAGCACCCAACAGCAGAACATCCTTTAAAAAATAAAAATCAACATTTTAGAACTACCTTTTTCATGAAAAGTGTGAGCAAAGCTGAAGTTACCATATGTAATTACATAAAACATCACTGTATTTAAAGTAGTGATGTGCAGTCTAATGACTGCAAGCAGTTGATGGGAGTTGCTTACAGTTTTTACTTACTTGCTGGACTTTACTACCCTATTAAGAGGGATTATCACTCTTCTATTGCAAGAGGATAAGTGACAGCTTTAGCTCCCAGGGCATTAAAACTCAAGGTAAGAATGGGTTTATTTAAACGCTTACAATTTCCTAAACCTGTCCTCCCTAGGGTTGGGCTTGCTAAGTCTATGCTTTAACGCACGCATGAGCCCTAGAAGAGTGTCAAAGTGGTAAGAAAAAGCTAAAACCCACTTTTTGCCAATAAAAGTGCACATGATGGCATACAAAAGCTAACGGATAAGGTTACAAATTTCATCCTCTAGGTGTATTGTAAGCAGTTGTCCCGGAGAGGACAGTTAAATCTAAAATCCAAATTAATATGGCTTATACATAAATGCTTACACTTGTACACAGAAAACAAATGTCATTTAGATTATTCACATTATTAAAATTCTTTCATTATTGAACTGAGATACAGACATAAAAAATTGCAATAAAAGTAGGCCGCACCTCGAGTCCCATGTTCAGTTTTGGGCCCCTCACTCCAGGAAGGACATCGAGGTGCTGGAGCGTGTCCAAAGAAGGGCAATGAAGCTGGTGAGGGGTCTGGAGAACAAGTCCTACGAGGAGCGGCTGAGGGAGCTGGGGTTGTTTAGCCTGGAGAAGAGGAGGCTCAGGGGCGACCTGATCGCTCTCTACAGGTACCTTAAAGGAGGCTGTAGCGAGGTGGGGATTGGTCTCTTCTCCCACATGCCAGGTGATAGGACGAGGGGGAATGGGCTAAGGTTGTGCCAGGGGAGGTTTAGGTTGGATATTAGGAAAAACTTCTTTACTGAAAGGGTTGTTAGGCATTGGAACAGGCTGCCCAGGGACGTGGTTGAGCCACCATCCCTGGATGTATTTAAAAGACGTTTGGATGTAGAGCTTAGCGACATGGTCTTGTGGAGGGCTTGTTAGTGTTAGGTCATAGGCTGGACTAGGTGATCTTGAAGGTCTCTTCCAACCTAAAGGATTCTGTGATTATGTAAGTAGTGTGCATAATTTTCCTGGAACACGCGACTTTTTTTTTTTTTTTCTCCATCAAGTTATCGAGTGCTTGGTAAGTTAAAATTTCAATTTGTGCAAATATGGAGGACTTTTAAAAAAATATTTTATTATCTTTAAGGGCTAAAAGAAAGAGACTAACTTCCTTTATTTTCAGTTGAAAACTGTTTGAGCCACACTTAGTTTTTACAATAAGATTTGGTCAAGATAATCTTAAAATTGATGAGCATGAAAAATATGTCTGATTTATTATCCTTTCTAATTTCTAATTGAAATATATTTTAAGTAAATATTATTAACTTTATAAATATTGGATAAATTATTTTCAGACTTGATTTATATATGTCTTGGTCAATGCCCAGAAATACACCAGCATTACAATATTGTTTCAGTTCTTCAGAGTTATGCAACTGAAAAATGTTAACTTAGAACAACCAAATTTTTCATGCTAGGTCAACTCAGAAATTGCTGAAAACATTGAATTAACTCATCTCAAAATCATCACAATGAAATGGTATGTATGTATGTATCTATTGCTCAATTTCCCATATGAATGCATTTTTTCTCTGTTTAGGAAAATACAGCACCTATTAGAAATCATTTTTGTGTTACTCTGGTAAAAACAAAGAGGATAATTTGTCATTCTCCTGCTTATAAAAATCTTAAAATTGGTAATTTTTTTTTTTTTTTAACTCTTATATTGTTGCACTTTTACGCATTCATGTCTATGCAATTACATCTACTTGTATCATTAAATAATTAAATTCACATACCTTTTTTTGCGAGTAATACGCACTGAAGCCCACCTGTGACATTTCCATTTGGAATGTATCACCTTGATCTGTACCTGGTAAAATAAACATCCACATACGGTTAACGCTACAGAAACGCACAGGAGATCCAGTTCTGCTGCCCGTGAGTGCAGCTGTATAGAGACTCTGTGTAATTTGACCTTTTCACCACATCCACCAATTCTGCTAAAAACATTTGCAGCATCTACATCATTGTTTACAAACAATGTAAAACTGAGAACCGTTAAACAGTAAAATATTTTGAGGATGTAATGGCAAGTTGCTCACATAGCTGCATGGAGCCATATTACAAGTCTACTCCAAAAGAGGCAGATGATAAAGATGGCCTTGATCAGTCCGCACAGTGCTGTCACTGAAGCTAATCTGTTTTTATGTTCTCTAGGAAGCACTAATAGTACACTGAAATTAACAGCTTTAGTAACTGTATATTCACAACTTTCAAATGAATGTTTGTCATGTCTTACTTTTCTTGAAAATACTGTGACATGAAGGAATATTTCCTAAGGTAGATGGATGTGACTTGAGGCTCATTAGAGATTTGGTTACTAGGGAAAAGCCTCTGCAAACCAGAGCCCTCCTGGGGAGCAGCAAGCAGCCTGCAGGTCCAGCTGTCCCTCATTTGCACAGTATTACACTAAGGTGAAGCCAAATAAAATTCTCACTCCTCTGCTGGGAGGAATCTGATCTAATTTTTCAGAGATGTTGATTATTTTTACCTTCTATGCTAAAAATGCGCTCTCCAAGCGTTCCTGCTTCTTCCAGTAGTGCAGCCTCAGATGATACATTAAAGAAATACTTGTCTGTTGGATGACTAGCAATTCCTTTGATTTCTTTAATTAAGTTTTTAGTATCAAGTTCATGCCTGATTAAGTATCCCAAAACCTTGGGGGGAACAAAAAAAGAACAAAATAAGAAAAGCAAAGGAAACCACGGTGTTACTCCATTTCCTTCTGTATCACTTGAGTAAGTATTCTGCATGTAACAACAAAAATAAAATAAAATTAATTTAATTCATATTAATGAATTGCTAATCAGACTATATTCCAATCCAATGGACCATTCAGACAGGAGAAAGACATAAACCAAAGCAATGAAGAAAACAACTGAAGTTGCTCAGATAATATTAATTTTGCTTTTTTGGCCAATTAAAGAGGCCCTATATTTCACTAGTTCATAAAGATGAATTTCACCTAGTTTCAGTCTCAGCAGTGTAATGATACATGCATTATATACAGTTTATACATAGAACATGCACCTTCACATATACACAATAAAATGATCTTTCCAAAACTGCCTTAGTATATATAATTATAGGATTACTTACAGCAATGCCAAATCTGGTTATATTGTCTTCATTGCATTTACCTATCACAGTCTTCAAGTTGGAGCCATCGTGTGATTCACCGTCTGTCACAACAACCATTACTTTGGTAGCTGTGGGGCGTCCTCCAGATTCAGGTGAGAAGGCATACTGTCTGTTATAAAATATTGGATTTATCAGATATAAATTTATAATGGATGGAATTCTGTATACATACTTTAATGAACACATCTATCACTGACACCAGACAAGAGATTATTTTTCCCTGCAGTTAACCTGACCTTCAAACACAAATGTTACCAATTCCACTAAATCTCTGTAAAATTTATACAACTGACAGTGATTTTCTATCTTTCCTAAAACTTTGTCCATGGTGTTTGATGCACTATCATATTTAGATATCAGAGAGAGATTAAAAAGTCTGTCGTGTATCAGAAATACTTCAGTGTAGAGTTTAACCCAAAGGTTAAGGACTTGCTTTTCAGCAAGTTGAATTTACATATCCCTGTCCTGTTCTGCACAGGGCACTGTACCTGTTCCTGATTTATTTACATATACTTATTTACAAATGCATGTCCTCAGAAGCTCCAAGCACTTGCACTCCCAAGTGGCAATGAAATTCAGGACGTGCTCCTCACCTTGTGAGATAAGTTATGATAGTACCACAGTAATCATCAATGTGTTTTACCTCGCATTGTCAATGGCTTTGAAAGTATTAGTCAGATCTCCTCCCTTCTGATATGTTCTGTTCATTGCTTTAACAACCTCATCCTTTGTTTGATATGTATTCAAGTTGAACACTACACGGGGATTATTGGCATACTGAATTAAACCCACCTATAAAATGAAGAAATTACATTAGATAATCATGCATTACAATCATTTACATGGAATCACAATGCTTAATTATTTGTCAGGCTGGAATAAAAGATCTGCAGATGCATATCATTTTTCTTTCAACACATGAAACCAATTAATATTAACACATTTGGAAAGCTAAAAAAAAATCTAAATACTTTTGCATCTTCATTTATTATGGACTACAATATGTTAATACAAGGAATCTAAAATAGTAGGCATTAAATGTTTGCTTGGTTACTTCTGGAAGAGCTTATGGGCAGCAATAATACAATGAGCTGTGGGAAAAACAAGAAAATAGCAAAAATTCTACAAGCTGACAGCACCTCATTCTGATATAAGGAAGTCCTAAAGGTTAGTTACTTGACAGCACTGCAAACCCTATTAATACAGGTGAATGCTACAGAAATATGATAAAATGTACATGTAGCATGAAAGAAAAAAAAAGAGGGGAAGATGCTAAAGGTGAGGTTCAGAAAGGACTCATGACACCAAGCAGGAAGTCTAGCTTTTAAGCACCTCACTTCCAAAGTCGCCCAATGAGGAAGGCAGCCTTTGGGAGAGAGATTTCCAGTGCCTCAGTCTTTGCTCCCAGAACTGTTTTATGGAAAATGGACAACTGCAGAGACAGAAAATGTTTAAAAACAGGAAACAAAAATTTCCTTACCATCATCAAAATTACGAGGAAAAAAGAACTCAAAGATCAGACAGTAACCAAGCAGGAAAAACTCCTATTTTAAAGATACAGCAGCTGGAAAGTAAAAGCCATATGAAAACCCCACAAAAGAAACTGTTCTACTTTTACCATATTCCCACAGACTGCACTTTAATGATTCTTACATCTAATATATGAAAGATCTGACTCTTTAGAGTCAGATATTAGATATAACATAGCCTTCTAGTTTAGTTGTTTCACATTTTGAATCAAATTACCAGTCACTTTTGGAATAGAGTAGCCGTGAGATTGAAAAAAACGCCCAATACTGAAAGATAAAGGACAACTGCATAATCTATGGCCTGGGGGAGCTACTGTAATTATGTTAAACCAAACTTGGTTTCATTAAGATTGTCAGAATTTGCGAGTAAAATCCATTGTGTTGGCCCCCCCCACCCTAAGTTGTCTTTAACTTACCTGGGTTTTGTTAAGGCCTATATCTAAGCCTTGTACAAATTTTTTCAGAAATGCCCGCACAGCATCCCAGGGATAAATGCTGTTTGACTCATCACAAACCACCACAACATCTATGACAGAAGAACACTCTAAAAAAAAAAAAAAAGTGGACATTAAATGCACTTTCAGTCTCAATATACTTACAAGTCTTTGGCTAAATCCAGAGGAGCATATTTAGATCTCACACTGGCAACACTTCAGATCAGGTAGGTTTTGCCATAATGAAGACTCAATAAAATCATATGCAGATTTTGAGCCTTTATCAATTTCCACTGCTCTGGTGCAATGCCTCTGAATTCAGAGGAGCGAGTCCAGATTCTTATCAGCATTAGATCAGAATCCATCAATCCTTATGTGTGAGTCACAGGACTTTGCTTTTTACATGTACACATTTAAAAAAAATCCCAAATTAAATTGTCCCCAACACAGTGTATCCTGACTTTGTTTGATCTGTTTTTGTTTGTTTGTTTTTTTAAATTTTTATTGTTATTGAATCTGTTTTGCACATGTTGCCTTACTTTGAACAGCAGGAGAAAAGCTTCTTAGGATCTGGAAACTTGGACTGATTTCAGAACAGACTCCTGTAGCATAGTATTGGCTTCCACACTGCTGTGCCCACAAGGGACCACAAGTCTTTAAAAATAACAACAAAAAGAAACTATAAAAATAACAAATATTTGTCTCACTGTATCCATATACAAAAACACAATAAGCTGGATGACAGGAATATAGGATAAGATGAGCCTTCCTGGGTTACCAGGCCAAGTCCCTTGCTATCACCATGACAGTATCAGGTAACCACTTTCATAGACTTTTTCATAAAAATGATTTTCTATTTGTTGTCATCCTAATGCCTCCTAATGCAAGCTTCTTCCTCCAGACTATGCACAGTTATAAATTCTGGTAGCATGACTTAGTCTGCTTTAATCCATCTGCTCTAAAAAGTATTGATTTAAAACTAGGTTTGGTAGTTGCACATTGCTTATATGCATGCGGAGAAGTACTTCCACTATACCAGGAGGTGGCATCATAC
The DNA here is from genome assembly GCA_013399115.1 of Anseranas semipalmata. Lineage (NCBI taxonomy): Eukaryota > Metazoa > Chordata > Aves > Anseriformes > Anseranatidae > Anseranas > Anseranas semipalmata. The sequence goes on from VXAA01001428.1 coordinate 257,966, forward strand.
CCACGAGCATCTATGTAGCTCCAAATATGCAGAGAGAAGTTTTTATTGCAGTATATTCTAGTACCACGAACGGTGTGATAGGATTGAAAAGCCTTGTGCACACACACACAGATTTATTGATTTGAGAAGACTTGTTTTCAATGGAAATGCACTTTGCCAAAATATTTGCAAGTTAAACTGTTTCATCATCTCCAGTGAGGATGCACAATACGCACAATCCTACTTAGCTGCAGGCCGCAGCTAAAAAGATACGTTTGGCCCCTGCCTGCCAGGAAAATGATCTTGCTTCTTTGCTGAAAATGATCTCTATATAAAGAAAAGGTTTTGGGCTGGTTGCATAACAGTGAGAACTCTGATATTAGGAGGAATTTTACAAAAGTACCTGGATAAAAAGACAAATACTGAGACAGTATTTTGTCATCAGGATAAATGGGAGGATTTTCTTTTTAAAAGAAAATCATGTTAGGAACTCAAGGAGGAAACATACAAAGTCTGTCCAACAGTTCTGAAAGAAATGATAGCTTCAATACAAATACTTTCTGATTGACCTACCAAGTTAATCAAAGTCATAAGAGTCTAGAATATAGAAAATGCACCATCTCTATTTAGGAAAAGAAGAGAGAGCGATAGCATCATTACCCTTTTGTCAAGAATATTGGAAAAAAAAAAAAGTAATTAAAGGCAGAAGTAAATGGAAAATGAGCTAAATGACACATAGGTTTACCAGTGGCAGCTGGCATCAAACTATCCTAATATATTTAACAAGATGGCAATTTTTCCTAGACAAAAGAAAGGAATTATATCTAGGAGAAAATGGGATATGGTCTAGTGATCTAGCATGGTTATGGTCAGAAATACATGGTTACAGTCAGAAATTTAAGATGCATCACTAATACAGGGAAAAGCTTAAGAACTGATATTAATAAGATAAGATCATATTAAGAACTGATGAACTTGAAAAGTGGAATATTAGAAAGGGGCATAGACTTGCCCTTAAGGACTACTCCTAAGAAATATGGACATAAACCAGGAGCTCATTGGATAGAACAGACCAAGGAGTGGGTGGATCAGGCACTGGCTGATTACAGGGTGGCCATAAACATGCAGCCAGCATGCAAGGCATATATGGCCTGAAGATATGCAACAAGAAGCACTTGTATTTGAGACAGGGAAGTAGTAAATACACTGCACTGTGTCCAGGAAAGATTCATATGCAATACAGTATACATCTGGTCAGTCATATTCGAGACAAGTATATTTTAAAAAGCTCATTTTAGGCAAAAAAAAATGATTATCCAGCAAAGTGAAGAACATAAAAGAATGTTGTGTCAAATACACACCAGGCTGCGTCACACTCCAGCCAAGCAGCTCAAGATACCTTCCGGGAAAGAGCACACACTGGCACAATAGGCTGGAGTCTGAGAGAGAAGCAGCCACAGCCTGAAGGAGCACAGTGAGCTGGGATGGGGAAGCCCTGAGTGTGATACAGAGACCCCACCACAGAGCCCAGCTGCCAGAGATGGTGTCTCGGAGGTCCTGGCTGGGAGAGACTTGCAATTACGAGCAAACACAGTCTCTGCTTACTGTCCAGTTCTAGCCACATCTAAGTTACAGGGCTTTTGAAATTCATGGAGGCTGAGTCACAGATAAGCACCCGTCTCCAATACCCATTTCTCCTTCTGTCAAAAAGAACTCCCTTCACCAAAGAAGTGGCAAATTTTTCACATCTTAGCATTTAACTTTTGTTGTTGTTGGTGGTTTTTGTTACTTATTTCATGCAGTTTAGGCAGTCAGTCAATACCATATGGATCAGGAAATTCTTTTTAACTGAAAGAAGTTCAAGTATTATTAGAAAATGCAAATTTTTCTGCGGAAGATGTTTTAAACTGCTTCAGTCACTGATACTGATTAAAGTGGTTATGTGTGGGACAGTATTAATAGTAATTAAAGGTATTATTCAAGAGACAGAATAACATTTTTTTAACAAATATCTTCTCAAGCCAGCAATCAAGAAGAGAACTGTTGCTGTATTTTGAATTTATGATTAACCTTATTCTAAAGGAACTGCTGGAAAGCTTGGGATTAGATCTATTTTTAGGTACTTCAGTGAATTTGGCTATGTGGTAATAAAGATAAACAGTTGAATAATTTCATGATTACTATGAAGATGTAACGGAAAAACACCAAGCTTAAAGTAAGTTTCAAAGCTCATTTTTCTGTATTTTATTGTTTCACTTGATTACTGCACATACCTGGAATGTGTACATCATAAACTGGCATACATCTACACTCCAAGAGTTTCCAAGCTTATGGTTAAGAGTGTAAAATAGCATATTAAATAGCCCCTAATTTCCTTCCAGTTATTAAATCTCAGTTTTACAGGCTCCAAAGAGTTTGCAGAATATACACATAGAAAATGCATCCTCCTCCAGCTCAGTAACCAAATAAATCATATTGCTAAAGCAAAAGGCAGATCCATGGGACTGGAAATACTGGCATCTCAGGAGAACTGTCACTGTGCAAGTGCTTAAGGTGGAGGAGAGATCTCATACTGTCTTCTGAAAACATAACCAGAGCTACGGAAAATTGCCTTACAGATGTCCATGGTGGAAATATTCCTGCCTATGTTGTCTGACCTAAATTACAGAATTGTTAATTATATGCTTGGTGGCCTTCTCCCATAGGGTGTTTGCATAAATGCAGGAGACAATTTATAATTTTCTTGATTTTGGATCCTAGAAAGTGATAGTGGGATGGAATATTTTAAAATATGCAATATATATATATATATTAATCTATGCTGAATAATAAAATACATTTAGCTTGGACTTAATTAAAAAGTGTGGAGAATTCCAGTTTCTTCATTGTCCTCATTAATTTCTGTGTTTATTGAATATGTCGTCAATACGTACCAAAAATCCTCCTGTTTTTGAGTTCTGGATCAAGGTCAAACCAAGGTTCATATCTTCCTTTATCTCAGTCACATTTGGAATATTTATTAAAGCTGAAATAAAAAGAAGAAAAATAATGGCAAAATAATAAATGAGATATAGAAGCAATTTAGTAAGTTAGAATTCCTTTTCTAAAGCTTGATTTCTCAGAATCTAAGATGCCTCTTCCAAACACCTGCACAATATTTTAAGACATAAGAAATGAAAGCTAATCTTCATCAAAAATTTGCAAACCATTAGTTATAGACATAAATTAAGCAGGGCCATTTAGATTACCTGCCCTCAAGAGAACTGAAGGCAAAAGAAAGGAAGAAACTGTCATCCATCCAATTAAGTATGTTTGGCTGGCTTAGTAGCTGCAGCTGAGTAGCTCCTGTTACTCCTCAGGACACCAGGCTTCTTTAGACAAAAATACAAAAGAAACAGTGGAGGACAAAAATGCTCTGCTCCACAAATATAGTACACATCTAAATGTCTTCTGGAGATGAGGAGCCTCAGGGGCAACCTTATTGCGCTCTACAGGTACCTTAAAGGAGGCTGTAGCGAGGTGGGGATTGGTCTCTTCTCCCACATGCCAGGTGATAGGACGAGGGGGAATGGGCTAAAGTTGTGCCAGGGGAGGTTTAGGTTGGATATTAGGAAAAACTTCTTTACTGGAAGGGTTGTTAGGCATTGGAACAGGCTGCCCAGGTAAGTGGTTGAGTCACCATCCCTGGAGGTATTCAAAAAAACATGTGCAGATGTAGAGCTTAGTGACATGGTTTAGTGGAGGACTTGGTAGTGTTAGGTCATAGGTTGGACTGGATGACCTTAGAGGTCTTTTCCAACCTAAATGATTCTATGATTCTGTACTCTGCTGTACTGTATTTTCACTGTATCCAAAAGGGAATCCCATTTTATATTTAGTCTGTAAACATACAAAAGCAGAAAAGGCTTCATCTATGTATTGACTAAGTACAATTCAAAATGAGAATGTAACAAGAATCCTCAAGTATTAAGTAAACATCTTATAAATATTACTACTACTAACATTATTAAAAGGGCTGCTACAATTGACTAAGAATATAAGAGAGTTTATAAAGGCAGAACGATAATAGTTCCAGAAAAGATATAGTAAACAACAACAACAACAACAACAACAATAATAATAATAGTACAGTTGTACAATAAGCTGATGCCAGAAACCAAATCCACCTTGTGGATGTGTGAAATAAATGGTGGAAAGGCAAAAAAACCCTCATGTCAATATCACAGGGGCAGCTGTAAAAATATGTATAAGTGCTCACCCACAGTTAATTTTAGAACTCAAAAACAGCTAAGTGAAAAGGACAACAGTGAAAGAAGATCTTTTTATTCTTCAAGGAGCCTAAAACCAAGGAATGCTGATCTTGTCAAAGAAAATGAAATTCCTCTGAATTCATCTGAAGCAACATTCACACATACCTTGCTGGCACCTATTTGTGCTATTGGTCTTGCCAGTTTCCAATTGTTATTTTATTAGATAGATTGGCCTAGTACAAAAATGAGGAAAATCTGAACAATTTTGGGGGAGACATTATTCATCACAACTTACCTTCTAAATTCAATTTTTTACATGTGGTTCTGGGTGTACCAACAGGACATGCATAGATATCTCCAGTTCTGTTAGCTGGATAGCCACTCCAGGGTGAACCAACCAACAACCTAAAATAACAGGAACATCATTAGGTCTTTAACAATACTGGAAAAGCCCAGCAGCATTAATGCAAAACAAACCGAAGGTAGCCGATAAAGATGCTTTTACCAGATATAGTACCTAACGCTTTCAAGAGTTTTCTTCAGAGCTGTTCAGAAGCTAAGCTTTACTTACATGTTAATACATTGGATTCACGACAGGCAACTTTGGTAGAGAAGCCTCTGGGGAATAGACTGCCTCAAATATGTATACTGTTGTTATTGTGACATTGTGTCACAGTGTCAGAAGAAATACAGCACAAATATCAATATACACTGATCACACAAATTTAGAAATGTATGTGTTGTGGAGGGAGAGACAAAAAATGTTATTCTCCTGTTAGGTAACAGTTAACTGCTTCCTTTTAATTTATTCTTTTAACTGATAAGAAGCTTTCCTACAGGATCTGCTCAGCAACAGTAAGGTTCTTTTGCCTGAGCTTGAAAGCTACCACACCTTGACAACAAGGTGTGTAAGAGTAAGAAAGTAAATACTGCAGGTGATAACAGACTGCTGCATGAAGTATTTAATCCTGAATTAGAAAGCTAAGACTTTGATAATTTATGCCTATAATATGAAGTGATTCACTTTCTCCAACTTAATGAGATTCACAATCTCCAACTTCATCTGCCTTAACATTCCCCCTCCGATATTTGTTTTTCAAAACACCTTTCATATTTTATCTGAAAGCCTTCACAAAACCAACAAATTCAACCAATGGAAAGAACTAAAGAACACCTATGTTTCAGCACAACTCTCAGAGAGAGTGAAACTACCAGACAGCACAAGGCAGTGGAGCTCTGGAGGAGAAGGACAATTCTTTATTCAGTTTAATGTTCAGTGAAATGAGGGTAAGGTGAAACATGATGTCAACAGATGCAAAAAATTTAAAGGGATGATTAGAAAACAGGGACTTCCAAGCGGCAATATGATATGGAGCATAATCTACCATACTAATAATGGTAGTAATTAATGCTTTATGGTGCAGTAAAAAGGACAAACAATAGGAGCCCAGTACACAATACTGTTTCACATGAAACCGTCTTTTTTTAGTTTGCCAACAGGTTGCTAAAAGCTCGGCTGGCATCTCCTAAAATTTTATAGGTAGGTGATACAAATACTTTGCACTGTAAAACAAAGCATTTTATGAAATGATTATGTTTCAAAGAAGTTGCCTTGAATGCTAATATGATAGTAACTTTCCAGGGATTGTGTGATTTTGCTGCTCTAATTTCATAACTTGATTGAGTAAAATGGCTTTGATAAGATTACATAGTTTTAAATGCAGAAACAGTACTTTGAGTCCTTTTCACGTGTGTCAAAGAAAATATTGCTATCCACAATTTTTTTTTTTTTAGTTTATTTCACATCAGTTAAATGCAAATTTAAGAGCACAAATAATGTTATTTTGCTTTACCAGCTCAGTTGGGGGTAACTTTAGATTCTATTTAATTTGTGTAAGAATATTCTAAAAATACCTACCCCCTTCTCAATTACCTTGTGGAAATACAGTGATTCTGCAGTTGTGTGGATCAAACAACAAAAAAAATAAGCTAAACAAGTAAGCTCCCATAATTCTAAACACAAATCTAAATCTATGCCAACTATGCCTAAAGGAAATTTAATTTTGGCTTTTATTTAGTTTACACTCCTTATACTTTACTGGAAGTTATTTTAGTACGTTACTTGTCACTGGAATTAGACTGCAGTGTAGATTTGTGGGGCCCATGAATCTCAATGCACAACTATGCCATAAGCCAAAAAATGCCAGTCTGTACACAGAATTTAACACTCACAACTCACTATAACTGACACTGTCATTTTCAAAAATGAATAGTTATTAAACCTATTTCTATATTTGAATTAGCTAATCAATCTTTGCCTGAGAAAAAGTTATTAACCAATTTCTGCCAAGCCTAGCCCTCTACTGTTTTTTGCCAATCTTAAAGGTCCTAAGAAATAACTTAATTATTATTTCTCTTGTATCTTGAGACCTACTTAAGTTTAATACTATCCTTAATCTATATTATAAATCAGCAAGTCCTCCTTGCCTTTGAAAAGTAAAATAAATCATTATAGTACATAGTTACAGAATACTGCTCTGGGAAAATATATGTGTATCTTTCTAAAACATCAGAAATGAAGAAAGCAAGAGAGTATCTGGCTAGCATCCTGCTAGTGACAAAAATATTTCTTTACTGTGATTAAACAGGATGTAGATGAAGCAGAATGAAACAGAATGTTTCAGGAAAGAATGCAAGAAATGATTACTAAAATACTTGAAAATACTTGTTTTAAAATAAACTGTATCATATGTAATATATTAATTAAGGGCCTTCTTAAGGCATGAGTTAAATATTTATTTTTGCAAAACTTCATTATGTATCCTTGTAGACCGTCTTTACATAATACTATGGTGATCACTGTGTAATATTGCCACAGATTTTATTAGTCACCTCCTTAATCAGTCTCCAACACTGTATACAAAGCAAGTGAACTACATGAAGTCAAATAAAGTTCAGCAGCAATGCCATACCACACAGGCTGCAGGAGTGGCAGATCAAAGTGTAACAGGAATTATTTCTGGGAAATTACACCATGACAAAGCGAGTAACTGGCAAAGTGTGATGTAGCAAAAAAACAAAATCAGAATTCATGGTGAAGGACTAAATTCTCAGCTGTTGTCAAAGCACATTTTATACTTTATTTTTTTTTTTTATGCATTTGCTCTTTAATGTTTTTTTAAACAAAGACGGCTAACAGGAAATAGGAATATAAAAGTAGAAAGAACCTCTTAAATCATCTGGTTCTTTTCTCCACAATTACAGGAAGTGATGAATAGATATGAAGAACAGAAAACTCTTCACTCTCATAGCTGCCCCTCTGTATACTCTAAAACCCTTATCGCCATCTAACATTTTCAATCCTTTGAACAAGATGCTTAAAACCTCAAAAACTACAGTGAATTATGGCACAAGTTTTGACCAACAAACTTAAAAGACCTTGAAGACAGAAGCCAGTGCTGCTTCTCCAAGCTGGGAAAAGGCAAACTGTAGGTCATATAGCTGAGGAAGCAAAAGCTGGGCAAGGAACCCAATCCATTTTGTTCAAAAAAAAAAAAAAAAAAAAAAAAGAAAAAGATTTGGCCCAAATGCACCCTCTTTATTAAAACCAGAAGGGTTTGTAAATGTATCAGTTTCAACCAAAGTTGCTTCAGAAATGTGTCTTTTTGGCAAAATGTCTTATTGGTCCAAAGAGGCAACACGCCACCTCAAGAGAAAGGCTGCTGTACTTTGATCAGTAATAAGCAGTTTGCAATGATTTTTAAAACTGTTCAGTACTGCTATGAGTATGTGATATACCAATAATGCTAGCGCATATTAAGGTGTCATTACTGACATGATATCAAATCTAACAAAAATATTATAAAAAAGACAAAATCTGTAACATAAATTGCAATACAAAATTCAAAAATTCCAAATCCTAAGCACACAAATACAACTGAGTAGAGTGCCTGTAACTTCATACCAAAGAGCAGACTGAGATTTTAGCTCTATTGTGGGATGTATCCCACAATATGTTAATAAAATAACAGAAAATTTGGTCTCAATTTAAGGTTCAAATACAGATAATCTCATGACAGGGAAAAACAGATTATAAACTGAATGATTTTCTGTTTCTGTTGTGACTTGTGCAGTGGGCTGCTTAAATTTTTCTATTTGTTGAGTTTCTTCAGTGTTCAAAATTTTCCCTGACCTCATTAAACAGCTCCTGTCTGGAAATTCCCACCAGACACCGTGAAAAGCTTAATCTCTGCTTAGCTTGCAAGTTTGTCCTTGTTTATGAGCATCACACGCCATCAATGCACAGCAGACCAGACCTGGATCATCTGACTCTATAGAAAAAGGGTTCCCTCTGCTGGTTTGTGTCACAGCTTCCCAACCCGTACCAGCCCCCTGCACTCCTGGATGGATTGTCTTCTCTCTGAACTCATCTCCAAGCTGAAGTAGTAACATACTGCTGCATGCAGTCCCAACTCTGCTAAAATTTTATCATTTTCTATAGTCCTTATTACCTCGGGAGTTGTACCTCCCAGAAATACATCTTAGTAATATAACTAGAATCTGCTGTTTTGTTTTTTTTTTTCTGTATCTCTCCTTTCTGCTCTTTGAGAGAATAGAGAAGGATTTTTAAAGCTCTATATAATATGGCACTGTGTGATTTTATCATCAGAAACAAGGTCTAGGAAGTGATGGAATTTCTTGTGGATCTCAGATTCTGGATAACCTCTCCTTTGGAGAGAGCTGCCACCCCAGCTGTTGGACATGGTGAGCAGCTCCACTGTGACTGAACAGAGTTTTCAAGAGCATCACACACTTGCTGCACAATGAGGGTCTTATCATAAAAGCATGTGATGATGAGCGCTCCCTTCCGACACAAAGCAGCATCCCATCCTTATGCAAGGCCTCAATCTGTTTATCTCCCTGCTAGCTCAGCCAAGTCAACAAGTGCTCTGCACATGGACTGCAAGCCTGTGCATCACTTACAGGAGAAATCAACTCTAATGAACAGTCTGAGTGTTTTTAAATAACACACACAAGAAAAAGAACTATTGTCCCAAGAAAAAGCAAATAGCCTAGAAATGAAGAGAACAAGAGAGTAAAATGTGAGCGACTTTTTTTTAAGCGTGTGTAATGATTTCTTGAGAGGAAAACTGAAAAGAGCTTTTCTTCACTAAGAGTCTCTAACAAGTCACGGTCACCAGAACAAGTGCTAATAAAATTATCCTGAGTTTTGGAGCTATGATCAGACATTGTGCAATGAATGAACAAATGATGAAGAAGTGCCTATCTGCAGAAAACAGTCCCAGATTCATAATATTCATATTTCTGTGAGAGAACATAGAGAAAGTTAATCCTAAATTACTTTCCTTCCCATACTCCAGCATGTTGGCCAAGAAATCAGAAGTGGAGGAGCTATTATATCAGAAGTAACAATAAAAAAGGGAAATATAAAACAAAAATAGGTTGGTTGAGTCCTGAACCTAATGCTCCTATTGTAAGCTTACAGAAAAATTTACAAGGATAAAATGCATGACAATTTCTCCAGAAAATACCGAAGTACTCGATTCACTTCAGGCAAACATTCTTGTTTTCCTTCAGTAGCTTTACACAGAAGTTTTTTTTTTTTTTTTTTTTTTTAATAAAAGAATGCTCTGAACTATGGGTGACTAAACACATAATTAAAGCAGGCAGAAACACAGCAAGAAGCTACCACTGCATCAGACAAGGAGCAGGGGAAGTTCCTGCTCAAAGGAGGGAGAGGAAACACCGAGCTTCCAGTTCAGAGGATATAGCTTCTTACTTCCCTCTTGGTTACTGGTGCTAAACGAGGTAATGCCAGAGAAGCAGTGGGATCTAGGAGTCTTACATTTTTCCATATGCAACAAATTGTAACTGCACATTGTCTCTGTACAGGGCAATGAATAAAATGTCTCAGCTAGCTCTATAGTTTTGTCTGTTTTTTTCCAAACTTCTAAGTACAAAATACATTTTCATATGTATCTCCATAGATTTCAGACTCTGACATCTTTCTCTTTACTGAAAAAAGTTCAGCTACTTACCATCTGTCCATCATCAATTAAACAAACATATCAGTTTTTTGCTTTTTTGGTTCTGAGACTATGTTTCAATCTATGGAGAATGATGCATCTAAAATGTTGTCTCAGCTTATGATAATATGTATAGCTTGCATGACTTTCCATTAGTCCCTACCATGAAAGACACCTTAAGCTTTGTGGTTGCTGAGACTGCAGAAGAGAAAAGAACAATGTGTTTTCCACTAAATGGGTTTACTCTGGGTTAATATTTTAAAGTTCTTTTTGAGACCAATGTTACTAGAAAAAATATTTTACTAATTACTCATTAAGCCCAATGTTGTGGCAACAGTGGACTTCACATCAAATTTTATGCCTGAGGAAATGCAGCAGACACAAGGCCTTTGCTGGGTCGTGTTATGATATACATCCAAATACGTCATCCCTTGAGAAGTGAACAATTAACACTATACCAGAAACAAAATTATATAAATTTAAGTTCAGTTAATTTTAATAACTAGAAGTTCTTAGCCCTATTGATTTGTTTTAACCTCACCAATGTTAAAATGCAAAAATATCGCAAATATATGGACTGTGTAACAGAGATGCTATTGTTACAAGAATGACTGAGATCAGACTTAAAATGCTACAAGAAACTGTGATTCTGAGGAAACTGGTGTATTGGAGGTGAAAGTAAAAGCTTAAGAGTGAGAAGGACTTCAGACTGCATTGTGTAAAGGAAAAAACTTGAACATTCGCATGAATGAGTCTTTAAAATATTTTCAGTTTTGTTTTAATATAGTCAGTATTTACTAGTAAAAAGATAACTAATATAAAAATGAACAAATTGGAAGTAATTTAAATGAAGTTTGGAATTATAAAGTAAAAACAAGTTGCAATATTTCTTCTTTAACCACGTAATTGGACATATAACAAGGTGTTCAAAGTGCTTACCATTTGCCTTGTTCGTTTATAAACTGTTGAACTGCATAGCCAAACTGCTCTCTTGATGGACCAGAAAATATTTTTGCTTCTAGGAGCCCAACGTTGTAGGCTTCACAGCAGTTATGAAGAATGCCTGTTAACAGGAAGATTAATGTTATCACAGAAGCAATTAAAGAAGAATTTTGATCCCAGTGAAAAAGGCTCTTCGTCTGTGCCAACTCCCCCAGCAGAAGATGTAGCCTTTGACATGTGCAATAAAAAACAGCCTTTTCCCTACAGTACCCATCTGCCCATGCATAATGACTGTATACTATTCTTTACAGGTGTTATAATATTATGGGCGGAGATTAAGGACTTGTTCACTGTTTGGCTTAACAAACATTGCAGCATTACTAATGGGAGTGTTTTAGCTGAAGGGAAGCAAGAAATGTGATTCAGAGGTCTGTTATCCTCCTTTACCTCAAGATGTGTTAAGCTTATGGCACACCCAAACACATCAATGGCCTGCTGAGGTACGTTAAAATAAAAATCCATGGACAATAATTGTTAATACTGTTCCTATTCTATTGTTTAACTACTATTTAATGTTTGAAATACTGAAGCAAAATCAGATTATCTTCTGCATCAGAAAACCTATTTTATTATCACAATGTGTTTGTTTTCTGTCCAAGCAGCCAGAACAGTTGTCCAAACAGGAAAACTTGGAAATACAAACGTGGAAGATATCACTGCATTAATAAACTATGACACTTAATATTGAAACTTCACTTTGCTGTGATTATGGTATTAATTACTTTGTCATGGGCACTCGCATGCCACTCCATGCCAGTTTTTGGAGAACCAGCAGGATGGGCCGGGGATAAGGTTCTAAATGTCATAAGTTTGCAGGGTGCAGGGGTCCAGTCCTCACTCATAAAGGACCTGAATTCTTTCTGATGAAGGGCTGTAAGTGGACATCAGGGAAAGTGCCTACTACAGAAGCTGCAGGACCTCAGTTTATTATTAATGTTATTAGAGACCACTAATAACCATAAGTGGATAATTCTCACCCTACTTGAAGGTAGAAGTGGGATTGAGACAATGGTGGGATCCCACGAATAAGGTACAGCCCAGCTGAGGGACACCTTAGGGCTCCTGACAATCATCTAAAAATGACAGCAAAGGAAGAAATGGTGACCTGTGGTTGCACTGCTGAGGTTCCCAGGTGAGGAAAGTTCACAGAGTTGCTCACTGGTTAAACAACATCCCTCATATTTTCCCTCCCTTCCTGTCTGCCCAGACAGAATGAGTTTATCTGCTCTAAACACAAAATATGTCTCATCGCAGTTATTTAGTATGAGTCATTCTGTAATAGTGGAGGTCTTGATGACAGTCCTTTATAACGGGATCCTTTAAGGAGATACGTGCTGATCTTCAGCATCTTAAAAATCTGACCTTAAATTATAAGTGTTTCTCTAGCTTTGATGGGTGGAGAGCTAATTGTTGGTATTATTCTCTTCCAGGTTCCAAAACCAGCTTTGGAAGAGAGGTCAACAGGGATTAAATTAGCATAAAACAGCCCATCACAGTAGTTTAGCTGTAATAGTAATAACAATAACAACATAATAGCAATAACATTAAAATCACAACTGCAGGTTTGCAAGCAAAATTCACTACATGTAAAAAAAAAAATCAGCGCATTTCATATCTTAGCCATAGAATAGAAAACACAAATGTTACTAGCAGAAGACCAAAGGCAGCTCACATAGTTACTACTTTCTGATCACAAACTCAAAACAGGAAATCATACGTTAGTCATTTCAAACAACCACTATCTACAGCTGGCCTCTGCAAACCAAACAGTCACCCTTTGCTAAAAGTATAGTTTCTTGAGAAACATCATTAGAGAGAAAAATATTTTCTCAGTCAAGGTATTTGAGACTGGAGAAGAAAATTGTGTACAGATGTATCACTATGCATTCCATAATACTTTGACAGTAATTACAACCTCTTATAGTCATAGCTCAAGTCTGGGTTTTCGGGAGGGGAGAAAAGAGGAGGTGAGATAGATATTGACTATATAAAAGTTAAAATTACTGTGAAGACTTTCCCACTAATTCTTTTGTGATCTAATGTATCTGCATTTTATCAAAATATTTTGCTTATGTCATATCCTAGGTTTATTTTTGGGCCCACTGTTTTTAAGTTATCTTATCCTCTGTGAGAAATCACAGAATCACAGAGTGCTTGAGGTTGGAAGAGACCATTGGAGGTCTTCTGGTCTAAATCGAGTATCATTTAGCAGTGCCACTATTCTCAGAGGCCACAGGAGGCTCTACCACAGTGACACTATGTACTAACTTCCTGCATGCAAGAGAAGAATAGCTCTCCAAGTCAGGTGGTGTACATGCAAATAAACCCTGGCTTTGGAGTGATGAGCCAAAAGGGTCGTACAAAGATATACATTTAAAGTCTGACCCCAATGGCATCAAGAGAAAGAAGCTACTTGACTGCCTGGACTGTTACACAGTTACTAGCAAACCATATACCAATTTTAAACATATTCCTAACTGCTGTGTTGCCCTCTAGCCTCATACGCCACTTATAAGCAAGGTGCATTGCTCTCCAAGTCTGTACATTCAGCTCTGTGCATGCCCTCATCAGGTTACTGCTAACACTGGTCGCTACACTTGTTAAGAGTGATATATATTTTACTGTACTAGTAAGCCTGTCCTAACTAGGTTGTAGTACTAGAGATATATAGACAGAATAGGGAGAAGGAAATGTTTTGATTTGCTCCCAAGATGCGACATTACAGAGCCTATTTACAATCAGCCAAAAGCAAAAACACTGCACTGCTATAACTGTAGGCTGTTGTATGTGCACCGAAAAGATATAAGCAATAGATTTACACATTCACGATATTTAGTGGCCACATCCTTTCTAACATCCTGTAACTTCAACTAGTCAGGATCTCCAGGTATTCCTTACTTATTCCTTCCATTCCTTATTAGGAAGCAGCATAACGTGTCTACCTGGATGGAGCTGAGCACAGAGGACAAGGAGAATAGCCCTACCTACCTAACAAAATTGAAAATGATTTTATCTAAAAGGATTTTATCTTACTAATGCCATCTACTGACACTGCAGCCATCCCAACTGGTACTTGCAGCCCTAGAAGAAGGGGCCCCAAGATAAACTTCCATTTGTATGACTTTGGCGAACACACCTTAACACTGCTGCTGCCCGGTTGTCACTGGGTAAAAAGGGGTACTGTCATGCTTTAATGCTTCTGTGTTTCCAAGGTATGCATTATATCCAGGCCACTAGCCAAACTGTAAGTTAGCTAAATGTATTCGAAGTGCATTGGCCACTTAGGTGCAAATGCACTGAAGATCTCCTCTCATGTGTCCAAGGCTATGGTTTTATTAAATACAAGAGCCAGGACAAAAATTGCCAAAACTGGATAAAATTACAGAGACCAGATGTCAGAACTAACAGCCTGAAAAGAAACTCCCATGCTGGTTCAAATTCACCTAGGGCCAGTGTTAAGTCAGATAGTGGTTGACAAAGTGCATGCTGGGTTACGCATTGCCCATCTGCCTACCCCCATGCCCTCCCGTGGGCACCGCAGCATCCCTCCCCAGTTCTCCTATGGTCAAAAAAACCAAAAACAAAAACAACAACTAAAAAGCCAACCAACCAACCAAAAGAGAGCAAAAAGAAAAGAGCAAAAAAGCAACCAGAAATCTCTTGTCTCTGGAGATGTACTGTCATCGGCAATATTCTTGTGGATCAGCTTTGCCTCTCACCCATGACTACTTTGCAAAATCAAAGTAGAAAAGCTGGCAAATACATGCTGACTCACTAGGGACATTATCAAGTGAACCATGGTGTAAACGTACTTCAGTGACAGTCATTTTAAATTCCACATTTTGATAATTGATAGCAGGGTTTTTTTTATTATTATTTTAAATCTATTCCACACAAATCTTACTTGCTATGGCCTTGGTGATATCCAGAGAAGAATAATATATTAGCCATTTTCCTGCCATTTTCCTCCACCTTATATAGTGCTTATACTATAAGGACATCTTTTCTCCTTTTTGTACATTTATCCAAATACAGTATTCAGAACAAGAAATTCAAGCATTCGTAGACAAAAAAAAAAAAAAAAAAAAGAAAATGCTAAATTTGCTGCAAACCTATTTTAAGCCTGTGCCAGAATAAGAGGGTCTCTTATGCATTAAAAGGGTGCTAATCATTGAAGCATCTAGATTCAAAGTATGGTATATTTTAGGCTGGACAGATTCAGTATCTGTTGCTGCCTTCAGGCGATGAACTTTGATAATTTGAGAATCTCAAAATAAAGAAAACTAATCCACTATCTGGATTTTAATAGCTTTTGGTGACAGAATTCTATTTTGTGACCTAACAATCGTGATGAGAGATTAGTTGGGCAAGTAAAAATCCACTTCCTAACTTCAGTCTGTAAATGGAACTTTATTTACAGTCAAACAAACAGACTGCATGGAACAAAGGAAGCCAGATACAAGCCTAAAGCTTCTGAAGGCCCCTCTGAAAACTTCAAAAGCAACGGCTTCTCTCCAATGGCTGGGTAGGGGACTCAGTCACTTTGATTTAAAGAGGATTGCTTCATCAAGCAGGGTGGCTCCCAACCTGAAGCTTCAGAAAAAAAAAAAAAAAGTTAGAAAAAAGTCCTTAATGGGATGAAAGGAACTGTAAGATTTCCAATAAAACTCCAGTATCACTTTTTTTCTGGGAATTCCCACATTTCAGCAACCGAATTTCATTGTATACAGTAAGAGCTGCAGCATAGGAATGCAGCTGCTTTTATACTTCTGCAACACTGTTTTCTTGCTCCTAGTAGGATGAAAAATAATACATGTCCTGACTGTACACCTTTAAGCCTGAACATGTGGGAATTCTTCTGTAACTACAAATGACATTTAATGATGTCTATAATGTCTTCTCTTTGCCGTTGAAGTACAAGCTGAAGCAAGTTTTTGAAGTAATGACTTATATAAGGTACACCCAGTTTGTAATTGTTTTGATTTTGTAGGCAAAATTCAGATCTTAAAGTGAGCAAGCAGAAAATATCTATTGAGTAATCAATCATTTAATGCTGTGATTACAACAATGGAGTGATTGTAATCTTTTATTCAGATTAAGCAGTATAACAAAAATAAAGTTGTTTAATTAGATGAGAAAAAAAAATGAAACATGATTTTGTGTGTTGGATAACTTGGTTTGTCAAAAAAGTTTATAAATGGTTAATAATGTATACTAAGAATATTACCAGTCTGCATTTTGTGTCATAGTAAGTGTTCTAATAAACACATAATTTTGTTTTAAGTCTAAATACTGAATTTGTTCAGTCATCATATACTACGCTGAAAAGGTGATGCTGCAGTTTGAAATGGTGGCAATATATGACATAATTCCATAATCATATAGACTCGCTTATGCCAAGTCTCAGCTCTGATTCAGATATTCAGTCAAATAGAGACATTTACTGTTGTTATAGTTTGCATCAAACAGGTCTAGCAATCACATATGAAGAAAAATCACATTATATAGAAAAAAAGAGGACTCAGTGGAATTTGATCACTGAGTCTATAAAGATCCACTTCATACTAAGCATTAGTTTTAAATTTATCTATTATTAACCTTGCCAGTAGAAAATATTATGATGAAGGAAACTTCATATTTTTCCCTCAATGATATGACATTTTCTTCTTCAAAAAATTACTAGCTATAAAACAGAAAAAGTTCATTACATAATCCAGCTAAAGCTACCATTTGTCTTTGTGAACAAGCCTTCACTCCACTGTGTCAGGATAGGAAAAAGAAACAGCCCCTATGCTCCACTCTGCACCGTAACACGGCCACAGCTACGATTGCTGCCCACTGCGCAGCACTACAGCTTCAGAAACCCTCCCAAAACAGGGCAGCAGAACCCAGTAAACACATACCCAACATCAACAGCACGTCTCTGACAGGTTTGTAACTGAGCAGTAAGGATTGCCAATTGGAAAAAAAAAAATGGCACAAGAATTAACTCTCTTTTTGTTACATAAGGGATACAAAATAGTGATATCGCATTTAGGAAGACATCTAAATACAGGGAAAGGAGGGGGAAAAAAAAAGAAAGACAGAAAAGGATTGGGAATAGTAGGACTAAGCCTGTAGTCACTGAAGAAGATAAAGGCCATGACCTAGCATTATGGTACAAGCATGATGGCATTACACACATTCTTGCGTGGCTTTTTAGTCCATGAATTGCTTTGGATAAAAATATAAAAAAATCCCACTGGATTATTGTCTGCTTCCTGAAGCAGTTTCATAGATTGGCAGCCAGTAATATGTTTATGGCCTACACTGCCTTAATTGCTCACTCTAGCATTTTTTAAGGTATCTAGTATTTCCAGAAGACAGCTTTTAATTGCCTTTCATGCTAAACTGCTCCAAGAGATTACATAAAAGCAAATTCTACCAAGAAAATTTTCCCTCTGGTCACAAAGATTTCTTCCTCTAAAGAATACACATCAGCAGTGCCCTGAAACCTGCTAGCCACCAGGTGGGACAGAGAAAAAGAAAGTAGTGGGAGGGAAGAGAAAACTTAACAACTCTTGGTTTCCTCTGGCTTCATCTCACAGTGGATTGCACACTCTAGTTCAAGTTTTCTCTATGTCTGAAGCAATTCTAGGGGATCTCTTTGCGGTGGGTTTTATGGTGTTTTGCAATTGTGCAAGCTCACATTGGATCTCCTTATTTGTCAGGGAACTTGCAAAGGCACTTTTGTCTCACCCCAATACTCAGCTGGTTATTGTTTTCACTCCTCTGCAAAAATTAACTGAATTTGGCTAACGGTTTCCAAAGTTAGCAAGGGAATACAGGCTCCCACAGACACTCCCCACACTGTATTCACCTACTATCCTCGAAATACTGGGCAGAAAGGTGGAATGAAGGCAGGAAGAGAAAGTAGTAAAGTTATGAAAGAGGGTAGTCAAGTAGAATTTGCTTCATATTAAGTATATTCAGTGTTATCTTATTGCTTTTTCTTAAAAGGCAACAATATGTTTAAGAGTATAAGAGTAAAATTATTCCCTTACTATTCAGAACCTATGTTATCAGAGCAATAATCCAACTGAAATTAGTCAACTATTCTTATAGAATGAACAACATATAATTTGGACAGTTTTCATAATACATTATGTTTTTTAAGGTTTTATTGACAAGACTGTGAATACATAGAGAACAAAGCATCCAGCATGCAATTACTTGATTCTATTGAATTGCAGCATAGATATTCTTCATTGTGGCTTTTGGAAGCCACCAAGTAATTATCACTGCAATGAGCTTGTTCAGGGAGCAAATCTGGCTCAAAACAAACCTCTTTTTTCTTTTGCCAACATATTAGTCTTCAGCCTGATCTGCTTTACTGTACTGCTATGTGCATTGTGTAGATGCACAGGCAATGACATCAAACCAAGTTCTTTTTCATGTAAAACAAGTAATTCTATATTGGTTGCACTGTTTTAAGTTTTTCTGTACATGAACGTAAATATGAAACACACTTTTTATACATTGCTAATATACTCATACTGTCGAATCCAACCTACGTACGGCAGGGAAAATACTACTTATAATTTAACCTTCACCAGTGAAGGTCAGGATAAGCAAAAAATAATTTCTCATTACATTTTTGCTGTATATTTCTCTATTGTTTGTATTTTTCTCCAATGTGCACAACTTTATCAATGTCACAACAACACTTAGAAATCTTCAGCTCATGTACTGAAACACTGCTTTTATCATCACTATTAATCTGTTTTATTTTAAAATGAACATATTTCTTATGAAGGAAAAAAAACTCTAAATAAATAAATAAAAACAGAACATAAACTTTTGAGAGGAAATCAAAAGGAGAAAAGAATGCGATTGGCAAGACACTGGATTATTTGTACTAGAACTCAAGACTATTTTATAATCCTCACTTCTACTACTTTGTTGCTTTGTTGATATTTCGTCATGTTTACAGAAGTCTTAAAAGGTAAGTCCTGATTACTGTTTCATCTATTTGTTTTATTTTATCTTGAGACTGAAGTTTTCTTCCCATCAGCTATAATAACTCAAACTATTTAATAATTAACTGAGATTACACAGGTTAGTGTAGAAATAAATCAGAAGCCACAAAAAAAAAAAAAANATGCCCAATGCCTCATTTAGTAATAAATCCTCCCCCTCCCTTTCCTCCCTCCCTCTGAAAAGTTTTCTTGGCTTAGCTGGCCAACTGTGTCTTCCTGGAAGTAGGTCAGCTCTGAGCCTGTAAGCTTCTGAGTGTGTGAAAGTCTGAGTCACTGCCTTTGAATTACAACTGTTTATGAGAAACTGCACTGAAGAGTTACCAATAACCTGCTATAAAAGCAAACAGGATATAATACAACAAATTGTGAATGAAAAGTAGAAGAGCCTGGGATAATGCTGTTAGCTGCTGTCTATTTTACTGCTCTGTTACTGCTACATAGTACAAGATCTATCTAAATTTACCCATGACTGCATTAGTTACTCTTGAAGACTCTCTCTTGATAACTCCCTATTTTTTGCCTACGCATTGCTCTCCTCCGTTCCCAAAGCAGATGAATGTGCTGCTCTTCATCTGGAGTTAAGAAATCTCAACAACCTACTGTACATACAAGGACAAAGTCACGTTCAAGAGAAGCTCCTGCTGGACTGACAACTTCCTATATGTTTTTAATAAAGACAGCAAGTATTTGGACCTTCCCAGACTTATTATCCTGGCATGTTTCCATCTTTAAATCCAGTGGGAATAAGTTTCTTTAACAGAAAACTGACAGGAATTGCATCTTTTCAAACTGACTTGCAGTTTTTTCTTTTCTTCCTTGATCTTGGTAAAACACACAGGATTATTTCATCTTAGCTCTTAGACTCCCACAATTTGTTCTCAATAATACCACAGATTAAAAGTACACACGGCTAACAAGCTGTACACACATATATGCTCTATATGCAGTTAAGTTACTGGCTTCACAAGTAACCATCATGAAAAAAATCTTCATACGCTTCCCTATGATAAAAACTGACTTTTCATGCAGCATTCACTCCAGCAACTTCTCTTCCCTCATGCTCACATTATCAGTTGTTGAACCTTTTTTTAAACCGTCAATATTTCCAAATATAGTCAGAGCAGCATGAGCTACATGAGGACTGTAAGAAAGGAAATGCATGTCATCACACAGAAGCCAATGTGACTGTTATCTCTGTATCCTATTTTCTTGCGTTTGCTCTTCTCAGCTGTTATGAAAGCCTGTTTGTACACAGATGAACATGCATGTTTGTACACAGATACCAAGAAGACCGAAAGCAATGAAAGGGATCTGTATTTCCCTGTGTATAGTACACTCTAGGCTATATGAGAATTTCATTGTGTGATATCCTGTAAGAATATTATATTATATCATATTATATCACTGTTAAATAGCACCTGAAAAGGCTAAATTAGAAAAAGGCTGATGGACTTGCCTCACGATTGATCCAGTGTCACAGCCTGCAGCATGACGACTGAACTGGCTTGAAAGCACCTCTGCCATCATGATCTTCAGGACACCACATTTAGGGCCCTGTTCCTCCATCACAGCTTCTCAAGAGCTAGTCAGGAGCTCAGCTTTCTGGGCTGTATACAACAACTGCATCAGCTGTAACAAGTTCACTACACTAGCTTCCTGCAACAAGAAAACCCCCAAAGCACCACAGGATATATAATACAATAGTTGGAAGAGCTATAATTATCAAAACTTTTGTTTTCCTATAGCAGACTTAATGACTATTTGTCTCCATTGGTTGGAAGGGGAGCTCATGGCCCAGCAGACTGAATGGTAGGTGGTCCAAGCCACTCGCCTGAAACTCATCAGTTTGAAATCATCAGGTCTGGCACCAGGCAGAATGTGGGCTCATTAAAATCAGGAAAACAATCCAAGGGTGCCCAGACTTCAGCAGCTGCCTAACCCAGACCTAACTTAAAATTATCTATCTCCTAGGTTTTGTAGCATATACAAATTTAGAATGATACAGGTGCAGAAGCACCCCTAACAGCAAGGTTATCCTACCTGAGACACACTCTGCTATCATGGCCAGAGTTGATGAACGATTCCTGGATTAAATAACTTCTGCTCTAAATAACTAAATGATTAAACTATTTACCAAATGTAAATTACATGAGCAGTCCAAAAGGGCCAGCTCAGAACTCCTCTCCTCTCAGCTCAGTGCCCCAGCCATTAGGCCACAGGCAAGATGTGTCTTTGCTTGTCTGCCTAGAAACATGAATATGCACCCTGGGATGAGCAGAGACCAGTTTCAATAGCAGAGGCTGAGAATACTTCTCATTGACTGCTTTATTGCCTGGTATGGAAGATGCTTCTGGTAAAGTGAGAGAGGTGAATCCACATTGCAACGTGCCTCAGGGGAGAGCTAAGCCCACATGTCCCAGCTGATTATTATCATCACTTCTCAGGCAGCTACTTCTTGAAAAAGAGCTCAGCTAGATGCCTCCTTCCCAATTTTTTCCCCAGCCCGTACCTCAGGGGAAGGAGACACGTAACGCAGGTGTCTGAGAAGGATGGCATCCAAACATTCCCCCTCCGCCTACTTCTGGACTGCAGGAGCCTTTCTACTTCACATGCAAGTATTTTTCATGCACTTTAAAAGTGCCTAAAAGTCTCCACTAACTCTGCCATTCTGGCCCACATCAGCTGGAGCAGGGGTGCCAGGTTTTGGGTGCTGTGGGGTGGTAGCATGCACTGTCCTAGCCTTCAGCCCATACACAGGACTCTAGTGTATCTGGATGCTTATGGTCAGGTGGGTGATGCTATCTCTGATCAGAGTTCAGAAAGAAATTCTCTTTTGTAAAATGCAGCCATTGTACATTCTGGGCACAGAAAGCAGGTCCATGTATATTTATAAAGAGTTTTCTGGAGATAATATTTGTTTCCACAAAAGCAAACAGTTGCTTTTTGTCTAGGAAAGTCTATTGTAGCTGTAATCAACTTCTGTGAAACACAACTCCAGGGACTCCTAGAGTATCTTCTTTACTCTATTTGTTCAATACGATGAACTGGCTCTGGGCAGTTTGGAAAAGAAAACAAAAACAACAACAAAAAGGGAATGAGTAGAGATGGTAAAATGAAAGAAGATTTGGCTAGAGTCAAACAAATAACTATTATTAGCAGAACTACTAAAAGACTACTATCCAAGCAGCGCTGCTGATTTTTTTTCTCTATTGTTTTGCCCATCTTAATAAGGGAGTTATTTCATTGTCAGTCATTTCTGCTGTTCTAAGTTTGACTGGTATGTATTGCAGGCATATCTAAATGTGAATGCTATTTGGTGGGCATAGTTAAATGACAGGTCAGGCCAGATAAATTTTTTCCACTTATGAAAGGTCAGCTAAACTCTCATTTGAGAAATTTCAGCTAAATCTGCATTTAGTATCTATAAATCAAATCAGTTCTATATGCACCAGAAGTAGTGCACATAGTGATAACTCAGTTTTATACCACACAGAAGGAATACTGGATTAAATTGCTGTCTTGTTCATTATTAGAGCACTACATGTATTGCCTTACTAGCATATACAGTTAAGACAGTAGAATAGCTGAAAAGTAATTTTATGAAAAGCTATTAATGAAAATGTGCCATTCTTCACTTAACAGTTACTGTTCTCCTCATCTTGAAATAGAAAGTGCAAATAAAGATGCCATGCCAAGCAGCATTCTTGTCTCACATCCCGCAGCAATATTTGTTAACTGTCTAGGATGCATTAGGTGACCAGGAACAAGTCACCCCTCTTCAGACAGGCCTGTATGAAGGGGATTCTTTCTATATTTTACTTTCCTTAGCCTATTGTAGCATATTGCATATTAAGAAACCAGGCCACTATTTCTTGACACATGAATTAAAGGAAGAATGATAAACTTGGAAGCAGGATTAAAAGGGGAAAAATAAATCGGGAATAAGCCAGGAGAGTTCCACCAGGGATGTGCATAACTTGCAAACCCTTCACCCTGTCTACCAGTGATCTAAAAGAGACAAAAGAATCTGTGA
The DNA here is from genome assembly GCA_013399115.1 of Anseranas semipalmata. NCBI lineage: Eukaryota > Metazoa > Chordata > Aves > Anseriformes > Anseranatidae > Anseranas > Anseranas semipalmata. The sequence goes on from VXAA01001428.1 coordinate 281,295, forward strand.
CATTCATCATGCGTGACATTCAACCATGCACATGCTATTGAGTTATACACAAGATGTCTTTGCTCATACAACATTCAAAGAGTCTGTGTTTATCTTACTTCTTTGCCTGTACAGCTCCTCTTTTAAGTTCTGAGTAATGTGCAAGTCTTATTAGATTTTTGAAGAATATACGTCTCCAGGAGAAAATAAAACTAACTTAGTCCCTGAATAGCATTTCAGGATCCTCAGAGGACTAATTCAAAGTAACAATTGCTGGCATTCAGAACGTTGAATTTATTTGCTAATTCAGAAATACCAGCCTGATTTGGAAATGATGTAAATGTTCACACAGCTTATATTGACTCCACTGGATGCTTTTAGTATCCTCCACATCCAAAAAATGAGTGCAGCATGAGCAGGAAGAACATTATCTCATATTGCTTCACAGGGATACACACTCACACTCAGTTAATATAGACAGAAAGTGTCATTTATCCAGTGTATTCACATTCAACTATTTTTATTTGCCCTTTTATCAGTGCCATGAAAAAGGGGTATGTTCGTATAACTATTTAGCACAGATACATGTCAGTCTTTCACTTAAACATTTATAAATAAAAATCCTGCTCTGTAATCCTTTTTAACAGAAATGAAAACTAAGGCTGAGACTGTTCTCTGATGTCCTTGACTAATTTGAATGGGAACAGTACAGCAAATTTATTTACACACACACACACAAAAGCTTATCAACTCACTTTCTCTTGCTTTACAGGGTCTGAAATCCTAACACAGCTCTGTATCACAAGCCCAGGGATCACTTTGTGAAGAAGAAGTCCTAAACATGAACATTGCTAATGGAAATGTCCTAAAACAAGCAGATAACATGTGTTGGTATGCAAGTGCATGGCTACTCCGATGAGAAGCCAGCCTGTGTCCTGTCTGCATTTCAGCATGGTAACCATGGAAATGGGAACCAGCCTGCACAGAGCCTAACAAAGGAAACCTTGAAATGAAAATAACAACAGCGACGAGAGACTGGCCAAGATTTCCACTGGGGAAAATGACTGGTCTGAAGATGGATAAACTCCCTTTTACCTGCATTAACCATAACGGAAAGTATTTTATTCACATTTACCTGTTTGGGCATTAAGCCATTGTATTGGCAGTTCCAATTATTAGCCCTCATGAAAATACATTACACAAAGTACATACAAAAACTACTTTCATTCATTTAAAATTAACAATAGCAAAGAAAGACCACAATGAATAACATTTATATAGTGACTAAGAAAGACAATGAAATCAAGAACTATCAGTCCTTTTACTTTTTTGACTTCCTAAATGAAAATTCTGTGCAACTGAATAAAAATAAAATAAAAAAGCACAGAGCAATTCAAAAATTGTTCCAGAGTCAGACAGCATATAGTTAAAACTTGTTGGTAAGGTCTCATGTTTACTTTGCCCAAATTATGCACAAATAAACATTAGCTGTTAATGTGTTTAGGAGTGTGATGGTAATACCCTGTATGCTTTCTAAAATAAACATCATTTGTACAAAATACAAGTCCTGTAACACAGTATGAATGATGCCTTACTTCAGTGTGCAATGCTGTGAAAGGCAAAACTCCAAGAATAATATATAATAACGCTCCTGCTACCTGACAAGCTCTCTGAAAGTAGGAAAAACTAGAGATAGTTTTAGTTTCAGAAAAGTTCATATTTGGGTCCTGCTTTCAAACAATCTTCAGATTTTAGAATGTTTTTAAATAAAAAGATTACTCACAAATAGGACAATAAAACACCAAGGTGACAAACGATGATCACAAAAAGGGAGAAAGGCAAAAATAAGGGAGGGCTGTACAGCTTTAAGTTGATGTGGAGGGTTTTGTGTGTTATAATAACATTTTCACCTGGACTTTTGACTTCATTTTTTGTACCAAATGGGCTATCTTCACTTGCTATTCAGTTAAGGGTTTTCTCTGTTCTGCTCAGCACATGGTCTTGTACTTTTTATGTTCACTACCTAACCTACTGAATTAGCAGCTTCCTTGTGTGTTCATCTCTACATCTTTTGACCATAAACATCTAAGTATTTGCAAATGACTGTGAATTTATTTTTGAACACTCATGTGAAATGAGAGATCCTCAGCCTCATTAAAAAAAAAAAGAGGTCAAAAGTACTTACCACTTTTGGATATCTAATGATACAGCTAAAACCTTGTTTTTTCAGAATACATAGCACATTCAAAATACAATTTCCATTGACTTCATTCACAGCTGTGAATACACAGCAGCCTTGCATGTCAAGATGCACTTTCACAACCAGCTCAAGCCAGTGGAAGTGTTGGCTACCAGTGAAAGAAACTTTTCCAGCTTCCCTCCTTCCCTCCCACCTCTGGCTACAAGTTCTGACTGTCCCCTATGCCAGTGCTAACACTTAAACAAACTGCTCAAGTGAACAGGATCAGGTTAGCTGGTCTCCAAAACTGACCTGGCCCAAAAAAGGGAAAAAATTATTCAGGCAAATGGGTCCTTGACCTGTTCCCCAGACCAAGCCCCAGTGGCACCACGGGGAAACTGGTGGGAACACACAATCAGGAGAGGATGAAATGTCCTTGCAGCAGCAGCCCCACATTCAGGTCAGCTTAACCAGATTGTGAAAATGCAGCTACAGTTTTGAGAACCCCTGGCTGAGCAAAAAGAAAGAGAGGAACACAAAAGCTCCAACCACGTGTCAAAGATTTGATTTAAATGACTCGCCTGAAATTGCACTGGGCTTTTGTGACAAAAAAAAAAAAAAGGCAGAGAAAGAATCCAATTCTGCAAGGAACAACAACAATATATATAGATATAGATACATACATCTTTTCTCTTCATCCTACCTTTCTTTCCCATTCCTATGGCACCTTCTAATTGCAATAGTAGGGGAGGCAGGACTCTCAACCTCTTTTCTGATCATCACTACCTTCACCTGTTCACAGGCAGCCACAGCAGCAAGGATATGGACCTGTGTCCAAAGCACTGTGTGATACGCTGATGTGCAAAGGGAACAAATCCAGGTCGCTAACTTATTTCTTGCACTTCCTAACTTTCACATGTTTTACTCAGCTGTTTTGTCACAGTGTTCATAGAGTTTCCAGTTCTCTGGGACTTAAACAAAACCGATCGGAAAAAAAAGACTGTTAGTGGGGTCTTCCCCTGTCTCACCATATAGATCTACAGCCCATTGCCAACGATGCTGAAGGACACTGCTGCTTCCTGGAACAATGTGATGCTTTTCATCAGCAAGGGTCAATTATGTACTGAACAACAGACAAGGGATTACACTTGGAAATTCTGGATTCTATATGATGTCTCAGAGAACCACCCCTTCCCAATTTCACACAGGATTGCTTTCTTCCTCCAGGCTGTCTGGCTCTAACAGCTTGAGAGCTAGTGGTACTCAAGTGGTACACATATGGTCCAAAATGCATAACCCTTATTTAGTGGTGATTTTTCAGTTCAGAGTGGAATAGTGTGAGGCATATATGCTTGACAGAGTGGGGATTTTAAGAACATGCCAGAGTTATATCTCCAGAAGGATCCAGAAGCAAACTGGAAAGCAGAGATTGCTGTGAAAAATACCAAATAACACAAGAACACAAGGGAGACAGTTTCTGTGTTCGCAGATATTGACTTAGACCTCATGCAGCCCACTGCAACTGTAATAGCAAATAAAGTCTGATGAGCTCCATATCAAGGACGGACAGAATTTATGTTAAAATCAAGCTGATAAAAAATCGATTTCTTTCCAGAGGAATGAAATTTTCCAAAGGTTTGTTTCTTGGCCAAATTTGGGTACATTTTCAAGACGATGCAAGTAACACCTTCCTGCCAAATTTCAAATATCTGCTCTGAGGTATGAGGGCACTAGAGCTTTCCAAAGTAAATGTTACCAAACTTGAGCCCAGGAAAGGCACTGTATTTTCCACTGGCCACACTGTCAGGAAGAGCTGGGCTATTTTGGCTCTGATTTTTTAAGAACAGCCTAAGGAAGAAACCGGATGTTGAAAATGCAGATTTAAAGAATTACAGATGGTGAACCTATAAGCAGCTAAAAACAGTGCATTTCAACAAAAAGCATCAGGCTTTGTTGTATAGGTTGCACTATGAAGTCCTCCAGTTATTGGAGGTCATAACACAATCTACTTCTATGTACTATATACTGTTTGGTAACCAGGTTATAATATCAAAATGGTAGTTCTATCACATTTCTATTTCTTTCTTCTTGTAGCATCTATGAAGTCTTAATGACTTTCCAAACAAAAATACACACCAAAAAACAAATAACCCACACCTTTACTAACTGTTGTGTCACTTTTAGTTGAGTTTGGAGATACAACAAAGCAATACGCTTATGTGGTCCATTTAATATAGCTGATAATTCAGAAATGAATATACTTACACAAAATAAAGTTTAAAATATACTTGGGATATTTTCTTGCTGGATAGCTTAATTCAACTAAGATAGCCCAATTAAATTCAAGATTACTGCTTTTGAAGGTTAAAGAGCTCACCAGAATTCAATCACCGCAGAAGGACTACATCGCTCAGAGGAAACGCTCCCTTCCTGAAACTTACTCTTTCCTTACTTTCCTTCTAGTTCTGTAAGATCAAAAAAGGCTTTAAAGTGAGTATTAACTCAGCAATTACATCTACTAACATCAAATGTCACGACACATCTGAAATCAAAAGTATGTCAGCTTTCAACTCTGTATAAATGAAGACGAATCATTGATAGTGCCTGAACAAAGCAGACCCATCCCATTTCTGTCAGTCTTATTGCCATGGGAATCCTGCTCTCACAACCAGTCCTTATCTTCTGCTTTCAGCACCGCTCGACAAACCTTCACAAGTCCCAGGACTTTTACTCTGGGGCTTATAGGGCATGTTAATGCTCCTGGTGTGCAGTGACCATAACCAAGAGCATAAATGATGGATTAAGCAAAAGTGCAGAGTGGATGCTTTGCCCCCTGATGCTTTCAAGGATTTTTCTTTTTAAGAAAACTACCAAGTTGCTTGTGTACGGTATATCTCATCACAGGTTAATATTGTCGCATTTGATTTCATACCCTGCAGCCGCACATTCCACTGCAGTGTTTGCTATAGTTAATGAAAGAACAAGTTGGAACAGCTCATCAGTGAAAACTCATTTTTATGCCTCTTCTTCAGTGACTTGCTAATTAAGGGTTTGAGAGAGCATACAGTAATATTAAAACACTGAAAGTGCTTGGGAATTTGCTTATGGCAAGTGAATATGATGGCTTATAGTTCCCAGGAAAATATATGTAATGGCAATTTAGTCAGCCAAGAGAAGGAGGAGATGGTTCAAGTTTCCCTGTCCTTTTCCAAGGAGAGACATCTGCCCAACAGGGTGGGATCAGACCTACAGGATTTTTTGCAAATTAGGCGCAGCGTTCACAATAAAGAGTATCATCTTCCCTTTTCGAAAGGTACAATCCTCACGCAACTGTAAACCCGGGCAGCAAACTGCACCCACACGCCCGCCCCCAGCACCACCACCATTTCACTGAAACCCGAGCTCGGTGCCACTACAGGAGTTCAGGGCTTGAACCTGCCTCCGAAACACGGGCTCGCCGCTTGCCCCAGAGCATCGCACTGCACGCACGCAGACGCGCACTGCCGGCCCAGAAACCCGCGCAGCGCCCCGCTGCCGCGGTGAGGGGCGGCAGCGCCCGGGCTCCACGCCCGCCCCGCGCCCCGNCCGAGCTGGCCGCTTCCCAGCGCGGCACTGAGCGCCACCTGCTCCTCGCCGCCCCGAAATACCCCTCCTCTTCCTCCTCTTCCTCTTCCTCCTCCTCCTCCTCCTCCTCCTGCCCGCCCCCTGCGCCCCGCGGAGACCCTGCGGCCGGGCCGGGCCCTCCGGTCCTCCCCCCGTTTCGTTCCCTAGGGGCGGCTGGGCGAGAGCCCGCCGGTGTGTGCCCGCTCCGCCTCGCTGCGCTGGGACCTGCCGCAGGGCTGGCTCCAGCCCCGGCTCCCTGAGCCAATACTTCGGAGGCGGGGGGATTCCTCTTTCCCGGTTTCGGAGTCGGCTGAAACTGCTGAAAATCATGGTGAAATTTTTGGCTTCTAAAACAGTGCAGTATGGTTGTTTTCCTCGAGTTTAATATTTTGTACTCAATTACCTTAAGCCTGTATCTTCTCCTTTAAATTAAATTCCTGCAGAATATGCCCTCAGCTGTGAGGAGTGCAACAGGATGCGGGAGCCTTGCTACTCAACTGATCCGACGCTGGCCATTACGGCGACGATGTATAGCCTATGCAAAATAATGCCTTAGGTGCCCGGCCAATATCCAGGGACACAATGTGAGCCGGTAAAAAAAGCCGGTAAAAATAGGAAGGTGAGGATTTCTACTCACGAAGAAATCAGAAAGCAGTGCAAAGTGCAGGTTTACCTTTGTTCTGTGAAGCTTTCAGCCTATTTAGCCCTGTCAGCACCATTTGAGTGTTGTATATTCAAAGTATTTGAGAAACCTTCCTTTTCTCCATCCCACTATTCTGGTATGTATCAAAACCTGTGGTGCTACCTATTTTATACTGGAGGTATTCTGTTTTTGCAACAGTGATTTTTGGTGAATAAATTTGAACTTTCTGTCATTAACATAGTGGAGTGAAAAAGACAGTTTGTCTGGAAACTTGAAATAGAAATGCTTTTTTCCTTCCCCCTGCTCATCATCTAGGTCACAGTCCTTTTAGTGTGACACAGACCATAGCTTTTATTTCAGGAGTGTTATAAAAATACACGTTCTCTTACTATTTTATGCCTTTTTAACTATGAATCTGAATTGTAAGTTAACAGGTTAACTTACCGAGCCTGTTAACTTACCAAGACTGTTAACAGGTGGGATTGTTCAACAGGTATTTATTTGGACACTGGCTCTTTAGGAACATTGTGTAGTTCAAGAAAGATCCATCAGGACATTCAAATCCTTGATGGAAGTACATGAGGGACCTATCACTGTATAACTCACATTGATCTCTTCCATGTATTTACTCTTTAAGGACATAAAGTCATGTTACTCAGCCTAACCCATGAACTTGCACGTGGACTCACTTCCCAAGACATCGTCAGTTCTGACCTAGGAAACATTCCCTCTGAGGGCTCAGTCAATCATTTACCGACAATGACTCACATGTCTCAGTTCAGTCCCTTGATTTCCTCTTCACAGTGCCTTAACAGCCCTGCAAATATACAGTTCAAGGGGCACCTACCTGAAACAGAAACATCTGCTCCAGTACCAGGTGTGAGAGCAGTTATGAGCATTTCTCTCCTTGTCCGTACTGAGGTGTAAGTATGTGTGCAGCTCTGGGACAAGGAGGGAAATCTATACTACCACAGTGAAGAAAAAAAACACTAATGGATAGATACTGGTGAAAGAACAATAATAAACAAAATTCACAGCATAGGGAAAAAAAGATTTCTTGATAAATCAAATGCACCTAGAATCATCCTCTGTCCCACCTTAAAATAACCTTTGAAGACCAAGATGTCTCATTTTCCTAAGGAACAATGTCTTTGATTCAGTTACATCATCCTAATTATAAATACACCCTCAGGATACGAAACTTTCTTCCTCATCCAGACAAAATGTTGAAAAATAGTTTCACAGACACAAAGGCTGTCTCCCAGAGTGTTGCTTCCTAGACTGACATTTTGTCTGTATCTGCAAAGAATAGGTCAAAGGAGAATACATAACGTGTGAATTAATGTATTCTGTAACAATATACTTTTAGATGAATAGGTCTGTGTTAAATAGACTAAAAGACATTTGTTAATAACCCTTTAATATAATCCTGAACTATGTATAGTGTATTATAGAAAACCAAATTTTCTGTGTTGTGCAGTATTTCACCTTTTTAACTTTTTTTTTTCAGCTACTTTATACACATTGTACATACTCCTTACGTAGTTAAGAAAGAAGGAAGGAAAGAATAAGAAAATTATTCCTTAATATATTTCATCTACTATAACAAAATATAATCCAGACAACAGCTTGGTTAGTACACGTTATTTTCTGGAATTTAAAAGGAGGCCCAATAAGCACCCTGTGCTCTACATGTCTTCACTGTTTACTGATGTGCTTTATAGTACCATGTTGTGTCTGCTTGCCAGTGATCACAGGGACACTTGCCAAAAATGCTGTATCTGCCTGAGCTGGTTTGCAAAGTTTCAGGCTTGGTTCTATGCAAATATGGATGAGTTGCACATTGGAAGAATAATCTATTTGGTTGGCAATTGCCAAATGAGGTTTCTTTTTTCATGGTGAGGGTTGTGGGAAGCAAGTAGCTTGATCAGTTCTACTACAAAAGTTCATTATAATTTTTGCATTTTCAAGAGAGATGAAAACTTGAAGAGGGAAGAAGCTGCACAAATATTTGCTTTAAAAAAATCTGGTGAATGCATAATAATCAGTTTTACTGTGGGATTTTGCAATTAATATATATTAATTTTAATGTGATGATATAATATAAACCTAATGCTAACCTTCTCAGAAAAACATTCAGGTATTTCCATTTTTGTCATCTGTGATGGGTGCCCTCAGACTCAGAGTTTCTGTGCTATGTACAACCTGGGAGTTTTTGTTAATATATTTCTGGGAGGGGATCTCACGAAGGTGATGTAATTTGCAGGCGGTGAGTCCAAGGTGTTTGGCTCCAGGTCACCCCTTTGATGTGTGTGAAGATGTTAGAGGGTAGGGCCACCAAGCATCAGTTATTTTTGGCAGTCACATTAGGTCTATAACAAAAAATGTTATGTTAAAGGAAGGCATTGAAGAAAGAAAGAATAAGCTACTAAAAAAAAAAAGAAAAGAAAAAAGAAAAAAAAAACCCAACCCAAACAAAACAAAACTAAACAGAGAATGAAGAGAATGTTAAAAATAGCTGTAAGGATGTAGTTTAGACAATAGTAATAATTCAATTTTCATATTCAGCTGAAAAAGGTCAAAAAAAAACCACAAATGAAATGTTAAGAATTATTTAGCCAATTGGTAGGGCATAAACCAGCACTTTGCTATGGTGCACACTTTTTTAAACACACATTTTAAACACTGTGCGATTTTGCTTCATTCACCTCGAAGGACTACAGTAGAACTAGAAAAACTTGAGAAAGAGCATGGAAGGTGAGGAAAGTCCTCAATACAAAGGCTAATAAAGTAAGTTAGGACTTTTGCCTCTGGAATAGGGGTGTCTTAAAAGGAAATAGTAAATGTATAATATTAGAAGGGGCATGGATGAGTGTGATGGGGTCAGTCATATGCTGTCTTCTACAATGGATGAGTTAGGGCTGTGTGATGAAGCGACCACATAGCAAGATGAGCACAGACAAAAGAGAATGTTTTTCTGAGTGTACTCAGGTGCAGACCTCAGTGCCATGGAGTGGTAGAAGTTTAAAGCTAGCTTACGGTCAAAGAAGAGAAATACGCCAAGGATCACTAAACACATTGAAACCTTCCCAGCCTATGAAGACCTTGAGCTGCAGAAAGGCTGCAGGCTGGAATAGTACTTGTGGGAAGCTGGTCCTGCCTTGTTCTTAGGCTTTTCCATAGGTATCTGTTTTGGCTGACATCAGAGACAGGATTTAACACTACACAGATCTTTGGTCTGAGCCATTATTAGTCCTTTTACATGATTCTGCTATTGGTCTTATTTATAGTTTTCTATTAAATTGATTTAATTATAATGAATAATCAGGAAAACACACTTCTTAGTATTTATAAGGATTGGCAATTTTTAGCATTTAGCTCATTTTATGACTTCATTCCAAGCCATTATTGAGAATATACTAGTTGATTTGACTTTAATAGATATATTTCTGTATTCCTAGTATTGTATTATTGATGACACGAGTGCTTTTAAGAGGGTATATGGTCCATCCCTCTTGGCAATCTGCACAGAGGGCATAAGCTTAGTGACAGATGAAAATATTCTACACTCTTGGTCACCTTTGCAAGCTTCTGCATGTAAAGGGTAGACAGCTGATCCAGGCAGGAAGAATCCCTCTGTGTAGGTTTCAGAAATGCCTAAACTGTTGACTTAAGGGAAAAAACAGTCATTTAGTTCAGGAGGACTGGTAAAGTCATTTAGTTCAGTCAGACATGTAAAGTACTATGTAATATGTAAAATAATAAGTAAAGTAGTATGGCAAGCCCCCTGCCCAGGTACACACACGTGCACACACCTTATGAAGCAAACTGAGTCCCACGTTTACAGCCCGTTCCTAACTTTAGTGTCCTCCACTAGAAAGTCACAGTCTAACATCTACATGATTGCCATCGTTAATCCTGACAGATAGGTTAATCCTCACAAAAGATGGATCAGTTTAAAACACATGGAGGTGCTTCCTTCACCTCCCCATCCATCTGAGGCCCTTTGAGAATCATCCAAATCCACTTTGGGAAGTGGGTTTTCTTACACGCTGATTTAAGAGTAACAGATCTTTTTACACTACCCAACCAAGAGTAAACATTTTAAACTGAGTAATCTGTTTTCCACTAAACTAGCTGTGATGAACAGAAAAGGGCTAATTGGGATGACAAAGACAATAGACCTTGCCAAAATGTTTGAAAGTCCAGTTGGGTCAGTATGCACTTGATTTCTTAGCGAGGTGACATAAACCTTAGAGGAACTAAAAAGGATTGAAAAGTGAAGTCAGGATTTTGGGGGGGAAACACAGGAGCCATAGTTTTGCGCTCCTTTTCACTACTGGCAAAGAGAAGTATACCAGTGTTTTGATGTGAAGAGCAGATGTGCAGGAACAATATTCACATCCCTTAAAGTCAGACCGTCCTCTGAGAAATAAATAAGAAATGGATATTCCTGACAGGGTTCAGAAGAAAACCTTCAAAAGGCAGAGAGTGTGGTCATCATGTCCTTGGCAACAGCTGTATCACTCTCCAGTCCTGCTCCTGTCTATACATATGAGCACACATTTACCTATTACCTATTGTTTTGGCTGAGCTATGTCCCAACTAGCATAGAGTACATACATATTTTTACTGATTCTCTTTTGAGGTGAGAAAAACTTGTGCCTGTTGTGGGGAAATTATGCTCACAGCAGATAAGATTGCCAGGGAAGAAATGTTCCCATTCACTTGTGATCCCCAAAAGTGAGGCCCAATATGACAGCCTCCTAAATTTATGCAATTTTATGCTCTCTAAAACAGTCTGTGTTCTCCCTCAGTGGCTTCAGCCCATTTCCCAGAGCATTAACCTTGATTAACATCTCCAATAACCACTTGAGCTCATAACAACAATGGGTATCTTCTTCCAAATATTTCTCAGACAGGAGTTATAGGTTATGGGTACATGAAGAGAAGATGAGAAGCTCTGTACGCTCAAGATATGCCTTTATTTACATTTTTGACAATTTTATTTTGAAAACATGGTAGTTGTTGTCTAGTTTGTGGAATTAAAACCTGTTCATTCTTCCTTTTTATTTGTCTTTCATGAAGAGTTGCTCAGTCATTGGTTACGCATTTTTTAACCAAACCTGACTCCCTTAAAAAATCCCACAGAATCACATATGAATTGTAAATGGATGAGGTGAGATGGATTTAATTCTTAATACATATTTCTTTTTCATATATTTGCAGCTTAGCAAAAAATAATACTGAGTTTCCAAGAAAATACTTTTCAGTATATTCATAACTGCTGAATTGGATGTATTCTCAACTGATCTTTTGCTGAATTATATTCCATTTGCTACTGAACTTTAAAGATGAAATATCAGACTGGTGGTGGTGGGGAGGGGGGAGGGATATAGTAACAGGATCAAGTGTCATCTAGTCGACCAGATGTACAAAAGCGTTTTTTATCAGATTGCAAAAATCTTACCATCCTACAAGAAAAATTCTTAGGTGGCAAGCAGGCCAGCCCTCAGAAATGATCAAAACCTGAAGGTGCTTTGTATGAAGGAACAAGCTGTGTTGCTGCAGTATCTTATAAGACATGTACTGCTCTCTAACTATATTTGCCAATGCTTGTGTGCTCTTAGCTATAGGCATCTTTTCAAGCATCGCGAATTTACGTTGTAAAGGAGGCCAGAGACTTTGAATTAATTATCTGATCTGAGACCCTCAAATGGCAGATACCTCAGATAAAAGGCGAAAACCCAACTCAGAGGTTTCTGAGGTTCCTAAGAGTCCCTAAACTCACAATACCAGTATCACCAGAACATTTTTTTCCGGCTAACAGTGTTGTGTGAAGTTTCAGCTGAATACTAGAAGTTCGAAGCATAGTGTAAAATGACTGAGACTAGAGTACTAAGCTTTTATCAGTGATGTTTTATGAGCACGCAAACAACAGAGTAGGCATCAGTGGCCTTTAATATGGGCCATGTGATCAGAACTCTCAGCAAGGTTCAGGTATACAATTCCTCAAAAGGAAAGAAAATGAATTTCATGACTGTCACAATTGCAAAACTTCAAATGCTTTTTTTAGGGAAAATTGAGAAGATCCTCTGATAAGATGCAAAAGCTCTGTAACATAAGACTACATGAAGGAAACTTTCACTAGAGAGTGTGATCCTATTTCATTACCACAGGAGAAATAACGATGGCACCCTTAAAATGACGAAGCCTTAAGAACCGTACCTAATACTGAACCAGATAAGTGAAATGTTGCAAACAAATAGTAACTTCCAGTATCAAATCAAGCTGAACCGTAACTGAGAAGCTGTATTTCACAATGGCCACCTCTGAAAGTGAACAGTGCAGAAAGAAGAGAAAGTGTGCCAAGACAACTGACCTGCTAGATCTAAATGTGCAATACACTTCAAATACTTCTGCTCCTTCTCACATTTCTTTAAAAATACCTAGGCAGTGCAACATTCAGTGAGCCCTTGAGGAATGTCTGTCATTTCTGAAAAGACATGAGGAGGGGGAAAAGGAGGCAGAGGGGTTAGCGTACAAGAGGGGCATAGCAGTAAAGGAACACCATATCCTGCCTGTGTTAGTCAGAAAAGAAGCCTGAGGGTCTTTTATTCATCTTTTTTTTTTTTTTTTTTGACTGACTGAGGAAAATCCAACACCTCTAGGGTATCAGCCTTGAGTTTTTGTAATTAAAATCGCGAATGCATTGAGGACAGCTCATGTTATCAACCACTTCTTTAAAAAGAATCTAGCTGTGCTTTCTGAACAGCCAGTTGTAACTAAAATTTCAGCAGTACTTTAATCTTTTTTGAAATGGAGTTTCATTCTTATAGGGCTCAAATCACACATGCTCCATGAACTGCTATTGCCTTCAGACTCTGACGTATCAGGGCTGCTTCTGCTAGATCCACTTCTGCTAGTCCTCTTCTGTGCGATAATCACTGAATCACAGAACCATTTAGGTTGGAAAAGACCTCCAAGATCACCTAGTCCAACCTATGACCTAACACTACCAAGTCCTCCACGAAACCATGTCCCTAAGCACCACATCTGCACATCTTTTGAATACTTCCAGGGATGGTGACTCAACCACTTACCTGGGCAGCCTGTTCCAATGCGTTACAACCCTTTCAGTAAAGAAGTTTTTCCTAATATCCAACCTAAACCTCCCCTGGCACAACTTAAGCCCATTCCCCCTTGTCCTATCAATATAATATTGCGCTCCTTGCTGTGTGAAATGGACTCTAGCCTTTTTTTTTTTTTTTTTGTTTATTTCATTGAAAATCAATTTAAACAAAAAATAACTGGCTGACTTTCACTGAAGTATTCCCATGGAAAATGCCCAGCAAATGTTAGTTATCAGATACACACGTAGTAGGACAGTCCCCTATGACTGGACAGGATGTTGCTACAGGATTCTGATTCACTATCCAAGTAGTCTCTGATAACAGTTAAGTCATTCCATGTTTTGTAACGTGTTTTAAAAGATAACTGTGATATAAAAGGTGTAATCTTTGTCTTTTAGGAAGTTTTGATACAAACAGTTATTATAAGGAAGGAGACATGAATTGTTACACTTCTATGCAAGACAACAGACTTTGGGTCACAGGAGTAAGTTGTATATAAAAATTACTGGATGGGAAGAACGGTTGGATGAGTGAATATATCTCCAGCTTTTATCTGTATAATGTCATGAAAACAAATCTGTGTCAGGAATTCGTATTGTCCTTTGAAAAGCTCTTAAATGTGGCTACAAGCACAGAATCCTTGCAATTAATGGCAACCTTCTGAACGCCTGACAGAATTCAAGATTTCCTTGATATGCTGGGCAAGAATGCTTATTTCTACAATACATTTCTAATGACAGGTAGACAGATTTCCTTTTAGGTACTGGGATTCCTTTACATGCATCTTATGCCACTGAAAAGCAAACAAACTACAAAGGAGATACACTAAACTTTTAAAATTTTTTTAATCAATAAAACACATGGAATAATTTTACAGTAAAAACAAAATGCTGTGCAGAATACTGTGATTTCTTTCTTAAAAATAACACAAAATTCCATCTGATTCCCATTAAGTGGTATAATTAACAGAGGTACATTCTCTTGCTCTGCTTTTATTTATTTATTGTTTGAATGGAATCGTCATCTATATAATAGTTAATCCAAGAAATTAAAGCAATGAGACAATGTGGAATTCATTAGATGAGCCTGACCCTAAGTCCAGCCTCTCTTTGCCATGTGAGAAGATGAAAACCCTTGGCTCCAGTTGAAGGTGGATTCTCCTGACTCAAGCTCTGCAGACTTTGTGCTCAAAAGAACTCCGCACAGGAGATGTACTATTGGGCTCAGGTAAGGGCTCAGGATAGGTGGGTTGTGTCTGTGGCAAGGGCTCAAAATACAGACCGAGAGTGACAGCAGCAGCACAGGGAGATTGCTCTACTGTAGATGCTGTTTGCCAGGTCCTCTAAAATCATATAGGGGACTGACAACCTCTAGTACAGACTTGGATTGAAGCAGGAGCGATGGTTTAAAGCTTTTGCTCCTTTCCAGAGAAGTGCTATGCTATAGAAACATGACTTGTCCACTCCCTCTAACATTAGCTACTTCAGTGCTGAAGTTAGGAATGGACCAGAGCCAGATTCCTTCCATCGCTTAATACACCCAATTTATTATAATTTTGACAGGCTGTTATATGAATAAAAAAATGTTTAGCTTGCTGGTAGTTAGAATCATATAACAAGCCAAATGTGTCTTTTTATAAGAATAAAGCAGATTGCATGCTTTACTGATCTATTTTGTGCCTGCCAAATTTCAATGAGATGTTCCTGATGTTTGCAATAGTGATTTCAGTAGGCTTGTCTGCTGTATATAGTAAGCAGCAGTAAAAGTACTGCTCTTGCAGTGCTGTGTGGAAAGATTCTATGGATAAAAAGAGTGATTTTACCAATGTAGCCTGTGTAAGAGTAATGTGCTATAGTGGTATCCCCTTTACATACTTATATTTTAAATAGATATTATAATTGAACATTTGATAATAGGTCAAACGTGAAAAGGGAGAAAGCATCATGACAAACAGAATAGTAGCGTGGTTATAAGAAGCTTTGTGGTTATCAAGCTTTGCATTGATAAAATACATATTTTTGCGTACATTTTAGGAAAATAAGTTCTATTGACATATATTAAATCAGGCTGATGCTTTAAAGTGAGACATGAAATGTCATCAGAAAAAATAAAAAGCTTTGGTTAACAGATTACCATAACTAAAAAGTGAAACAAACAAAAGATATGCTGCATAAAAATGACATGTGACTTGTATAACTTAGAGTGATTAATTTTATGAAGGCGGGAAAAATGACCTAATGGTTAACAAACTGTATGAATAATAATAAATATAAGCATTTCCTTTACTACCATAGCCTTGTATGTGTGCATAGGTGAGTCACAACTTCATGTTTGTTGCTTCACAAAACCATATTAGGATAATAGCACTGTTATGCCTTTACAGAGATACTATAAGGAAAAAAAAAAAAACACACAAAATTCTATGGCATTCAGATGCTGTGCTGGCAAGTGTCATTTAATTCTTTCAAACAAGTTGGCAAATCATACTTTTTAAAAAAATAAAACTCTCATCTCACACTGGACTGAAAACACCTTTGCAAATATTAATTTATCATCTTTGTTCAACAGATGGATTTTTGCATTCCTTCTAGGACTCGCACAATGAATGGAGCAGGGATCCTACCCACAAATCTTCTGCCTCATTTTTTGCTTCCACTCAACTTTCCACTCAGTGCTCAGAGCCAGGGCAGCACATCTTGCACCCCTTGGGATCAGACACGCTTTCAGGCACACAGATGAGCCTGGCGAGCAAGCCCACAGACTCCATGGCTCTCCCAGGCTCTGCACAGCGACCCACAGTGCTCCTGCAGAGGGCTTTGCCCTCTCCACTGAGTCATGTTGCCTTCAGCAGAACAGTTGTTATGAAATAACCACCTTTCCCACAGGCAGAAGGAGAAACTACAAACACTTTCAAAGTTAATCCTACTTGCTGCATTCACATAAATCTTATCCTTGCCCAATAACTACTCTCTAAATTAGGAACTAAATAGAAGGGACTTTGGAGTGACAGCATCTTTTAAACAATGAAGCACCTTCCGGCACATTTCCAGAGTTGTACTTGCCAGCATGTTCAACCCAATCTATGATCTCTTCTTAAAGAAGAATAAGTCTTTATAAAATGTATTATTGCTTTTTAAGCTGTTACTATAATGTCAGTTGAGCCTATCTGATAAGATAAAACCTTTTGAAAACTGGAATGATTTTTTTCATTTCAGTGAAATTTGTACCAAGAAGAGAAACAAATTATCCTGGTTTCCTTGGCAAGGCAAAGGCATTTCCACAAATGAGTACATCTTACAGAAGTGCTCTTCAACGTTTTCTGATCTATTGGCAATCAATGAGTCATATCATGCTGAGACAACATTGCACTTTGCCTGCAGGCCTCCGTTTTCTTGTTAGTTTTGTGTGGCTACAAGTAATGTAGGATGCTCTTAAGGACAACATATAGCCAAGAGCCGCAGGGAGGGATCCTTGTGGAAGGAAAACAAGTGTGCAAAAGAAGAAAGGAATAAGAAGATTCTTGTTAAGCTGAATAGTCTTAATAGGTTTAAAGAAATATTTTGCTATCTACATTTCAGTGTATTCTTATATAAATTTTTAATCTTTGACACAAAATAAACATCATTTGTTAAGTGCTTATTTAGTATGGAAATTCTTCACCACTTCTTAAACTTATAAGTAACGAAGATGAGGTGTGACTTATACTACTAGAAGAAGCTTGCCAGTGCTAAGTTTATCTGTGCTCTTTTGTTAATTATTATTTTGTACACTTTAAACTCATTGGATTAAATAGCTACAGAATAAATGTACAGTGACAATTTATGAAGCACCCTCCTGGCTACTCCAAGATATACAGCAAGAGTCAAACTTTCAGGGTACCTCTAAACATTTTCTGCATAAATATGGACATTTCAATCTGCAGACACAGTTGTGCCTCTGCTTATTTGAGTACAGTGTGCAATTAGTTGGGCTTGAATGTTTGGTACATACATTTCTAGGTCTGCCAAAAATCTGTTTCAAGTTCAAACATGATTTAATGGATCAATCCTTAGTTGTCCTCTTGACGATAAAAATTTCTTTCTTGGAATATACTGGGTTCAGCTGGACACACCAAAATAAGCCAAAAGAGAAGTCCAAGGAATTTCAGTGATTTTCACCCAAAGTTCTGCAGGTGCTTCTATCTTCTGAATTGTCATTACCTCAGTTGTCATACAGTATTTGGTGCATTCTCAAAGTTTGAACGTTCTGCTTCATGGACTGACAATCCATTAAAAGGAAGAAATTTTGAATATAACATTTTTTCTCTTTGAATATCATAATGTGGTAAAAAGACTGGGACTGCTACATACAAACTGACCTGTTGCATAATTTGGAATGAAAAAGGATTCCACATATATAGGCATATAAAAATATGATTAGACACTTTCCATATTAAAAATGTTAGAATCTTTGAACTCAGTTACTCTCCAGAAATGAATAACACTTGAAAGTATGTCCTTGAGTATCACAAAATGACATAACGCTGTTTATTCCTTCTTTGCATCATTCACCTGTGTGCTTGATTTGCTTGCTTGATGTTCTGCTGTCTTTTTTTCTTTAAATGCACCAGAGTTCAGAAAACATTGTGACCACTGCATGTATATCTAATTTTTTAATTTTAAAGTCACATTTTTGAGGCAGACCTGAAGAAAAATTGCCCCCCCCCCCTTTTTTTTTAATTATTATTATTCTTTTATTTTTCATTTTTCCATTTTCTTCTTTAATGGTCTCTTGAAAAATCCAGCCTGAAGAAGAGAAAAAAGTGAATAAAGATCTACTCAAAGCATACAACCCATATATGTAGCATTCATACATTAAGTTCTGACTACTACTTTCACACTTGCAGGACGGTAGAAAGTCATTTAATATTTTATCAGTGAAGTACAACATTGTTTTTCCTGGAACGGAAAAACTAAAGAGACATATCATGAAACCAGACAAAAGGAGTACAGTTAATATATAGTGAGTGATTGCTGAATCATTGTTTTGCTCACATAATGTCAAAGAATAAAATGCTTAATAATAGTTGGTATTCAGTTGAATAAATAATACTTTATGCTTGTCAAATTTTTCCAAACATTATCCATGTTGAAATTTATAAACTGTAGCCTTCTAACTTAAATATAAACTGAATATTTAGCTTGGAGAAGAGTGCCCACTTGTGGCAATACTTACACCACAGGCCTAGCATTTCTTGCACAAAGAAAAAACCTGGCCAAACACAGCCAAAGCTAAAGAAAAAAAACATATAGTACTAAAATCTCTTTTTATTTTTCTTTCCATAACATAGTTACGTATACAGCACTACAGGTTTCAATCATTAAGCATGGTATGTTACACTTCAAAAAAAGTGGTGTTTTTAGTTATTTTGTCATTTCTACAAGATCTAACTCTTCCTATTGTCTAATATTAGTGTCCATGAAGTTCTAGTTATAAGGAGGACATGGCACAGAAGCATATTTTTTTATTTTCATGCAGACAAGAACATGCAACTTACCTTCCACAAAGCAAATATAAGCAGTGCAAGAATCAAGAGTCCAGCGAAGATACTCAGGAGAATAACCCATAAGGGGACTGAACCCGGTGAGAGTTCTTTGGAAATCTTAATCATGGTCTGCAAAGTGTTCAGAGTGTAAGCAATAAATAACTTGTCTCTCTAAAATACCAACAAAGCACCATGACTTTTATCAGTATGCACTGATTTCCCATGGTATCACTTCATGAGGAATGGCCTTGCTATCAGTCAGTAATCATTTTTATAAAGCATTCAGTACCAACAATATGGCTAGTTTAAATATATGTTAGGGATTTTCTTCAGTGTATTCTTCATCTCTCAGTACCTGCCTCCCTGAAAGATGGCAGTGATTAGCAACCTTAGTATAAAAGGCTGTGTGGATACCAATTTAATTTTAAACCAGGCTTAGCTGGTGTAAACTGAACTGAAATAAGGAACGTTCACATTTAAATGAAAGTGATTGTATAGTGAGTTTGAATTATTTTAACTTAAGAATATATTGGAGACAACCTTATAGTTCAAAAAATATTCACAAACATTCAACTTGAAATTATGTCTTTAAAACAGTTAATTCTGAAATTACTGGGTTTGTAAAGGCAGCTCTTTATCTACAAGTGTCTCACCTGTGTTTTAGCTCTGGAATTGAATTTCAACCTATCGCTTAAAAGACATGCCTGGATATTGTACCATTTTATAGTTGACTTGTGAAATCTGCATTCTAAAATGTTTTGCACAAGATCTAATTCACATAGAATGTTATTTTGTTCTGAATTTGGGGGTATTAACGGTAATAACACATAATAACACTTAAAAATACATATTGTAGTAAATAAATCCCTGCATGTACAAGTCATCACAGAAAAGCAATGTATTGGCCACTGTAAACCTCTCGGAATAAAACGTATTAAGGGGTAAATAACAAACCTAACAAAATTGAAGACGTTCCTCTTTTATCTGATATACCTGCTATAATGTTAAATACAAGTTCCTGTTAATAGTCCATGAATAAACAACTCTAGGTTTTAATAGGAGCTCATTAGTGAAATGTTGTTTCAGATGTATTATACAAGAAAATAACCAGGAACTTCTGAAAAATAAAAGATCCCGTTTCAAATATATTTCTTTGGTAATGGAATGGAAAGAAATAATAAATAAAGGAATAATAAAGAAAACACAATGGACAAAGTAGGATCACTTGACCCAGGACAGCTTTAAAAATACTATCAATTCATTAAAAGAAGAATTTTAATTATGCTTTTAATTCACACAGATGCAGGGTATTTATACTGCATCAGGTAAAAGTACTTTAGAGAGTGGTTCTTCTCACACAGTTACATTGGTGGGTAACAGGATTTCAGTATAATCAGCTGGCTAATTTTGACATTTTCTATTGTAATGTGAAATCATTTACTTGTATTTAGAGTAGGATAGTACACTACAACGTATAGCAATGAGTTCACTAGAAATGAATGACAATGAATGATTCAGTAGCAGAATAAATCCTATGAAGAGTAAATCAATGAATTATCATGTTATTACCTCTAGTTTTTGATGGTCATTTCTCAAAATCAGTGATGAGTTTTCACTCCTAAGTAATGCTTTCACAACAAGGGTTAAGCTGTGAATACTTGCCTGGAAGAAGAAAGAAATGCCAATGGTTCGTATTATGTATTTTGAAGTAGAAAGCTTTGCAGAAATGAGAAGGCTGAAAGCAAAACTTAATGCTAAAGTTTTGGGGGAGATGCTGAAAGTGTGTATGTATGCAAGTCAGTGAATCAGCTCATGTGTGACACTTTCAGCAATACAGCTTTAAAAGAGCAGAGATCAGAGATTTCAAAGAAATACTACTTAATCCTGGAATAGTAGTACTTTGGCCACAGGAAAAGATTCAGTCTTTCTAAAATTCTGCTGTATCTCCTACCTTGTCCTGTTATTTTCCATAGAAAAACAAGACATAAAGCAGGAACTCAACTCAGTATCAAAAATTGATCAAAAAAATCCTTTCTAGACCTGTGAAGTCTTTCCAGCTTAAAACTTAAAAATTATATGCTTCTATATATCCCTCCTTACATCTGCTGAATTAGAATTTGTGGGTGGGTAACCAGCTAATAAAAACGATCATCAATACCAAATAAGTAAGGCTTGTCTATCTAATGTGTTTTGAATTTCATGCTAAGTTCTAAGTACTGTAAAGATAATAAAACACATGGAAATTAATTCTGCAGAAATATAAAAATAGCAAGAGAAACAATTTGAAATACTAGAGGACTATGGAGACTCAAGAAAGTTAAGGATATAATTTCAAGAGACCATTACAAAGAGTGGGTTAAGTTTTTCAAATTTTCAAATGGAATTTACTCACTTTTATGATAGTAGGCTTCCACACTCTTAATGAAACATTCACTTGAGATATATCAGATGGGACCAGGGCACAGTTAATAGATGCACAGCTGTATGTATCACAGTCCTGTTTAAAAGTCAACACCGTGAATTAATAGTGACAGCTTTTTCACATTATTAAAATAAAACCATGTAAGCTTATTATGTATACAAATTATAGTCTTGCTGTGATATCAGTCCTAAATTGGTATTAATTACTGGGGCTTTTTATGTAAAAACTACACTCCAGTATGTAAAACGAGTTGAGATATTTATGCTGTGGTAGAATAGTCCCAGTGCAGTCCCTTAGCCTTGAGGAATCTCAGTAACTGTAGCTATGCAGCAAAGGGCATCAGCAGAGTTCCCTAAAGGAGGCACAGCCTGTAACTACACAAAGTGTTGTGCTGCCAACACAGTTACGTCTTCTCTACACCATTTCTTAAACACAAATCTTTCAAGCAGGGCAGAAGAATTTAGGTATCTTTACTTCCCACTATCATTTACTTCCTAGTATCATATACCAACTGTGAGGGCAGCAGACATGTTCAATGCTTTAGAAACATGTGCTAGCCTGGACATTTATCACCTCTGTGAAGGATATATGATAAGCATGGCAAAACACTCATCTCTTGGCACAGTTTCATTCATATCAGGAACTCAACTTGTACCTCTCTGCTGAGTAAGTAGTGTAAGAGTAAGAGGGCTTTCCCCTCAACATGACAACATAACTGTGTCAGCAAAATTGTACTTTGCAGCTCTCCCATCTAAATGTTACAGGCTAATCCTTTCCAAATGTGGTCAGCAGCCACATTTCTACCAGTTGCACAGAAAATCTGTCAGATCCGACTGGTAGTACTTGAAAGTATTTTTAACTGAATGTCTGAAAAGTTGCAAGGGAGATGAGAAGCTTTTAAAATACTATTTGGCAATTACAATGGTAATATAGAAGGTGAGATTTACTCAGCTATCCAAAGTGCTGCGATTATTTACAAATTTGCTGAATTAAACAAACAAACACACACATTTAGTTCTACATACAGTTTTGTAGCCAGAAAAAACAAAATGCCTAGCTAGTCCTACATAAAGATGCCTTTATGGCTATTAAACAAAGTGATTTTCCGCAGGATGAAGTTTGAGAGAAGTTTTTGCACATTAATTGCAGAAATACTTAGCTCAAAGATCTGGGTTAATATCTTGGATGAATACATATACTACAGGTAGGCTTACCATAATTGTATCCTTTGTAGGTTCTTTTATTTTTGGCAACACAAATGGTTTTCCAGAGCTGATCTTTAAGGGATCTACAGGGTAACTAGTTTGGCAGATGGCATTCTGTTAACAGAAATACAAAAAAAAATTCTTATTGCTTGAATATCCAACCTATTACTAATAAAAGGTCTTGGAAACAAGCCCAAATTAATAATATTTAGTATTTAATAACATCAATATTTAATAACAATACTCAGCAGCTAAATGCAATAAAACTGCATATTGCAAGAGTACAGAAAAACAAATTCAGATGGTGTGGGTACTGAAGTATCACCGTGCAAACAACAAACGAGCTTTTTATGAGATAATTTAACCTAAACTCTATCCAGCTACTTAAACATCTGTAGAAGCAAACAAGAGCTTCCTGCAAGATGACCGCCTCATGAACCAGCAAGAGTTGGCTGTTAAGGGAGCTGAATAGCTTTTGCATGGGAAGCCACAGTGCTTCTGCCTTAGCAAGCTGATGGGTAGGTTAAGTGCAGGTAGGTTAAGTGCTTCTGAATGAAGCTCCTGTTACACTGCCCAGGGAGGAAGGGAAGGTGCTGGAGTACGGCTGGTCTTTCATGGCTCCTTCAAAGGCAGCTGTGACAAACCCTTTGCAATAGAAGAGTGGAGAGCTTTCTCCTCCCCCCACCTTTTTTGTTTTTTTTTTTTGTCCAAGATACTTACTTTCTGATTACCATAGTGAAGAGGGATTGCAAATCCCCTGCAGTGCATTTTTGGCACACCACTATCACTAGGGTGTAGCTAACGGTAGACGAATTATACCCACAGAAAAATGCAGATTTCTGAATGTGTGTGTAAACTTGGGTCAAATGTGGTCATTGGTTAGGAATGAAAATGATGGGGGAAAGAATTAAAGAACAGTCATAACTTCTTTTCATTCTAAACATGAAATGTTTTGATTTGTTTTGTTTGTTTGTTTTAAAGTGAACCTTGAACTTTCATTTAGACCGTTTCTTTTGTTTTTCAGTGGTGCAACACCTTACAACTAAGTGAAATATTTGGGAAGAGGTGTGTTTCTGAGGGAAAGATGGAAGAAAAAAAGGGTTCAGGTCACCACTTAGTGATATTTGCTCAGCCATCCAGTTGTTGATATAGCTCTAGTTTTATTATCTATAAATCTGGAGTCATGGGTCTTGCTGGAATTGTGATCTCCTCCAGCTGCTCTGGAAGAGTGAAATGGAAAAACTAATCAGCCTCAAATGAGGACTACAGTAAAGAGCATTTGAAAGGCGTGACCTACCACCCCTTCAAGATGTCACAGTGCACCAGACAAGGAAGAAGCCAGAGGATTGCTAGCGCCAGAGAGCAGATATACAGGATTTATATACAGATATACAGGATATACAGATAATTTCAGTAACAGAAAGAAGAGGATTGAACAGGAGACTGGGCTCTAGATTTAAATAGCAGGACTACAGCATTCACAATAACCACTGCTAATAGTGGAGATAATTAGAGGCTGGCAGACAGAATTAAGAAAGAAAATTAAGCCCTGTCCCTTGTATCTCAATCTGGACTCCTCATAACTTGCAAATATATCAAATTAATCTTGTAATATTCCAATTATTGTTCAAAGTTGTTTTAAACTTGCTAATTTTCTTTTAAGAAAATTTTTATTTCCATCTCGAACACCTTCACATAAATAAAAACATCACCATCTTGTCTTTTAGACTAAAAGCCACATCTACTTTGAAGCAATACATAACCTCTAATGTTTGCAGTTCTTTACACCAAAAAAAGTTTAAAATTTAAAATAAAAATAAAAATACAAATTGGTAGCTTACTTGGGAATGTGACAATGCAGTAAGGTAGAGAAGAGTGTTCTTAGCAGATGTTACATCGGGATATAGGATTTGCAGTGTAAGGTTTGGCATTGGAAAGTGTTCACCTTTTTCAATCTATAAGAAACAGGAAAAATGTTTTGATTAGTACTTTCCTTATTTTATTGGTATTTGATTATGTTTTTTCCTTCTCTGATTTTTTTTCTTTTGTGTCTTTGTTTTTTGTTTTTTTATTTTACATTTTTACCGTCTGTCACACAAAAAGTGATATGATGAACTCTTACTTTTTCCACGTTCTGACTACTCATTTGTGGTAAGCTGCTTGCAGATTTGAATTACGCTTATGAGATCATAAACAGTATGTTCTGCAGTCCACCAGCTCTCTTTTATAGTCAGAAAGCACAGATTTTGAAATGAGATAAACAATGTCTTAAAAAAAATCCACAAAAAGCATCAGGATTAATAGATTTAAAATTTTAGACTAAAAGAAGTGATCGAGCAAAACACTGTAGGTGGGCTAAAAATATAACAAAACCTTTGCTACTGCTGTTTAGTGAGAGCAAGACCTTTCCCACGGCCCATTTTTATAGACAGAAAGTTGATTCTGAGACTTTTATCTTCTGTATATGGGACCCTTGTTCAGCTTTGGATTTGACACTGGGAAACAAGGATGCTCTTAGGATAACTAAATTCAATCCTACTGCAACTTGAGGCTGGGCTTCTATTCCATTACATATCTTTCCCAAGTGATTTTTGTTTGCAGTATTCATTCCATTAGGAAGACAATGTTCTTGGAGCATGGCATTTGCCTTTTTTCAAAGCTGACCAGATTTTGGAAATATCTGTTCTAAACTGTAATGACAATTGGCCAAGTTCTCATTTACTAGCACATGCAGAAGCAATAAAACCCACTGGAATTACTCCACAGGAAACAGACCACTCTGAGAACCTCTGACTCACTTTATTCCAAAGCAAGCAAGAAAAAAAGTGCTAAAGAAGAAGGTCTAACATATTGCATAAAACAAAGCTACTTAAGCGATAGGATATCACATTAATTGATTCAAACTAAATGAAAAAATATATATATAGTTTTAATTGTTTCTTACCCTATAATGCAAAGTAACTTCATCCCCAATCTGCTCTGTTGTGTTAATAGCAGTAGGGACAGTATCATTTGCAGCAATTATAACATGGTGCTCTTTGAAAACACTGCAGGTTAAAAAAACAGAAACAATAAGCACAAGAACTTCATAAAAAATCTAGTGAGCTACTTAGATAGGACTTTCATTATTTTGTTAATCCTCCAGGACTAGTCTTGCAAATAAGAATGCACTGCTACTTCCACTAAAAGCAACTCATCCTTTTCCAAGTAGTTCTTACTTTTTATCATGTACATTTGAAATGCTGTGTTCAGTTAAAACAATGAAATGAGCAAATATTGCCTGTGCAGTTCCTTATTCTAAGATATGAACACTTGAAATGCATCTGAAATGAATTTGACTTAATTATTTACACCTGCACACCATGCCCTGTATTCTACTGATAGTATTTATAATGTTTTTCAGGGATGGAATTTAACTGAATTTCATCTATTTCTGAAAGTACTGTATAAGACCTGTATTAAGGGTTATGTCTGAACTGATAAAAACTACCCCCCGTGAATCTAAAATTAAGGCTAATTTTTGAAGCTGGAAATCAAAGACTACACCATGCAATATTACAATGATACGAACTTGTAGCTGTCAGGAAGCTGGAGGTGTTTTCTTTTTTATATACCTGAAATGCCTTTGAACGAACAGGGCAAAGTACGAGAATCAACAAAAGCTGCTGTTGTACTTGCAAGATGCAAATCAAATTTAAATACATAAAAAGGAACTGCAGCAAAATGGAGTAGTTGCTATCCCCATCATTTCATATAACTGCTCTTTTCAATGAAGCTTGTGCTTCCTATTCATGAGACTAGAAGCTATCACTTGTCACAGATACTGAGTACAGCTCAATTACAAAACAATACTGTATTCTCTTTGAACATCTATTTACTATGCTAGGAAACAGAAGTACAGAGAAGCATGAATACCTTACAAATATTAATCCTACTTCATATTTTACTGGAATTGTAACTCGTCCTCTGTTGTCACTCAAGGTCTCAGGTGGTTCTTCGCTGTCACTAAAATAAAACGACATACACCACTCAGATCAGACCTTGATACTTATCTGCACATGCAACAGGACTACTAGATGGCAAGGGACATGAAGAAATGGAAATACCTATAGTTCTGGGTATGAAAACCTATTACCCATTTCCAATTAATTACTACCTCCTAAGAAAATTTCAGAAGACTATTTCCAGTAAATAAAAAGGTAAGTCCTGCACCACTCCCAGCTCAGAGATGCATCTTTGTTAAAATTACAGACTGTGGTTGACTGAATGAAAATAGACCAAATGAGGGCCCTTACTTTCACACTGTCCCTGTATTTTGCAGGTGCAGCAAACAATGAGGGCACAGGCATCCCTTTTACCCATCTGGTTTTGTTACAGAAAACCTCCTCAATGCTCTTGCCCTTTGTCATGGTTTTGGCTGGGACAGAGTTAATTTTCTTTGTAGAGGCTCACACAATGCTGTGTTTTGGATTTTTGATGAAAATAGTGGTGATAACATCAGTGTGTTATCAATTTACCAGTATGTTATGTGTAACACATATATGTATGTATAACATATGTATATGTTATGTACCTGTATGTTATGTTAACCAGGTATGTTACCACAACACCCTTGAGGGCAAGACACTTTTGTTTAGCATGAACTGCAATTTATGCTAAAGCATACAGTAAGTTTGTAAGAGAATAACATACTAGTTGTTGCAAAGCAGTGCTCACACAGAGCCAAGGACGTTTCAGCTCCTCATGCTGCCCTGCCAGCGAGGAGGCTGGGGGTGCACAGGGAGCTGGGAGGGGACACAGCCAGGACAGCTGGCCCAGGCTGGCCAAAGGGATGTCCCATACCCTATGGCATCGTGCTGAACAATAAAAACTGGGGTAAAGAAGGAGGAAGGGAAGGTGGGTGTTGTGAGTGATGACATTTGTCTTCCCAAGACACCATTATGTGTGACAAGCCCTGCTTTTCTGGCAGTGGCTGAGCACCTGCCTGCCGATGGGAGCAGCGAGTAAGTTCCTTGTGTTGTTTTGCTTGTGTGCAGCTTTTGCTTTATCTGGTGAACTGTGCTTATCTCAGCCCCTGAGCTCTCACACTTTTGCATTTCTGATTCTCTCCCCCATCCCACCTGGGGAGAGTAAGCTAATGGCTATGTGGTGCTCAGCCGCCTGCCAGGGCTAAACCACAACACCCTTGAGGGCAAGACCTTTTTGTTTAGCATAAACTGCGATTTATGCTGAAGTGTATCATAAGTTTATAAGAGAATAAACCTTTTCTGAAGGCAAAATTATTGTGAACTCTGACTCATTTGTGACTTACAGGATCCAGAGACAAACAGCTACTTGTTTAGTCCACTCAGTCCAATGCTAGACCAAGCACATCTGTAAAGCTGCCAGCTCCACAGATTGTTTAGCCACTTCTAAGTTTAGAAAAGTCATCCTTTTTTTTTTTACCAAGAACCAGGAAGTTGTAGAGCTTTCTAAAAAAATCACGAGATAAACAAGCAAAAATTGCAACTAACCTTGTTGCATATACATCAACAGTAGCATTCTCCAGGATATATGATGCATTGAATTGGAATGATATTTTGAAGGAAATCTGTTTGGAAAAATACATGGCACATTTTTAAAGGTTAAAAAAGAAAGAAAGGAAGGAAGGAAGGAAGGAAGGAAGGAAGGAAGGAAGGAAGGAAGGAAGGAAGAAAGAAAGAAAGAAAGAAAGAAAGAAAGAAAGAGAAAGACAGAAAAGCATGCTAATAAGGTTTGGTCTGATAAAAAATGAACAAAATTTTGCTATTTTTATCTATAGAATTCTTATTCATATTTTAACCATTTTCTATGAAGGAATCCACTTTTTTGAATTTGCCCCCAAAAAGAAAGAAATCTAACAGTTATCACTTAGAATCATAGAATCATAGAATCATAGAATCATAGAATATCTCAAGTTGGAAGGGACCTATAAAGATCATCGAGTCCAACTCCTAGCACTACACAGGTCTGCCCAAAAATTCAGACCATATGACTAAGTGTACAGTCCAAATGCTTCTTAAACTCCAATAGGTTTGGTGCCGTGACTACGTCC
>VXAA01001428.1:310341-336318 GCA_013399115.1 Anseranas semipalmata
AACCCCCAGATCCCTCTCTGCGGGGCTGCTCTCCAGCGTCTCATCCCCCAGCCTGTACATGTAGCCAGGGTTGCCCCTTCCCAGGTGCAGGACCTGGCATTTGCTCTTATTAAACTTCATGCGGTTGGTGATTGCCCAGCTCTCCAGTCTGTCCAGATCTCTCTGCAAGGCCTTTCCACCCTCAAGGGAGTCAACAACTCCTCCCAGTTTAGTATCATCTGCAAATTTGCTCAAAACACCTTCTAGTCCTACATCCAAATCGTTTATAAAAACATTGAAGAGAACTGGCCCTAAAATGGAGCCCCGGGGGACCCCACTGGTGACTGGCCGCCAGCCTGATGAGGCCCCATTCACCATAACCCTTTGAGCCCTACCCATCAGCCAATCGTTCACCCATCGTATGATGTTTTTGTCCAGCTGTATGCTGGACATTTTGCCCAGGAGGATCCTATGGGAAACTGTGTCAAAAGCTTTGCTGAAATCCAAAAAGATTACATCAGCTGTTTCCCTTGATCGACTAGATGGGTGATTTTATCATAAAAGGAAATCAAATTTGTTAAACATGAGCCTCAAGTTTTCAGAGCTGAGGACCCTCAATAAATCTTATCACATAGTATATTAGAACTACATAGCTATATAATTCTTAACACAAAACAATTGGTCTTGCAAGCAATTTATCAATTGGATAAATTTGAGGAAGAAACACTTTTCTCCACTAAGGAAGAAACAAAGCATCAAAGCCTGGTAATTGCAATGGAGATGAGTGGCCTAGAGAAGGCTGCTGGAAACTCACCTAATATACAGTGAAACACCTAGAATTCTGAACAGAAATGTTTACAGTGTAAATAAATAGCTACTAGGACTCTCAAGAACCCCTACTCATTATAACTAGAGCCAACCTATCACTATTTGGCACCATATAAGATTTGGGAACAGAACTTGTCCAATACAAGTCGCTCTGCATATCCTGACACTATAAGGTAAATTTTTTGTATGAACCAAAAGTTTTGCTATTTGTCACAGTAAGCATTTTTGAGCTCAGACTTTTATTTTTTCTTTAATGGGTACAAATCTTTATTACATAGTGATACAGAGAAAATTGTCTCAGATATTTCTTCATATTAAAAATAAAGACTGGAAGAGACTTTAAAAAGGAATGTAATAGTTCACTCATCAGTGAATCAGAGATTAATTTCCAAATGCAAAGGAAAGTATGAATTTTCTATATTTAGGGATCTATAGCTACACACAAACTGACACTGAAATAAGAGAAGGAAAATGAAAAAACTCTAGGAAAGCTGTTGTGGGCACTGGCTTTGGGTAGGATGCTCATTTGGCTTCAGGAAAATAACCACTGATTGACTTCCTACAAGTCCAAAACACAACCTGGAACAGGTATGTGGGAGGCAATGTAAGAGGACATAGCTCCTGATCCTCTCTCTGCTATGTATCTGCAATACAGACCTGATACGATAGGGGAACAGACAAGAAACTGCCAGGAAAGACAGTCTGTCTTCCTTGCATGCAATATGATATTTCCCAACTCAATATTAGATTACTTAAGTGAGGCTTAGATGCATATTTTCAAAGACTAAGTTTAGCTAAATTTTCTTTATTTTCCTAACAGGAGATACAAACTCATCAGTAGAGTGGTTCAAGCTGGAGCTTGATTTTAAGTGGACTGCTTGCTGGAAAAGCCTCTCACTCTCCACTGAGCAGGGGTGAAGCCTTGATGCTTGGCTTTGGCAGATCCAGGTCAGCATCTCCACATACCAATTTATTCTCTTTTCAAACAGCTGGTTAAATTTTATATATGAAATTACTGAAGTCATAGGCTCCAACCTGTGAAAAGTCACAGTGTGTCATCTTACTGATGTCAGGATATTTTCCACAACACATCCAAACGAATATCCTATGCATTTTGAGACAGACCCTTCTAGCTAGGTGTGCCACTTGCCTTCTGTTAGTGTCACTCATGGCAGCATGCACTTTTTACCTCCTCACGTACCACAGGTGACTGTCCAGGTACCAAAGACCTGCTGTTTTCAGGTCTGTCTCAGTGCACTTGCTATGTCTCTTTGCCTTCTGGTTTGGCCACAGGGGAGAGTGCCATCAGAGAAATTCATGTCAAGGATAGCTTGGAAAATATGCATGGACAGTTTTTTGGTGAACACAAGACAAAAGAAATTCAGAAGTGATAGAGACTGCCTTGGCCTTAGGACAACATGCAGCAAGAAAATTGTGCATGTAGGAGAACTTGTTACCTCTTCTGCTGGTTTTAGAAATGGATATCCCACTTTACAGGTGATGTTGTGATTAGATTCACAGCTATCTTTCTGTATATCCTAAAAAAGAAAGTGAAATCATCACCTTGTGCAAACTCCTTAATTCTGGCTGAGCTTCAAGGGGCTATAAAACATACATAGCATTGTCATTTTTCATTATCAATACATCATCAGAGTCAAAAGCCTTAATTGAACTGGAAAAGAGATAGGAGGACAACTTCTGCAAAACAATTCCCACCTAGGAACATCTGCATCAATTAGTTGTCATTATTCCCTTCCATTGAAGGTGTATGGAACTTTAGTACTTATTATATACAAGCTGGACATTATCCAAATTAGTCATGGGGTCTAATAGATCAACATGGATATAAGTACACAGTTTTTACACATAATTTTGTAAATGTATTCCTAACTTAGCAATAAAAATGACATTCACGCTCCACAGATTATTCCACAAGATCACCAACAGTGCAACAGATCCCTGACTTCTCCCAGTGTGCAACATCTGGACTGTTGACTGAAAACGAACTTCTTAAATGACTCCCACCTGAGCTATGGTGAATTTGTAGCACCTACTGAGGAACGCAGAAACACAGATACTCTGGAGATGCTATCTGAGGCTGGGATAAGGCAGCCACTAATTACGCTGCCCTACCAAGACAGTGCTTCTATGCAAAAGGAGAATTCTGGAGGCACACGAGCCATTCTGATTAATAACGACGCATTTCTTTGTCTACAGATAGATGTACAGATGATTCATGATTCTGACGTTCATCTGAGATGCAGGCACTTACTGTCTAAGTAGCATTGTGAAATGTGTCAGTCATTAACAGAGGCTTATACTAGAGTCCACTTAGGTCAAAATAAATGCATTCTTTTAGAGGTATAAGCAAGGATAGCAGTCGCAGTGAATCTTTTCCAGTCAACTGAGATGATGCCAGAAGAGTGAAATTAAGTCTTAATACAAAGGCTTCCTCAGATCTCCCTAGTAATAAGTTATGACAAATGTGAAAAAATCCTACCTCAATGCCAGCAAAAATAATATTTGGAGAATACTGAACCAAAACTCTGGTATTATAGGCACTGTCTTTTTTGTTCTTGATAGAAAGCTGGATGGTGAACTTATCATTGCGTGACTTTACAATGAATGGAGAAGAGCTGTAAAATAAAGTATGATTGTTAGACATGTTAAATTTTTGATATGTTTTTAAAAATAAAAAGGAACATCTTTCAGTGTCCAGACTTTATTGTTTCTGATTTGGAAGTTATGCCACAGCATTATCTCATCAGACTAAAGATTTTATAATTTACATAGAGATATTGTACAGATATCAAGCAGTACAGTAAACCCAGTGTAGTTACCTGTCTCCAGCTATGCTTGCTTTTACATTCAGAACAAGATCTGAAATGCATTTATTTTTGGCTCCACAATCTTTTGTGAAAGGAATCTGCAACAATAGTATTTTTATTCTCAATTTTATTATATTGATAATTAAAATTAAATACGTGCATTTTAATTCCTTATCTAATCTTATATAAGGTCTTCTGTCTAACAATCAAAGAAGTATTCTCTAATATTAATTAGTTCAACATGCCAATATCCTGTAAAACGCGCAAGTAAAACATAACTTTCCTACTCATTCCGTTATAAGTAATTCATCTAGGTTAGAAAAAGAAGCAATAGTAAAAGCGTGAATGATGCCAAGCACCACCAAAATATATGACTAATATTCCCCTGCTCTATCTATGTAAAAAATGACAATAAAATTGCTTGTACTCTTCTATCTTCAGTTAACTCTAGACAGCTTTAAAGCCCCAGGCTGGTTCCAAAGCATGTTGAATTGAGCTCTTCACTCCTGAAGACTCATTGAGAGGAAACATCTTCTGGACAGGCTTAACAACCCTCCCTCTTTAGTCAATTTGTGGACAATACGTTCAGGTCTTGTGTGGGCTATGAATTTTACCTTAAATATTTTGTTTATTAATACAGAGTCTTGATGACTTACATATTCAGATATCGAATTTGGCAGATTGCTGTCAAGAACAGGTCCACTCTCTGGATCAGAAAAATTGAACTCCAGCAAAACCTTTACAGAGTCCTGAAAATCAGGCTTGTCCTAGAACATTAAGAAAACAAAATTGCTGTTACGGACATTCACGTTTATATCTGAGGCAGTAAAGGAGGATATAAAAAACAAACAGCACGCTGAGGGAAAATATTTTTTCAGTCACTCTGTCACCATCCTTGCTAGAGAACTATTTGAATGCTTGCAACTGATAACACATTTAATGTGCAAGTCAGTCCTTATAAATACCTCCTAATGTTTTTGTGTATCTCAGCTTGTCATAAAAATGTCACATAGCCAGAGCATTTCCAACACAGTTGCATTAAAGAATATCACAGAAATGTCAACTTGTAGACTTTCTTTTTTAGTTGTGCTTAAAGCATCAGTAAGACAAAGAGCAGTCATATCATGTTATGTGAAGTCAAACTGAGACCTGCTGGTAGGAGACACACTGCATATTCAAGCAAATGCTAGCCATCATTTATCATTAGTTTTGAATTATAATACAACTGTGAAGTTGCAAAATGTTTTAAATGTGGGGAGCTTATAATATACACCTCCATTCACTCTGTGCATTAGTTATAGTCTGAGCAATTTCATACTCATAGTTGCTAATTACATTTCTGCTTTTATGGTGAATTAGTATTCTGTATCCCAAACCTAATTTGGGAGTTTTTGGTTACTGTTTTATTAGAAGAAATTGCACAAATATGCAAATTAAAATTCCAGCCTATGTGCTCCTGCAGTTTTGAATGCACCTAAACTATTAACCAGTTTTGCTGCTTAATTCAACTAACTGTGTCACGCTTTTTCTTAAGACAGACCCATAACAGAGATCCAAAGGTAAATAAACCATATAAAAAAGTAAATAGCTAATACCTATATGTATATATAAACATATAAATAGTAAATACATTTTATGTACACTTTTAAGATTAATTCTGATTTTTTTTTTTTGTATTCTATTAATTATAAGTTAGACATTTGGATTATTACAATGTTGAGAAAAACATAGCCACTTTAAATGATTTACTTGCCAACATGTAGAAGTTATGTTTAATACATTCTGACCCTTTGACAGTTATATTTTTTTGCATTTTCCTCTCATGGGTTTCTGTGAACAAGCTTCGAGATATTTGTCTTTGTGAGTCAAGAGTAATCCAATATTGCAGACCTGCAAAAGAAGTAGAGATTAATATTCTGTAAAATTTTACCTCTGTGCATTCTTTTCTTCCCAGTATCATAAATATGCTTTGAATAGTAAATTTAAAAGATAGTTGCATTCCATTTTTGAAGAAAAAAAACTAATGTGAGCATAGCAGTTTTATAATGGAAAGATTCCACAGCTCAGTGCTTGTCTACTTACTGGATTCAAATATATCTTCCTTTGATTTTAGTCTGGTCTTAAAACAAATTGTGGCATTTATGCATATTGTTTTTCTTTTATTTATCTGACAATTTTGCTGTTGGATATTGATGCTTTTGGGTATAAATTGCATGGAAACATTTACTTCAGCCACATCACGAGACCTTAATAAACACACACACAAAAAAAAAAAAAAAGAGAGAGAGAGAACGCACCTTGAAAATAATAGCAGCAACTTTTTAAACTTATATTAATGAACTTATAAAATTTGCAACACTGAACATTAAAATACACATATATTATAGTCTAAACAATTAATTAACTATATACTCTATACATAGTACCAGTAAACAATGTATCAAACAGAAAATGGTCACAGCATTTCTCTACAGTGCTGTACTTCTATCATGGATACCAGATGAAAGGAAAGATATCAAAATCATTTAAGCAACTCTAAAGAACCAATTCCATTTCAAAAGGGTCTGAAGACCCACACCCATTCTCAAGGGCAACCACAGATGAACAAATTATTACACAAGAGCTAGAGGATAGTGTGTCGTCTCTTAGGTTGTGGATAGATAAATAGGCTGAAGTTTACTACCAATTTGCCCCACTTTTAAATCCCATTTACCCCCAACCTCTGCAACTCTTCTACCTTTGCTCTGGGTCAGTTCCTTTTTGGTCTCAAGACACTGGCCTCAAGTATTCCAATGTACTAAATCAGGAGAAAATGCAGCTGCCAGAATAGCCTTCTTCAGATGTGTGATCTAAACATGATAGTGAAGGAGCAGATGAGCCCCGGTCCCCGAAAACACAGGTGCAGGGATAGGTATATGAAGGGGTTGGGTAGCCGGGAAGGAAAAGGCAGAAGTTGTGACCACCAGCCAGCAGGTCCCAGCACCTGGGAACAGCTTGAGCAGCATGGGCGGTCTTGCCTTTGTCTCCTCCTTATGGTTATCTCTTGCTGGAGGAGCTCAGCTTTCCCTCTTCCTGGGTCACTTAAAATGGCAAAAGCTTTGATGCAGTTGCATGGTGACCAGACTGAGGAAGAGGTCAAAGTTAAAAAAATAAATTAGGAAAATAAAGGGTGGGAGGGGATGGGTGACCTTGCTCCAGATAGATGAGATCCTGGGCTAGCTCATTGCATTGCTGCACAAACATTTGGAAGGAGAGCAGTGAGCGGTGGGACTGCTCAGACAGCTCCGGTCCTGGCCAGAGCGAAAGCCAAACTCTTCCATATAAAGAAGTATGCCTGTGGCACTCAGCAAATATGTAGCAACATACATAACTTAACCTTGCATGAAAGAAGTTTAAGCAAAATTATTTTACCTCACACTTAGATAGTTAGTTATCATAATGACTTGTTAAGCCCCACTGACCTGACCATAGAGATTTTAAGCACCCTGGACTCTACAACTCACTGAGAATAAGAGGCATTTGTGCGCATCCTTCCTCATCAGAAACATATTTTAAAGAATTTAGGTCTTTGGAAAAGAGAATTCTGATGCTTCTACACATAAACTGGTGAATTCAATACAATGCTCACAGAACAATAAATTATAGTAATATAAAGAACCAAAAGTTACTGTAAGCATTGCGGGCCAAATTGGAAGAGAAAGTGATTCTTTCACTAATATCAAGACTTAAAACAGATCAGACATCCATTGAACCAAATGCTAACAAACTTATAAAAAATAGCAGCTCTCCTTGGGACAACCCTTCCAAGTCTTAATGTCTATATTTGGCATTTTGTGTAATATTGTAGAAGAGATTGGTTATGATGGATTCCCAGCTTTTATAAAAATAAAGAAATAACTTGAATGTCATTATCCTAGATACAAGTTTGAAAATGTAACCAAAATTAAGGATAGAAAATATAAATCAGGAAATATTATGATATCAAAGTTCAACTTCTGATTTTTTTTTTTTTTTTGAGGTAATGTGGGTCATAACTCTTAAAAGTTTGAAGTCAGTAAAACTGAGTGTCCTTCCTAATCATCGTACAGTCTTAGATCCTGATCCTACAAAGACTTTGATGCATTCTCTTCTCACAGAATCACAGAATCACAGAATATCTCAAGTTGGAAGGGACCCATAAGGATCATCCAGTCCAACTCCTGGCACTGCACAGGTCTACCCAAAATTTTAGACCATGTGACTAAGTGCACAGTCCAAACGCCTCTTAAATTCAGACAGGCTTGGTGCAGTGACTACTTCACTGGGGAGCCTGTTCCAGTGTGCAACCACCCTCTCAGTGAAGAACCTCTTCCTAATGTCCAACCTAAACCTCCCCTGCCTCAGCTTGACACCATTGCCGCGGGTTCTATCACTGGTGATTAAGGAGAATAGGTCGGCGCCTGGCCCTCCGCTCCCCCTCGCAAGGAAGTTGTAGACTGCGATGAGGTCTCCCCTCAGCCTCCTCTTCTCCAGGCTGAACAGGCCAAGTGACCTCAGCCGCTCCTCATCCGTCTTCCCCTCTAGGCCCTTCACCATCTTCGTCGCCCTCCTCTGGACACTCTCCAGCAGTTTTACATCCTTTTTGTACTGTGGTGCCCAGAACTGCACACAGTACTCAAGGTGAGGCCGCAGCATCACAGAGCAGAGTGGGACAATCACTTCCCTCGACTGGCTAGCAATGCCGTGCTTGATGCACCCCAGGATACGGTTGGCAGTAAAACTGAGTGTCCTTCCTAATCATCGTACAGTCTTAGATCCTGATCCTACAAAGACTTTGATGCATTCTCTTCTGTACTGAAAGCTGTCCTACTGATTTCGGAGAATATCTGGGGAAGACAGTGCAACCAGCAAAAAGGTAAAGGAGGAAAGGATACTTTCCTGAATGTATTTAAAGATTATTAATAGTTTCTGTGACATTCTTCTATGTTAGGCTGTAAGAGCTAGCAGTCAGGAAAACAAAATCAGAAAAATGATTTTGCTAAGGAGTCTTCTGTAAACTGTGAAATGGGAGAAATTGTCTGAAAATCTCAAGTTTTGAGGTGAATTGTGTTACATCCTAACTTTGTATGCATTTTTGCTAAAATGCTGAATGTGAGGAAAAGCTGGTAGCTTGAGGACGGTAAGCAAGACCTGACAAACTTGACTGTGAGTTAGATGGAACAACAGGACAGGCAGCTGGCCTAACAATTGCCTTACCAAAGAGAGAATTGTGAAATAGTTTTCGTTGTGCTTTAGAATTGAGGGATTACATGTTATTTTGTTTATTTATCTGACTGGTATTTTTCTCGTCTTACTTCAAATATACATTGCTCATTATTCCACAAGAATCATGCTCTTTCGTAGAGAAAACAAATTCACTGTTCACCAGGAAGTTTAGTTTAATTTTTCAAAGTTTCTTCTAAAGGGAATCAAACTAGAGTTTTATTAGTAGGAGGTCAAATGAGTTTTCTCAATGATGCCTTTACATTTGAACCTGTTCTTCATATTGGTAATAAAACACTATGCAATATAGTGTATAAAAGAGAATGTTTTGTTGTTGTTGTTGTTTGTTTGTTTGTTCATTTTTTTATTTTACTTAGTGCCATGAGTGGAATCAGTTTCTATTTTGAATATGATGTAGGAGGTCAGGGTCTTCCTACTTGGCTAACAAGGTTTCTAAACCATTCCTATATTTATTACTATTATCCATTATGTTTTATACTTCCTCCAGAGAGACAAGAAACTATGAAGATTCACAGTCAGTGTCAAAATATGAGATGAAACTTGTACAAAAACAGTATTCTCACAACAGTAAAAACTGTAGTGCATGCAAGTTATATAGGTATCACAATATATGTTTTTTTTCTAGCCTGACAGCTGCTGTGAGTATCCGTACCAGAAGAGGGCAGCCCCACCAAGGCCTCCAATAGTGACATCAATCAGCCCATCATCGTTTAAATCCATTTCTCCATGCACAGACTGGCCAAAAAATTTCACTTTCTCCCCATCTCCACCTGATGCAATACGCTGTGAAAAGCATTAAGAGGTTTATGCAGTGCATACTGATGGATTTTATAAGAACATCTAAGACGCATTTGTTGGCAGTTAGATGGCTTTTAAACTCCTTAAATCTATTAAATTTTCATTACAATACTCCTAAAAGGGTTACCTTGGTGATGAATACACTATAAATTTTCAGAATTACAAAATACCTACTTTTCTGTCTGTACAGAACATTTCAGAAGGTTTCTAATAAAAACATGCAAATATATTTTCTAGCAATATTATAGTCAAATTTGGTTAAATCAGACTGAGTTAAAAAGTACTGAACATTTTAAAACAGAAACTGTCGTGACAGATGAAGTCACAATTTGATTCTACATTGGAAAGACATGCAGAAATGGGAATTGTGCTACATAGTCTTATAGCACCTGCCAACCTGTAAAGTCTTACTTCATACCTGTGTATATTTTTTGTCGATTGTGTTGCCACGGCCATGATAAATATAAACAGCTCCCCGATGATCATCCTCTAATGGAGATCCTATTACAATGTCATTATATCCATCCAGGTTGAGGTCCTTCACTGCAGCAATCGCAGTCCCGAAACGTGCACCACAAGGCTCATTCTTAAGAACTTTGCAGATGTCTTGTTTCAATGGTGAACAGCATGTTTGCTTTACAGGTTCGAGACTCATCTGATATTCAAACTTTGTCTGTGGAAGAACAGATGTAGAGTTTGTGGATTTCCATGAGCATTTTAGCAATGTAAGGTTTTTAAGAGCTCCTGTACAGAAAATAAACTGATGAGTTAGATAAAACAATTACATCCTATTCATGATGATTGAGAGCACTGTAGAAACTGATTCTGTAACTATAATGTTATTTTTAAGCAGTGGACGTGAACAACAATCTTGCTCC
The DNA here is from genome assembly GCA_013399115.1 of Anseranas semipalmata. NCBI lineage: Eukaryota > Metazoa > Chordata > Aves > Anseriformes > Anseranatidae > Anseranas > Anseranas semipalmata. The sequence goes on from VXAA01001428.1 coordinate 320,915, forward strand.
CTCTTTTTCTGCGTCTAGATGCTTATACATATGTTATGCATATTCTTATGCATAAGCTACAGGTTTACAGGAAAAGTATAGTTTCATAATAATATTTGGATGTTGTTATAAGTAAACTAGTTCATTTTTAAGATAGCATAAAGATTTCTTCCAAAGGCAGTGTTTTAATTTGAGAAGTAAGCCAAGTTTCTGATGAATCACAGATGGCAATACTGTTATTCCAGACCAAAAGAAAGCATTTGTCTTACATAGACTGAATTCTATCCTCAGCACACACATACTGCAGAGCCTCACATATGTACTTAGTGTGCATGAATCCTAGACCAAAACAGCACATAACATATGGTATGTAACTCATCTTTCCAAGAGATTCCCCAGGAGCTCCATGTTAGAGATTAGTAGCAGAAAGCAGTTGCTGCACCTCCTTTGTTTGGAAAAGGATAAAAGTAATAACAGGAAAAACAAATTTCAAACCCTTGCATTATTAGAGGATGCTGAATTCTTGTTTTCTTGCCAACCCTATTCACCATTAATTTGTTGTTAGCAACATGCATGCAGAAACTGGAAGAGTTCCTTCTCAAATAGATCCAGCCTCTTCAGACCTTTTTCCTGCAATAGGATTTTAGGAGACCATTGTTTCTAGGACCTACTCTGATAACTGCTATAATATAAAATGATGCTGGACTAAAAGAAGAAAAAAAGAAGAAAAAAGAAAAAGCATACATAGACATTGGGAAGGAGGGACTTACCAAACTGAGAAAATCAGGTGTATCTGATATACTCCTTGATCTACCTGTGGCATGCTTAAAAGCTGTTGAACGTATGGGATTTATCTCTAGGTTGGTGAGTTATAAAAACATTGAAACGCATAGTTTTAGGATGGATGAGCCCTACTACTCCCTAGTGTGTGACAGCAGAAAGAAAATGTGATAGAAAGTTAACCTTATAAATTTGAATCTATGCCATATTGCAGTTTAGAGGATATAGTGCTTATCTATATAAAATACTCTATTATAAAAAAGGTGAGACAAGAATTTGAGAAGAAAGCTTTCAAAAAATAATCAATGTTATACTCTCAGCTGTCAAAAAAATGTTCCTCTGTTTTCAGCACGTCATCATCCCCAACTCAAATAATCGTATTTCATTAAAATAAGGATATGAAGACAGAAAGGAGCATATTCTGTTCCTAGTCAATAAACATCAACTTTACCTTGTTCAGAGCATACACATACACTTTTCCCTGCTCCTCTTTTTCAGTTCCCATATACATAGGAGCTCCAACAAGAAGAAGGTCTGTAAATGAGTCCCTGTTGGTATCAACTGTGGTAATGACACCCCCAAAGTATGAGCCAATCTGCAGGAAAATAGAAGGTATAAATCAGATGCAGAGTCAGGGGCATCATGCAACAATTACTATTGAGAGACCTGTTTTACAGTTGCTTACAACAATGACAAATGTTACCATTATGCAGAAATTGTCTTTGCTACCTAGAAGATCCTTTTGGTCTGTTTGCTTTTGAAGCTTGTTTTCTGCTTTAGGGTTCATTGTTAGATTTTTATTTTATTTTATTTTTTTAAGAATGGCCCATCCAACTTCCAACTTTGTTGGATTTGAAATGTACAAATGGGGCGTCCTACCTGCTAAGGGGATTGGCAGCTCTCAGGAGAGACAGCATTTGAATAGATGTGTCTTGGGGAAGTTAATCCCAACAGTAATAAATAGAAAGAGCAAAATCAACGGTCTTAGGCTTGCCAGGGGAAAAATGTAGGATGATGGATAAAAGTTCTTAGACAACACTGTGCAGGCAGTCTCCAAAATTCCCAGGTTGCCACTGAACGAAGAGGAACAAGATCTACACAAAGAGCTAGATACACTCATAGTTTAGGCACAAGGTGTGGGATTCATCTGACATTTACCTTACAACTAAGATAGACACCCTTGATTTCCTTTACACTTGACATGAAAAGCAGTCCTTTCTAGTGCTGGATGCATCTTACACAACAGAAGATGCTTCAGATAGGCCAAATCACTCAAACCTTAAAAATGCCTGCTCTCCTTCATTGCCTCTAAAAGGATCCAGGATTGATTAGCTGAGCTGCAGGCATCAGCTATAGAACATGAAAATCAGGTAACCTGAATTGTCCTGAACAAAGCTTGTACTGCAGCCTGGAGAGACTGGAGTAGGCAGGTCTTTCAACTTGTTTGTGCATAATATGAAACTACCATCTTTTGTTATGTACTTACATGTTATTTTTATTTTCCTGCAGGAACAGCTGCTACACAACATAATGAACAGCTATTCAATATTTTATGCTATCCCAGCTGATGCTCCTTCACAGAACCCTGCTTATCACATCTGTTTCTTGCCAATCCTTTCTATGCAGTGGACAGAAAAGTGCCAGTGCAGAGATGGTTACAACCACTTTGACATCTGCAAAGGTTTACCCCACAGAGAGATTTCCAAGACTCTCTGACCATTCTAAGTCTACTTTCTACTACATATTAGACCAGAGTATCAACTTCACTTTTATTTCTGATCTTGTAGTCTTTCTGATTACAACTTACAGTTTTATTTGCTTTTCTGATACAGAATTTTCTCGTTTCAAATTATTATTTCTATTTCTCATGCCATATTCCTCTCATATGTAAATCATGACAGTATACTTACTTGATCTCCTTTTAACCTCTGAAGTACTTGCACCTCTTTTCCCTCCATTTTATAAATGACAACTTGGCCAGTGTGATTGTATCGTGGCTGCCCTGCTATGTACAGCACACCTCCAGGTGTCACTGCTGAATTCACAGTATAGCCTAGAAAGCAGAAAAGAATTCAAGATGCAGTACACACAGAATGCATCAGAAATACTTGCTGTGATGCAGAGCCTTTTTAAGGCTTGGTTCTACAAATAGGTGTTTACCCTTAATTGTGCTAGAGAACAATAGCAGAGTCAAATAAAAGGGCTGGATGTGTATTTGCCTACAGGCTCAGAGTCATGAGCATCAGTGTGTCATTAAACCTGTTCACAGGCTGGTGAGTCTAAACTTCAGCAGAATCTTTTATAATGTTCACCTTGCTATTCTTACATAGCATAAGAGAATAATGGTACGGATAAAATAATAGGTGAATAGCTGGTTGAAAAGAACAGTTGTCACTGGCTCACTGTTAAGCTGATGGTGTCCAAGTAAAATTCTGGAGGCGTTTTGAACCTAGCTATGTTTAATATTAACAACAATTGAACAACTTGAGTGAAAGACGACTTGTAAAATTTGCAGATAAGTAAAACTTGCAGCAGGGTTGCAAGTATTGTGGACAATAGGATCTAAATTTGAAATGTTGAAATTGGAGATATAAAAAAATAGTTAATGGAGTCTGTAAAGAGGCAAAAAAATGTACTTAGGGAAAAAGATTAAATGATTCTAGAGTTGACTCCTCATCAGCAAGATGTGGATTACATGAGAGGAAGTAACATAGAGCAAACAGAGCCATAATATGTTGAAAGCAGGACCCAGAGGAGAGAGCAAGGCTACTGAGAAGTTTTTTGGTTGACAAGGCTGAGAGGAAAAGAATAGCCTGTCAATATGTAAAGCATTATTATAAAGAGGATGGCGGTAAACTCTTGTTCTTGTCCACCAAGTGAAAGAAGACAGTTTAATTTTAAGGAAAGAAGATTTAGATTGGATATTGTATAAATTTTTTTAACTATGAAGGCAGAGAAAAATTTGAGAAGGGTGCCAGGGGAATCTTTGAAATCTCTGAACAGATTAGACATCTCTACTGGGGAAAGTCTAGATATGCTTAGGGCTGCAAGTGTTTGGACTGTTTTTTTTTTTTTTTTGATTGTAGAAGGAGTGATTTTTTTTCTTCAAAGAACAAAAAAAATCTTACAATAGACATGTCCATAAATTCTATTTTTTTTTCCAGGCTCCTATAATATAAGGTAATATTCTGTAAGAGAATCTTTGTGAATGAGATTTGGGAGAACACTTGTAGCATTTATCAAGAAGTGTTACAAGATGGGCTAATTCACTTACCTAAATAGGCTGCAAGGCGTTCATTTTTTTCTGAAAATCTGTCATGAAAAGTGTCATTTGTTGGTATTGAAATACCACTGTCCTTCACCATGAGCACAGTACCGTTCCAGTCATATGCTCCGACTGCTCCAAGCATGATCCAATCCTTATGTAGAGGAAAACAGAAAGCCTGTTCTCTATGTGAATCATCTTCACATTGATCATGATGCTCACATTTGGGTAATGCTTTCTGTATAGTCACAGATGTTTAGCCCTGCTTTTCTTATTATATTATGGGACACACAATCACAGTACGTCTCCCACTCTTTGTTAAAAATACATAATTAAAAAAGACATGCACAGTTCAGGAAAAGTAGAAGAATGAAACATAGCTCTTACAACTTCAGCCCACCATGACACACAACATAGAAAGATGAAGGAGATTTAGCAAAGCTAATCAGAGAATACCACACCTAAATGGAGTCCACAGATAAACTTGCAGAAAGTTAAACCATTCTCCATTGAACCTATTTAAAAAGTGCCTTTTGTCAATGACAAATGCCTTGCTGACCTTTCTTGCCTGAAGGCATGAATGTAGTCTTCTAGATAAAAGAGACACTGGATATCCTGAGTCTGTAAATGTAGCACGGACTGAGGACCCACTTCTCAAGTGAGGTTCTGATGACAGTAGGTCAGTTCTTTGGTAACTTCAAGAATATGCTCTAACAAATAGATAACCTTATAAATCTTCCTTGAGTTAACTGTCAGGATAACACCTGTTTCTAAGGTATGGTATACCACCTGAGGTATAATACATGATTTCATAGTGCAGAGAGTAAAAATGGATGGAGAGTATTTCTGCAATAAAGTATTTATGTTAAATTCCACTGAAGGTCTTCTATTCTTTGTTTTACCAGGGATATGCTGAGCTGTATACAAAGCCATATTGAAGGTTTTCTTATGTGTGCCAGTTTGTCTTAGATTGCTCAGTCTGCTCAGTTCAATTACTTTCCTATTGTGTTCTTTTCAACTGTCACTATTTTTACACATCTTTAAAGCTTAACTCTTCCTAGCTCCTTTGATCTCATGTTCAATTTCCATTTCAGTTGTGTACACTGAGCATATCATCTCAATGGGTACTTTCTGATTTTCAAAAAGAAATGAGATATGTAGGAAGTGATTTTCTGCTAATAAATATTCCCAAGGATTTTTGCAACCCAGTTTAACAAGTATTTACCCCCTGATAATTCATATATTCAATGTATTAACAGAACTAAGAATTTGTTGTGTGACTGATAATGCAGATCATATCCATTACAGAAATATCCCTTACATACATATCTTCTGTCTAAATTTCACCAATAAAATACAATACAATAACAATTTATATATTAGTATTTACAGAGAACAGTTTTATAGTTAACTTATTATAGAATATTTCCCTGATAGAAAAATGCTATAGGAGCATTAAATTTCATGTGAAATTTAACATGTGAAGATGGTACTTGTTCTCTTATGCATTCATTGTTTATAATCATTCTTTACGTACATTTTACAAAACACTGGATTACAGGAAACTCCAAAATATCCAACAGCTAACAAGTAACAGGACTGCACAACGAATTCTGAATACTAGTTTCAAATTCATGCCATCAGCAACAAAAATCTACTTTGCAAAAGTACTTCTATTTTCAAACTGCTTGTTTACCTGAGAATAATGAGCACTGAAACCAGCTTGAGACATTTCCATTTCAAATGAGGCTGCTTGTTGGTCTGTTGTTGCTATTAGACAGAAAAAAAAAAAAGTTTTAAAAATAAATTAGTTTTAATCTGAAATAATATCTGAATAGTGTAATGAAAATGCTCATATGATGGTAAAGGATAACATTGTTAAATAGAATATTCTGTGAATAGGGCTTGCCATTGATTTTGATAATATATATAGAAATTAAGATCTGTGTTAAATGCTACCATTAAGTAGAAGAAACTGTTTCCATTTTAAGATAATGTCTCAGAACTTGTCCAAGAAATATTTCTGGGCTAAAACTGACCAGATTTGACCTCAGGCTGATGGTAAATATGTTTGGAATGTTTGATTAATATGTTTAAGCCATTTTCCACTTGAGCTAAGCGAACAATAAAACACCATCCATGTAGCCCTGGCCTTGTATTCAAGCAACTAAAAATTTGTAGGCAGCTGGCAGAACTTTAAATGAAAACCACTTGATGTTTGTATGAAATTTTGTTAAAAACAACATAGGAAAATCTCAGCCATCCAAGATTCATAAGCCTCAAGGAAGGGCTTGGGAACTATAATCCTTCCCAGAAAGTTACATGAAAATCTTTTTGCTTCTTTTAAGTGACTGAATAAAAAAAGTATCAGGTGATTTAGTACTACTGTCAATATCTTTTCAGGTAGTCATGTGCTACTTATTAAACTCTGGTGGGCCTTCAGAAGGTTGCTTTGCTCTCATCTACACGGGAAATATCAGGGAAAGGGAAGGTCTGACTTCTCCTCTACTTCAAAGCAATACTCAGTGACTATTTTGCCACTGTAAGCATCACAGGTATATTCTATGTTCTGCATATTGATTCCTCCTTGAGAGTATGACATCATAACAGGCAGCAGATGGGAACTGTGAAATCTGTTCTGAGTCTTCCCCAGGAAGAATTTACAATTTTCTACCAGCTGAGTGCTGAGGCAAATCTCAAAGAGCGTGACTGAAACGGAGGCATAGCAAGCCATGGCTGCATGATCTTCTGGCATCAGGACTACTAAATAATATTGAGTTTCTGCTACTCAGCAACTAAACCACAAAGGTTGCTCACTTGGACATGATGTCTTTGCTAATTGTTGGGATTTATGATCAGCCATGGGAAGCAGACATGATCTCAAACACAAAATGTTTAACACACAAACACAGGCCATCATGTTTCACAAGATGTAGCTCCTTTGCTAAGTCTGACAAAATATGGTCCTTTTTAAGCATACAAGTCCTAAGTTGCACTTCTGCTAATCAACAATATTTTTCAGTGACAGCATTAATCATGCAATAAAAGATGCTCCTTAATGAGCTGAGAAAGGCAGGACTCTCATAGTTTCAGGCAGAGGACAGTGCCGGTATTGTCAGTATATGCAGTTCTGAATGCTGCTTAGATAATGGCAACCAGCCTAACTTTCCATTGAGTTTCAAACTGCCAAGCATCTCACAAAGGATATTTTGTGAAAAAACATTTGTGCCTGCCTACGGATTGGATGAAACATAAAATTGCTGTTAAAACCAGAAGTCCATGCCATGAGACACAGAGGCATATGAAAAAGATTATGTGTAAAAATCAACTGGCTGTCAAGCGTGGGTTTTTGTTGGATTTCATTTTTCAGTTCTCTCTTAATTTTCCTTTGCAGTTTTTTTTTTTTTATGACAAAAACAAAAAAGAAAACAAGAAATCTAGGGGGAAAAAATCAAATGTACTATTATACTAGCAGGAGGCTATTTAGATTAAAACTTTAAACACATTCAGATACGGAATTTCAGGAATCAAGTTTCCTGTGACCTCCATGTTCTGTACAGAAATTAATTCAGCTACATTGTATGGGGTTAATTCAACTTTCCACAGTGCACACATCCAATAAACTAGTTTGTCACAGGAAAGCTGTGTGGGACAGAATTAATCTGCTCCCCACCCCCAGCACAATGCATCTGTGGACACAGCTGCAAATCTAGAACAGCTTCTGAAATTCTCTGGGTGGCACAGGAAACCATGGCTAAAGAATCAACAGAAATGGACTTAGTCAGCATCTTCTAGCTCATCGGAACAATTCAGCCTTGCTATGTTTTGCCATAAAGCTAAGATCCTATTTCAGTTTCCATTCTGACTTCCCTTGTGGCCAGGTTATGCCTTTTCAGAGACTTCCACAGGTGGAGGAGGGGGCATAATTTCTTGTCTCACATCACATGTGTATTATATAGAAATCTTGGCACAGACTGAAGTCCTAGTGAAGATCTGGAAACCAAGAAACCTTTTGGGTGTGGTGAAATTACCTAGCTCAACTCTTTTAATTTCTGACTTTTTTTTTTGTTTGTTTTGTTTCGGATATGTATTTTTTGTAATACAGCCAAGTCTATCTGAAATAAAATTTGAAAATAGAGCAAATATATATCAAGGCACAAATATCCACAAGGTTTATGTGAAAGGTTTACGTTAAATAAAAAGTATTAATATTCAAGAAGTAGATACTTGTTTTTGCATCTTTTGCAGAAAATTAAAGCTGAATTCAAGTACTGCAGAACTTGCAGACACTTAGAAGACGTGCAATATGCTGGAAGTACCACATTATTGAAAGAGATCTGTTTATCATGCAAACAGATAACATTTCTACAATTTAATCAAATGGGTTCATCATCATGTATGGATATTTTAATAAGCTACAAAAATTTTTTAATGTTCAAATGTTCTGTAATTATTTTCTTATGATTAGAGGAATTAATTACTAACGTCAATGGAAGGGTTACAGCCCACTGTATAAGCCTTTCCCCATCAGCAAAAAGTTAAAGCCAGCACAGTTTACTCCACTATTTGGGCAGAGTAGGGTTTCACATGATAGACTGGCAGTAGCCACTGGCTTGCTATGGGCAAGGTGGAATGTAACAAAGTGAGACTGTCTCTTCCAGTGGTATCTGGTTATTCAGTGGGTTGAACTATAATGTGAAGCCTTGAATTTGAGTACACACAGTGTGCTGATGTCCAGAAACTCAGTCTTGTTATGTCTTATAATCATATCTTTTTTCTGTTGTCATGGACCTTTAAAGCAGTTGGATAAATTTTTATTATATAACCATTATATATAATAGGAGTAAGTAACAGATTTTATTGTATTAATAAAAGTGATTTTTTTCACTTTTCACAAACTGATGACTGAGTTTTCAATTTCTGTTTGAACAACAGTTTTGTAACTGAAAGCGTGTTCTTCCTACTGAACAAGGACTTAGCAAAAGAGCTCCAATTTAAAGTACTCAATAAGCTTCAGTAAGGTAAACTTTGGTCTTTAGAGAGATTAAATTCTTCTCAAGTAAATTTGTTTTATAAGTGAGGAAACAAAATCTTCTGGAAAGGAAAAAGATAAGAATATATGAAATGGAAAAAAAAACATTTAGTAGTAAACTGAAGATAGTAATATTTACTCACACTCAATGATACACTAACAAAATATATAAATGTCTAAGATATGTAACTCCAATTTAAAAAGCTTTAAAATAATCTCTCATATTTGTATTAGTTTCTTGACATTCAACTCAACATTATCTTTTGTTCGAGCAATAAACTATACTATTCCGGCTACTTGGAAAGCTGAGATGTTGAAAAAAATAAATCCGAACAGATGGATGTTATATTTCTATGACACTAAGCCCTTCAGAGTTGGCCAAAATAATTTATAACTAATGAACTGTCTTCTGTTACCAGTACTGAGCTTGAAACAAACAGAGTTGGACAGTGTTGCCTAATTTGGATGGAGAATGTAAGCAGACATTAGGAGATGATGACTTTTCACTGCTAAAATCTGACCATCACAAACATTTCCAAAGGAAAAATGTATCTTGCCAACTCTATACACCAAGTCCACGTTAACTTGTACAGGAAAGTAACATACTGTAGTCAATAACTAACTATTAAGAGAACTTAAAGGCATAGGCAGACAAACACATGATTGTGGGGTAGTCTAGGACATGCTCTTGCAATACATAAGGGAAGGCAACTTCTCGTTCACCCAGGGGTAAAATGGTAATGGTCAATACAGTGACCCTTCTTATCCTTCTAGGCTACTGTCCCCATCTGCTCTAACCCATCTGAAAACATCTTCACATCATTGTGTATGTTTTTGATATCTACTATAAAATACCTTTACAGTCAATGAAAAAATACATGCATAAAGCATTTTATGCAGCACAATACATTGCAAAGGAAGATAAAAGCAGGTGGTCTTGTGATTGCTTCAGTTGTAATGCAGACATAAAGTAAAATTTTAAATGATGTCATACCTTCCAGGGCAAATATTCTCTCTCCAAGTGCTTCAACAATAGTTACAAGAGCCAATTCATCTGAGACATTGAAGAAATGTTTTTCAGTAGGCTTACTGGCAATTGATTTTATTTCCTCTACAAATTTCTCAGTACTTAAATTTCCTCTGCTGTAGCTGCCAAGAATCTAAAGAAAATTAAAAAAAAAAAAAAAGTCAGGGATATGTTTTGAAATCCTATTTTTAAAGATACCTTTGAGGCAGGTTGTCAGAGAATATTGGAAAATCATAACCAACCTTAACTGTTCTGTTAAAACCTCCCTCAAATTTCTAGTCTTGATTGATTAAAAGGTATTCTTTTCCAACAAGAACAGAACAGTATGAGGGCTCAGTTTTTTCCTGAAAGTATCAACAATAGTAAACAAAGCAACTGTATGGTGTAATGTCTGCTATCCTCAACTGCCCTTTCTTTGTTTTCTTCACAAAATTCTAATGATTTTTTTAAGTAGACCTTAATTTAGAAAACAAACAAACAAAAAAACTATCCCAAACAGAACACACAATTGCATTGAATTCTGCATAGGTACCACCAGTTCTCCTCATAACATAATATATAAGCAATTAACAAAATGCTTAATTAGGCATAGGATAGTTCTTTGTTGTGTGTAAATTTGTCCTGTAAATACACATGCCTGTACCACTCACATTCAGCATCCTGGTACAAGACTTCAGATTTTTTCCGCAGTTTTAATATTGTTGCTGTAAAAACTCAGGATGCCTCAGAATGAGGAGACTCATTTTTCCAATTCCCAGACCAACATTTATTTTTAATGGGAAAAATATCATTCTGTATTACTTGCTTTGAGAGTGGAACCAAAACCAATTTTCCATGTTCTAGCACTCCTGGACACTGACGCAATTCAAATTTGGTTCTGGACAGGGATTTCATTGCTAAAAATTACTGCAGATTCAGAAAGGACTTTTTCTTTAATGCTTTCTAGTTTTATGAAGGCAACCACTGAAAATGTGGTGCATTTGTGATTCAACTTCAGTTTTATCACTTTCTTTAATTTAAAGACAACATCTTTCTTTAAAGTGTTTGGTTCTATACTTTGTTGTGCTGATACTTAAGCAAGTAGCAAGCTTTTTCATCTTCTGGTAACAATAATTCTACAGGTCATTGTTTAAGGTATGAAGGGAAAATGAAGAACTTATACTGCCTCATTCATTTATGGAAATGGAAATTATTTGGACTGTATTCAAAACCAGAGAGTATTGTAAGACATGTTGTTCTCATTAGAAAACAAAAAGAGATAGGAACAGAGAGGAAACAATCCAATGTACCTTAAAAATTAATGAGAGAAAACAGATGATTACAGTATAGAATACACAAATACAGTAGAGTTTACACCAAATCTATCATTAATTTTTCCATATCACTCTGTAGGAGTTAATCTCCATCATGTTCATACTCTCTCATTCAGCTACTAAGTTTGCTCATCATGAAAATGGCAACTTTAATAAGCACACAAAACAATTGAACATACTATACCATTTGTTGTTTATAGCTTACTTGCGTTTTTGTTTGTGTGTTTTTTTTTTTAAGTAGATAATGTGTCTATAGAAATTGCTCAGATTTGAATTAACCCACTCTGTTCACTATTCCTCTTAACTAGAAAGGTTAGATTTTATACCGCCCCTGAAATTTTTTCTCTCCTTTATCTTCACAAACAAGCATGTCAGATAGATTGCTGTCTTATGTGCTTTAAAATCAAAAAACAAGTATTTAATGGTTTTTTTTTCAGATTCTTTCTTTTTTTCATCATGAAATTATTATATTTCCATAAAGATTCTGTGATGTGAACTTTTTAAACAGACATTACATTTAGAAGAGGAAACATGCTTTTAAGATTCCTAATATTTCCCATTACATTTCACTTACAGCAATAGCAAATCTCTGAATGTTTTCATCTTCACAATTATCAATAACTTCTTTTAATCTGTAGTTGTCATGTGATTCCCCATCAGTCACAATAACCATTACTTTTTGTACTCCTCTTCGTGCACCATGAGCCTCAGTAAACGCCTCTTCCCTAAAGGGAGCATAAAGGGTTTGGAGAAAAAGCAAAGTCAGCATTTAGCTCATGCATCATTTTTGCATTGTCAGCCCTAAGCTAAAACACTTTACATTAACTAGGAAGTAGGAAAAGGAAATTAATATTAACCAGGAACAAATACAAACAACAATTGGAAATTACACAACAGTTTATAGCCAAAGAGTTTCACAAGCATTCATTCATTATTCATTCATTCAGCTTTGACAGAAGAAAACACAATGCTGGATGGTGAAGAATTCTTTTTCTACCCAAATAAACTCCCAGCACCTCAAAACAGTTTTGGCAGCTTAAACAAACAAACAAAAAAACACCACCCATCAACACCCCTCCCCTAAAATCCACATACAAAGAAAAACTATTTCCATCCTACAGCAGCACTTCAAGTGGTCAAAGTATTTATTCAATTACCAGCACCTCTACACATCTACAGGGAAACTGGATGTTGCAGACATGGCAGAATAGTCTGCAAGTGAGTGCTGGTACACAGGGTTGAGTCCTTGAATGCCATAGATGTAGATGGAGAAAAGGACACTGAGGTTCTGGGGAGCTGCACATGCAGGCTGGGCATAGCTTGGTTCTACATGCGACCAGAAAAGGTGAGGCTGAGTTAGGGTTCTGGAGAAGACGGAAGGAAGCAATGCTTCCTCTTTTTAGACAAATACTACAGAACTCTATCTAAGACTGGCTACACAAGTAAAAGTTAAGATGTAGCTCTGACAATTGCCAAAAGTGGATGTGTAGGAAGACTACAGGAACTGAGGAAGCTTTACCAATACTTCCTGTATACACAAGCTTGCAATGGTTTGTGGTGCCCAGGGACTTTCTGAACCACACGTGGTTTCTGAATATTTGGTAATCCTCAACTGGTTCTGCTTTTGTGAACATATTCAGACTTCCTTGAGCCTCTACTTGTATCTAAGTATTTATCTAACATTACTTCTGAATATGTAACAATTTTGTCAGGTTTAAGACATAATATTGACGAAACTTCAGTCAAATAGTCAAATAGTTCATTAGAAAGATGTTGTACATTTTAATTAGATGGCTGTTTGGAAAGAGAGAACACATTCTTTTATGGAATAAAGTCCTGCTGCCATGCCAGAAAAAATAGAAAAGAGAAAAGATATGAAAGGTTTAGCAGATCATTGCTATATTCATGTGTATCAATGAAGTCCATTCTTAGGTAACCTTTTGTGCTAAAACTATCTCTGAGGAAACACTTTTATTGAAATGTACAGCAAACTAACGGCAAATTTTGCCCATTTGAGCAGGTAGTTTCTACTGTTTGCTCAGTAATGATTTGAATAAGTGCAGAACAAGGACAATGTTGTATAGTTTCAGAGTGTCTCTCAATTTCTTCTTTTATAATTGTACTCTGGTTTCTTATCTTTCAGGTAGTCCATAACTAAGTCTGATGGGCTAGGAGTGGAAATGGGTAACTGCTTGCTTCTTTCATCTGGGAGTTTGATTTTGCATTTACTGTGTATTCTAAAAAAAGTCAGATTTTATTTTTCTTATAAAGGAAGAAATTCTAAGTAACGGTATTAATACAACAGATCCAATAGAAGGCTCTGTATTGGGACCGGTGTTATTTAACATCTTTCTCAGTTACATGGAGAGTGGGATCGAGTGCACCCTCAGCAAGTTGCCAGTGACACCAAGCTGTGTGGTGTGGTCAACACGCTGGAGGGAAGGGATGCCATCCAGAGGGACCTGGACAGGCTTGAGAGGTGGGCCTGTGCAAACCTCATGAAGTTCAGCAAGGCCAAGTGAAAGGTCCTGCACCTGGGTTGGAGCAATCCCCAACATGAATACAGGCTGAGCAATGAGTGGATGATAACCAGCCCTGCAGAGAAGGACTTGGGAGTACTGGTGGATGAAAAAGTGAACATGAGCCAGCAATGTGTGCTTGCAGCTCAGAAAGCCAGTTGTATCCTGGGCTGCATCAAAAGAATTATGGATAGAAGGTTGAGGGAGATGATTCTCCCCCTCTTCTCCATTCTTGTGAGACCCCACCTGGAGCACTGCATTCAGCTCAGAGGCCCCCAACATAAGAAGGACTTGTTGGAGCAAGTCCAGAGGAGGGCCATGAGGATGATCGAAGGGCTGGAGCACCTCTCCTATAAAGACAGGCTGAGGGAGTTGGGGTTGTTTAGCCTATAGAAGAAATAGCTCTGGGGAGTCCTTAGAGCAGCCTTCCAGTACTTAAAGGGTGCCTGAAAGAAAGATGGGGAGGGACTCTTTATTAGGGAGTGTAGTGATAGGACAAGGGGTAATGGTTTTAAACTAAAAGAAGGTGAGGCACTGGAACTAGATGATCTTTAAGGTCCCTTCCAAACCAAATCATTCTATTATTCTATGATTTTTAATTTCCCAATGCTCCAGAAGCTTCAAAAACTCAGATATAAAATTTCTAGATTTGCCTACAAATGTGGACTCAAACTTCTTAACCTCAGAAGAAAGACAAATTAACACTAAAAAGTTCTATTATTTCCTGTTTCCTCTGAAAAATGGAATTTCCGTGACCCCTCTACATACACAGTTCCTACCTGCTTTGTGTTGTAGATGTCAAAGACCTTTGACCCACTTTACTTAGGACTACAACCTTGTTCTATGTCATTTCTCTTTCCCCATTTCCTCCATTCAAGAGACAGCTGCCTTTTCAGTGTGCCATATACAACTGCTGTAGAGGTTGGACAGAGTCTGTTCATCCAACCTCTTCCTAAATCACATTTATCTAGCTAACATGAAGTCAGATGTCAGTCACGTCATATTTTTGATTTATAAAATCAGAACTATCACGTATCTGTTTATGTTTGTTTCTGCCATATCCAGGACAATATTTTGTGAACGTACCTTGCTGTATCTATTCCAAGGGCTGTCATAGTTTGTGTGCCACCTCTCTGGCGTATTCTCGTGGCTGCAGCCATCACTTCTTCTGTTGTCGAGTAAGTATTCAGGTAAAATTCATGTACTACGGTCTGTCCATACTGAACAATTCCAACCTGAAACACACCATTCATACAAGAAATCAACCACCCTTAAAGAAAGCAGCTGTGTCTCTTGCCGTGAGGTAAATGCCTGTCTGTACCTAAAGTCAGGAAAAAACCTGAACACTGTGTCTTTCCCCCAGATATGAAACACCTATTAGCATTTGAGCAAGACTGGCTAGAAAACAATCAATGTCAGTGAAATGTTTTGAAGTTTCTAAGTTGTTTTCAAAGAAGGGGAGGGGTGGGGAGGGGAGAGGAGGGGAGGG
>VXAA01001428.1:336334-372927 GCA_013399115.1 Anseranas semipalmata
GAGAGGAGAGGAGAGGAGAGGAGAGGAGAGGAGAGGAAAACAAGAATGAAGTAAAAAGCAGGCTCAGCTCCTTGCTCTTCCTGACTAGGCGTAATCTGAGCTGCAACTCTGCTCTCCTCTCGGCCAAGGCAGACCAGTGCCCTAACCATCAGCCATAACTTTTCAAAAAAGATTTCTTTAAAGCATAAGAGGCTGTGTTTCACTCAGAACTGTTAGTTATATCCAAATATAGTGCTCCTAAAACTAGTAGGCTATTTACCCTAGAAACAACACTGCATTGAGAAATTTAGGCCCTTGGAGCATGAGAAAGAACTAAGTACCCTTATCTTGATGAAGACAATAGGGCAGTCCAGGACATGGCCATTCTCCCAGCAGGAGGTAAGCCAAAGTAATACCCCTGACAACTGCCAGAGGGGACAACATGAAATGGTAGCTCCTGGAATAGAAGAATAATGGAAAGATGCAAGATGACCTCACAGCAGGGCAAGTCTTTATGTGAAAAATCAAAACATGGGATTGAAACCATACCACAAATCCCTGAGGGAACCTGCTGAAAANCTGAGGGAAACTGGTAAAAAAAAAAAAAAAAAAAAAAAAAAACACCAAAATGCAAAATGAAAAGAAGATAAGCAATATTCTTAAATACTAATTAATTTCTGTCATTCATTTCTGTCACTTTTAATGTTTTGGCAGGTACTTGACAGCTTTTACTAGGAAGATTCCACACAATGTTCCATTAGCATATTTCAATTTTATGTTACACGTGGCAATTTATAGGTGTTATTTAGGATAATGCAGTATTATATGGCATATTTATGCCTCACTCATCTATTATTAAAAGCACTCTAGCATTTAGGTACTGAAGATCGATAAGATCTCTAGGATGTTTATGCCATCATATTATTTTAGAGGTGGCTTAGTACATACTTTGCGATTTCTTTATAGGTGTTTTCTGAGGTACTTTCATAGCCTCTCAGATTATGCACAGTGTTTGTTTGCTGGCATTCATTACTTGTCTTTAAACCAAAAGGGTGACTTGTAGCAGAAGAGTAGATTTGGACAAATATTTCATACTAAACATTGATATCACAATTATTATGAAAAGCTAGCTACATAAGATTATGGGACAATAAGTATAATGGTATGCAGTAGCAAAATCTATCCCACTTAATTTCTGTAACCTTTTGAAAATACAATCAAATCTGGAAGAACCTATGTAAGTTCAAAGTTAGGACAAGTTGCACCCTTTTCTAATATTTTAATTCTCTCTCAGAGGCATGCCGTCCTCCACCTGCAGCCAAGAGCATCCAGAGGCTCCTGGGCAGCAGAGCATTAATTCTGCACAGGGCTTACACCACAGGCTGGGGCACACACTGTATTATAGCTCACAGCAATCTGGTAGCCCCATCTGTATCCTACGTTGAAGATGAAATTTTTAACCCTTTCCCTCAAAGGCAAATATTTTGTGGCATGTATTTGTGAGAGAGAAACTGTGAGAAAACATGCTGCATTTGTTCCTGTTCTGTAGAAAATACCCTTAAAGTCATGACAGAGTTTTCTCTCTTCTCTTCATTTATCTATCTATCTATCTATCTATCTATCTATTTATTTATTTATTTATTTTGTGGTAGCAGCTATCAGCTTATTTCTAATTATTATTATTATTTTGCTAATTATTAGTAGTAAGTTATCTGACTCTTTCATATAACAAAATCTGAAGAGGATGCTTCTGGTCATTTAAAAAGATTGCTGTTAACTGGTGATAAATGACAGGTTTTCATCATGCTTGGTCTTTTGGAGCTGGAGTAGTGCCTCAGCTATTCCAGGACCATGCACAAGAAGCACAACCAGAGACTTTTGTGTGCCAGTTAGCCTGCCTCTGTGAATTCACAGACTCCAGCTTCGAGGATTTTCTTGGCACCAAGGGTTGAATCAACCATTGACTGCTGCCAGGATCAGGGTAATAAGTATCTGCTCATTCTTCACTATTCTAGAGGCCCATGTTGGTGCTGTCTTTTTCCTAAAAAAAAAGACAAGAGGCTGAGACATTGAGTTGTCTCATTTCCTATTTGAAAGGAAACACTGTCCATGATCACAGCAAGTAAACATTTTGAGCATTTCCTTCTCAGGAAGTGAATAGGAAGAACATCTGAGTCTGGAAAACTGCACTGTGTTGCATAGCTTGTAAATCAGGAAGGAAAGGGGGCATGTGGTTATCTTATGGGATACAATTGTTCTGTGGGACCCTTCCTTAGTACTAACTTTGAAAACACTGGTCATCATGTTCTACATATTTCATAGTATCAGTGGTGAGCCACACCTCACAAAGGGTAAAAAACTTCCCAGATCCCACAAAATACTACTAGGCTGCATGCCCCAGTCTTCTGCAGAATCATAAATTCAAGTTCAAAATTAGAATTACATGCTATAAGACAGCCTTGAAGGTATGAGTTTTTGCAGCTTATTAAACTAATAGAAAAATATAAATGACACTACTGTGTGGTGCAAATATACCATTATGAGACAATAAACCTGTTCAAACTGCATAATTTCAGCAAGACTCTAGGTCGGGCTTACAGGTGTTGTATGTCTTGATTTGCTTGTTTAATTAACTCTGGAAAATGCAATACTATTACACAGGAGAACATAATTTTGCTCTGCTCCAGAAAACCCAGCATTTTTTCCCAGCATTACTGACCATAATCTATTGAACATCTTTGTAATTCCTAAGTTTATGTTCCCTTCCCTAGCATACCATGGATTTTATATTACACAAGGGAATAATTCTTTAATTGTCTCCAGTTCCTGTGAAAAAAAGTGTTGTAAGAGAGAACAGGCAAGTGAAAGATTGTTCTACTTTGGGACAAAACATTTTAAAGGGCAATTACTTATTGTTCTTTCTATTAATGAACACAGCCCCTTATTTGGAAAGCACATTCTGGCTTTCCCAATCCATTATTAAATTATTCTATTTGTTAAAAAAATAATAATAATAAAAAAATGGAAAACCGTGTAGCACATGGAAGTGATATGCTGGGATTCACACCACTGGGATGTGTAGGAAAGTATAACCAAAACTATTTCTGATTTAAGTCATATTTAAGGTAACAGAAAAGCAGAGATGCCTTGGGAAGCACTAATGGACAATACATTTTATCATATGGATGGCTTGCTAAATATTCCTAAATGAAAGCAAAGCTGAATTAATCCTGCTACATTTTGTTTGGTCTATCATGCTCACAAGGACTCAGACAGAAATTATGATTAAACCACTGCAAGTCTTTCTTCTTCCTGATTTTTTTTTTTTTTTTTACATATCTCTTTAATACACTTCCATTCTTCTGGAGATAAAACTGATCATAAGAGATGACATGGCATGATTTATTAGTCCACTGATATAGTCCCTTTGGAGATATAATAAGGTACAGGCCAAACACCTATAGCTGGCTACGTCATATATCAATGGAGAAATAAAACATGTCTGAAAATTTCTGACTGCTATTACAATATCTCTTTAAAGTTGGAATTGAGCATATCAAAGTATTCTGCTTTCTCTTTTGATATTCTTCTACCATAGGAGGTTGTTCATATATAAAGGATTAAAGAATACACCCTCATATTAAACAAACAATTATCTCTACAAAACTTAAAAGAAAAAGAGAAGAAAAAAATCTTCCTTTGCAGTTGCAGTAAAATGTGCAATAAGGCAGACAGAAATATTTTCTTCCTCCTTGTGCTATTTTTTCTCATTTCATTCATCTTCCATTTCCACTTCTCTGTTGTCACTTTCCCTTTACGTCTTTTATTCTTAACATCAGGATATGCAGCTTAACCATCAATACAACATTGTTTTTTAGGGAACGGAAAGAAAAAATGAAGGAAGTATTTCTGAAAAATATTACACTAAACTTTGGCTTTTTGCATGTGAATCCTCTGGCTTTTACTTTAATGTATGCCAAACAGGGGACAATGAGGAATTTGTCTTCTGACTTGCCACAACTCCAATGATCGTGGTTCATGCATGGGGTAAGCAAGAGTGGAAAATAATTCTCCTAAGCCTCTAATCAAAACATGGTTTTGAACAAGTCACACCCAAGCAGCTAAGGAGCTATTCTGTAATCACCTCATTCCTTTCCCGTGCAAGAAGAAAACAATCTCAAGTCAGTGAAAGTACACTGATTTTAATGTGCTCAAAAAGCCTGACAAAATGAACATGGAAAAAGTTGGTTAAAACAGTTAGAAAGTAAATAATTATTACTTTACTTCTAGTCTGTGTTCCTAGAGGAGACGGAAGAAACCAGCCTGCTCTGTTGTTTCTCCTCTTCGCCTTTCAACAGTCTTTTAAATACAGTTTCTGAGAAAGGAGACAGCATGGGTGGAAGAAACAGTATAACCTTCTTACTACCTGTGGCTATGCCTGGGTTCTAAGACATGGAGATGGGAGGAAAGGAGAGGGCTGGGAAATATTCTGGGAAGGTAAGGTAACAAGTCCCAAGAAAATTCCATCTAGATTTGCCTTCCATTTCCAGTTTTTCAATCTTTCTCTCCCTTTTCCCATTCTTATCTCCCTCTCAAATGTTTCTGCTCTTTAGCAACCAGATGCCAAAGCTGACATTCTTGAGTGAATAAGTGTACGTGTGAGAAGAAGGGTAGCTATGCCAAATCATTGAAAGAACAGATTTTGTAGGTGGAGATTGTTGTTGGAGTGTGGGCCAGCAAGAGGACTTTTGTGCTGGACAAGGCAGGAAACCAAAACCAAGAGTAAGAGAGACGAGAATTTGAGAATTTCATTGCAAGGAATAGAGGTGAGGGTGCGGTATAACTGATTGCCCTGTGTACTATTCCCATGAAGCCCTCTGGGCATAAGGCAGTAATGATTGCCATGCAGCCATTGCCCTGTACTGGGATGTCCAGCTTTAAATATTTTCCCAAGATGCCATGTGTGTTTGAGTAATCACCACTTTAGGGACCAGGAAGATTTTTTTTTCCTTTCTATTAAGTTTGACAAAGTGTTTTTCCCTCTTTCTCACAATATCTGGAAAAGCAGTGTGTTTAAAATAACGGGACACAATTGTAAAGTTGACAGTTTATAAGCAATAATTTTACCAGCCAGTGTTCAGTACAGCCGACAGGGAACTTGGGTGTTAACCCTATTAACTTGGAAAATGACGGGGATACTGTCTGCAGAGAGATGTTTCCCTTTACACCTACTCACTCTCTCCTTTGCGTAGGTAGTCTGAGGAGATTCAAGCACGAGCTGAGTATTAGGAACTAACCTGAAGTAGGAAAAAAACTGTAGTGTTGGCCTGCAGCAAGTCAAATATCATACAAGATCCTAGAAAATTCTTGATTTTGGGAGGAGAAAGAAGAAGTGAAAGGAAGTTTTTTCTGTTGTTAATAAACCTTTCCGTGTTAAAATGTATCCACGTGTATGTGTTTGCCCCTTCCCTGTGCTCTGCTCAAACTGCAATTTACATACTCTGTTCACTGGACTTCGAAAGACGTCAGGTCCTCAGCTGGGGTAATATGTTGTAGTTCCATTAATTCTGGTGGAACTGTGCTGATTTATAGCAGCTGGGAGTCTGGCCCTCTCCATTTATTATAGAAATGTAGCTTCTGCCATTAATAACATGCAGCTTAACAGCCACTCATTAATTATGATTTCAAGTGTTTTAAAGCTATATGATCAGTGCTCAAAGGTACAAAATTTTGAACACTGCTCCAAAAGTCTTATAATCAAAGACTCTCTGAACCACATATGTCTGCCTCAGAGAAGCAGAAATGTCCTTTGTACTATGAAGACAAGAAGTGTCTGTGGAAAGGAAGGAAGTGGGAAAGGAGAATGTTCAAACTGCCTCACTTAACTTGCTTAAATTTTGTCTCTTGGTTAGAAAGTCAGTTTCTCCAGGCTGCCTGAACACTGAGGGGAGGGAGAGACTCCCTGACATCGCTACTTGGCAGCAGAGACTGATTTAGTTACAGTTTGCAGCTGCTTTGTTCGGGTACTCCATTGCCATTAGTTCTTATAATTGAAGGGCTCCATAGATGATGCTCTCATCCCATCTCCTAAATTTTTCTTTCACTCCCACAAATTAAACAACAATAAAATTTCTACCACTTTACCTGTGTTTGCTGAGGACCTATATCCATGTTTTTCAGGAGACTATTTAGGAAGGCTGTGACACTCTCCCATGGATAAATGCTGTTGGACCCATCGAGGACTATGACGATGTCCAACTGGGTTTTACACTCTGCAACGCAAATGGCCACATAAGAATTGATACACACGAGGATCATATATATACTCACAGCTCTAGTTACTTTTGTGATTAGTGATAAAAACATATCCCTCTATAGTGGGGCTGAACTAACATGTTTGATGCAAATTGTCATTCAACAGTTTTCCATTGTATTTTATGTGATTTGGTATTCCCTTGATTAGCAAGGCACTTTCCTGTAAGCAGAAATTTAAGAATAGGATTAGATCACTTAACTGAAGTATTTACCAGTGACCCCTGTCTTCTTCAGTATCTATCCATTCCTCTTTTATTTTCCAAAGGACCAGGCCTTTAAGATTTTTATATTACTAAATTGGGTTTGTATTAGGGTCTTTACGACATGCTGTCATTAAAAGAGTTTTTTGGCCTTAAGTAAAAAACATAAGCAACTATTTTTAGCAATTGTGTTTGGATGTTACATAGCCCTCTAATGATTGTTTATACTGAGATAAACTCCAAAATTAGCAAGAATTTAGGTTATATACTGACAACGAAAACATTTACTTAACTTGGTAATGCTGGTAGCTAAGGAAAGCAGTTCATACTTTTTGGTATGCCTGTGTGTATATATTCATCTTGTTTGGCACTCTGTCACACGAGAGAATTCTTGTGGCATGCATACCTTGCACAGACGGAGCAATCGCCTCCACAGTTTCAAAAGTGGAGCTGACGTTGGAGCAAACTCCAGTTGTGTAATGCAGACGCCCACATTTATAAGCATAGAGCGGTCCGCATGCCTTTAAAAGATGAAAAAGGGTGAAATGTTTGGTATGGTACCTGAGGAAAATACAGACTTCTTTTAAAACAGGCAAAAAGTCCTTTCTTACCAGAAAGCCTCCTTTTGGGTTAGTCACTAAGGTTGTTCCAAGAGTCATGTTTTCTTTTACTTCCATGACGTTAGGAACTGAAGTAGAAGCTATAAATAGATTAAAATGTTAAGTATTTGGGAATGTGAAAACAAAATGTTAAAGTATATAACAGCTAGCAGAGAGCTTCCAGCTTCTAAAATAAAACACAGACTGACACTGGTTCCATCAAATATTTTAGCACCCTTCATCCTCCTCCTTCAATTGCAATGAACAAGAAAAAATTCTGAGACTGGCTTTTATCCCAGAAAATTTGTCTGGGTTGCTGTCTCAAATAGTTTCTTGAACTGAAAAAAAAAAAAAAAAAGTAAAAAAATAACAGTACAATGAAAGCAAGAGATTACTGTTCACACAGTTTTGTTAATTAGAACACATATTCATTTTTTACTCTGTCCTGCTATAAATGAATTATAGCTTTTATGTTTGCTACTTTTTTATTCCATTATTGATATTTAGGTTTTCAAGGGAAGAGATTAAAAAAAATATGGTGACAGGCATATTTAGTAGAATTCGTGTTAACAGGAAGTCTCTCCTGTTTGCATTGAGTATCTCTTGACATAAGCAAAAAAAATGGATGAATATTTACCTGTACCTTATTAAGGTGCTTCAGCCTGGCTCTGGCTAGCTAGGTGCTCACTAAAAGCCTACTGATGTCATTAGGAAGGCTCCTGTTGGCTTCCAAGAGCTTTGGAAAGGGTAGCCCACTAATCTATGCTTCTCAGCCTTTCTGCCAGGACTACTAGCAACAGTCAATTGCTGCCAATGACAATAATGTCTTGATAACACACCCAAATGCCTATTCTAAAAGTATCTGCATGTTTTCCAAAGGGCAATGAGAGGCTTTAAAATAAAATGTTTTTTGATGTTACAAACATAACCTCCTTCACATTTAGCTTTGGAGTCCTAAGTAAATTTTCTCTATAAAAACAATTCTAACACATATTTATTAACTAAAAATCTCTTTAAGATTTGACCTCTACTATTCCTCCACATGACAGTTTTGTTTTCTTTCATACCTGGTAAATTCAGTTTTATGCAGGGGGATTGGTTGTCCTTTCCTATAGGGCATTTGTATACGTCTCCTGTTCTTTTCTCAGGTTGGCCAACTAATGGAGAACCAATAAGTACCCTGCAAATGAAATACGTTATCTGAAATTTCTTCTTTCATAAAAGGCACGAAAGTCAGCAAATAAAACTTACATAAAGAACACAGCTGCAGCAAGCTCTGCACAAACAGTACAGGATGGAGAGCAGCAAAAGTATCTATTATGCTCTTTCAGACACAATAAAAAGCAGCTATTCTGTCTCCTCTGCAATAAAGGACATGGAAAGGAAATATGCTTATATACCAAATTACACAATAGAGTAACATTAAAAAAAATTCCACTGAAAAATATAAGCAGTATTGGTGGGTGGATGAAATGTATTGTAAGTAGTACAGAAGGAGATATCTGTTTTATTTATATTGCCTTGATCTTTAATATATTTTAGAAGAAAATGTATTTCAAATGCTAAGGAGGAACCAAATGCAAAAGGAGAGACTCACAGGCACCAAGCAGAAGAATTCAGTCTTAAATAATGTGAGCCAGCAGTTTAAAATACATCATTCAAGGCTTTTTAGTCTGTGAATTTTTTTTTTAATTGATATGATCAAAAACCTCTATTCTCATACAGTATTTTGTAAGCATAACAAATTAGCATTCACTCCTAAATCCAGTTTTCAGCAGAAAATGCTGTTTAGAGATACACACTGTTTTTGTTCTCACATCCTTATTATACTAAATAGCCCAGCATTACCCAGCAAATAACTGACTCCATTAAATGAGCAAAGGAGAACTTTTTTAACTTAAATTAGAATTCACAGCACATACCGGAAACAGAAATCCTATCATTAAGAGTAATAGTTCAGTAAGACTTGCTCCTGGACACTTAGATGATTGTGGAGAGTTATTGCAAGAACTATTTCTGCCTTTAATCATAAATTAATGAGTCCAGGCAGAAGATACTTGAATAGAATGACAGAACAGGTGAGATGTAGCATATGCATTAAATAGAGCCAGAAAGGTGAATTCAAAACCATTTTTTATTTTTTTTTATTTTTTTTTTAATTAATACATTTTAAAGCAAAATGAAATGATCCAAGTACATACTGGATCTGACTGATCTTTCAAGCTATATGCTGTAATGTATTTTTAATACCAAAACTTAGAAGCATGCACCACAACCTATTCTACATCCTTGACTTCCATTTAACTGCAGAGAAGCTGAGTGTGCTTGACATTCCAAAGGAGGTGATCAATACTTAGCAGGATTATACCCACATGCTGTTCTTTTCTCCGAAGAAAGAATATCCCCATGAACTGAGACAAGTGGTTTGAAAGGCTACTTTGTCGGTTTGCCCAGGGGATTTTTTTTAGGGGACTCTGTGTTTTTCTTTGAGAAACAACTGCAATCAGGTTTACAGGACATCTGTTGCTGAAAGTCTCTGTCTGTGGTATCTAGGTAGTGTTATAACACTTGACAAAGCACCACAAAGATTTATATATTTAAACTACCAACCTGCAGATTTCCTGCTCTGTATGTTGTTTTGCTGAAGGAAACTTGAAAGCTTGAAAATTTAGCAGCAACTCTGAAGTATTATTTCAGAGATGTTCTGATCTAGCACACTAGTTTACATTCCTATCTTCCTTCAGCCACTGGAAGAGTAGCCATTTCTGGCTCATATTATTTTTTGCACTTGAAAGGTTTCAGGACAGTCTACAACAATATAGCTTACTATACAAAATCGCAGCTCCTAGAACGGATACCATTTCCTGAAGGTCTAAATTAACTCAACAAAGGTTACTATTAGTCTTTCATCACCCCCGTGCAGATGTGTATTTAAACATCCGGCAACATGGGCAGTCAAAAACTAGCATTTGCAAAAGCAGGCTCTGCAATTTCATTTTAGTGAACATCCCCTGTGGCTAACAGTGAACACTGTGCTTCAGTGGTGGGCAGACTCTCAGAATCGAGCAGGTTTGGTGCTTGAGGAGAGGATCTGCTCAGGCACTGCAGAGTGGTGTGACCCAGCTGCCAAGTGGCCACATGCCCTTTGTTCCAGGCTGCCAGCAGGAGTCCTTGGGGTTTATCAAGAATGTCAAATTACTGGCGAAGCTCTTGGAAAACCAGAGAAATCAGCAAATAACGATGCAGACCTCAGGTTTCCCAAACCTTTTGCAATTCTATTGCTATTTCAGTCCTCCAGCCCTGAGATTCACCTGTGATATTCATTCTTATGCATAAGCTGCTTATTAAAAGACTGAGAAGCAATGATATTAGTAAGCACATCAAAATGCAACTTATAATTCAGGAGAAAAACATAATGGAAATGGGAGGTTAAGAAAGTGGTTCCAAGTTCCAAGTGCAAATATATTGCCAACTGCAAGACATAATTTGACCTTCAAAAAAGAAGATGGAGAACTGTATTATTAAATATTTTGACAGAGAAATCTTCCAATCAGTCCCACCAAAAACTCAGTTCAGACAATCAGTGATGGAAAATTTTAGAAAAAAATATATAAAACGGGTTAGGTGAAACAGGAGTAATTTCACTGGTGATACATTAATAGAAGGAAAAGATGAATCGTTTTTCTTTTTTTTTTTTTTTTTTTGGTAAACGGAAAAAAGAGGGCTCGGGCATAACATAAAGCTTTATCAGCTCCAGCAAGGAGGGAATTTACCCACTTTGTGAAATTTGAGGAAATCAATATAGATGTAAATTTGTATCTTTGCCTCCCAGTCTTTGCAGGTTTCTTTAGGACAATTCATCAGTTTAAGAAATACAACTAAGCCTGACAGAAACTGACCCTTACTTCTGGGGCATACTTAGAAACAATAGGATAGAACCCGAGTCACTGAATATCTGACAATTTAGAGTTTAAACTTAAAAAAAGCAGCTTACCATTTTCCTTCCTCATTTTCATACTGTTGAACTGTGTATCCAAACATGTCTTCCAGAGGCCCACTGAAGGTCATTGCATTTTTCACATCAACATTGGAAGAGACGACGAGGTGAAGAAGAGCTTTAAAAAAAAAAAAAAAGTAACATGTAGCAATATGCATGAAAACCAAAACTTTTAAGAAATCAAGGTTCAGTTATGACTTACTGAGGGTATAAGAGATTGAAAGTGGCATTCTGAGCATATTTACCATAATCTGGTAAGAGATTTAAAATATACTTTCTCACACATACATATTCAGAGATGGACTTCTGTAGCCAAAACCTAGATGTTACTTAAAAAAGTCAAAATTACTAAATTACTAGTCAACATTTTTACTATTTATACATAAAATAAGGCTTTTTATCTTCTCTTTATTCTTCATTTCAAGCAGGGATCTCTTCCATCTTTATCCTGTTGAAGTCAATCTAAAAAGCAACCATTGCCTTCCATCTGCAGAGCTGTCTATTTAGTACAGAAGAACCAAAACTTAGTTGAATTTGTAGAACATTAAGACTAGATAAAAAACACAATATACAGCTTTCATTTCAAAGAAACACTTTGTGATCATTGCTGACATTTAACAGTTACATAAAAATATCCAAATCCATAATACTTGCTGCACATCAAAGTATCCAAATAATTTCCAGTTACTAAAATACTTGTGTTATTCACCAAGATGATGATATTCTCATATAAAGTCTCATATAAAGCTTGTTACTATAATTAAACTCCCAAATGGTCAATGCTAATCTGTCCCTCTCAGCATCACATTTCCTGCTTAATTCAGTAAAATTACCACAAAATGACTATTTATCACCAAGTAGGTATGTCCGGTTTCACTGGACAGCAAAAAAAGGAAAAGTTCTTTTGTGTTATTTCAGTTTTTCTTCTTCCAGTCAGAGTCAGGAAATACAACGAAGTGAACACATTAAAATGAAGTTTACTTTTACTCTTCAGAAAAGATTCATTACCAGCAATAAGAAAAAATTCATGGCTGATGGTCTGAGGGGAAAGAATTTGCCAGGAAAGTAACTCAGGCATCCTCTATCTTAACCGTTAAAGTTTACTTTTAAATAATACTGCTATGTCTCTTCATATGCAATAGAGGTTTTCCTCTCTTTCTCTCTGACATCAAAGCATAATTAAAGTCAACAAAATTTGTCTTTTAAAAAATCAGCAGTTATAATTGGCTCAAATCTTTTAAATTAATTTTCAGAGTAAAAGTAATTGCTATTATTGTTTTTGACACTACATGTGGGATTCAGGCTGCATCATGTAGACTCCCAATTTACCTCTTAGTCTAATGAGGCCATTTGCTAGTGTCTAAGTTCTTTATTTAGCCAAAGAAGAAAGGTAGAGGCAAAATCCATACATGTCGACTCACCTCTTAAAGACCTCCATAAATTTGCTCATTTTCGCCCCTAAATAAGATGGGCAGAACATCCTACTAGATGTTTTTCCCTCTTGCTTACCATATGATGATATTTAAAACATAATTTGATTTTAAAGGCCACAGATTCCAGTTCATCTCTTCAAATTTACTTTCTCCTAAAGCTATTGAATGCTACACATGAACTCTGTGCTCTGTACAACTCCATCACACGTCGTGTGAATGATACCCTCCACATCATTCCATCCTCTGCAGGCAGGAGTTGCTTCACAACAATGCAGTATCAACAGCTATTGTGATTTTACATTGTGTTCATTATACTAAATAGTCTCAAAGTTTTCTAAATCGTGATACACTCAACCCCTATAATTTTAAAGACTGCACATCTGATCCTCATAGTTATGTTATAACAAGCAAACTAGAAGACAAATAGAAAATGTCAGCTATTTGCTACTAACCCCCCAAAGCCTCCTAATTCTGAGTGAGGTCAATTTAGAACCAGCCATAACAATAGTTCTTAAAAGATAGAGCTAGAAGAATTAAAAGAGGGGCCAGACTGGTCAGAAATAAAAAGGAGTTGACTCTCCACACAGCAGGTAATAGAGCTGTAGACCTTTTCAACAAAGGATGTTTTGGATGCTGAATATTGTGTATTCGATGGGTAACTGAGTAAGTTAATGGAAGAGAAAACTACTGCAGATTACGAACCATACAGAAAGTGCATCCACTTTAGGAATCCCCTCAGCTGGAAATATTCAGGAGATGGAAGAATACACAAGAGGAACATTATATATGTTTGCTCAGTTATCTTTTGTCTCTGGGTATAACCTTACATTTACTCCTGAAGACATAACACTGGTCCAAACACTTGGCTTGATCCAGTATGGCTATCCTTTTCCTCTCAACTTCCCACTCATTTTTAGCTTGAAATCAGATGCTTTAATGTTTGATTTTGTATATAAATTGTGTGGCTTATTTTCATATACAAATGTATTACATGACCTCCTGTGGCTTCTTTGTGTATCATGAGCATAATATTTTTGAATAAAAGTAAGGGTCATGCTAAGCAGTGTAAGATTAACTTATAAATAATTAATAAAAGTATCTTATTACATGTCCCCACAGATTCTGTAAAATGAAATCTCACTTGTCAAAGATTTATTCAAATCTGCAGATGGTAAATGGAAAAGGGGAATTTTTCACTGTCAACTAACAATAACTCACTTCACTTTTATGGCTTTCATGGTTTGATTGATTTTTCACTACAACATTGTACACAAACTGGCGGTTCACAATACTGAAAAAAATTATGATTGTGACTGTGAAAATGATGCTTTATATTAATAATGATAACTATCTTGTATTCTTCCAGACTTCCAATTTCTGTCTAAGTTTTATGCATTCTCATCAGGTTCTAGCAAAGTGGTGTAGATAAAGTAAAAAGACTACTGGCAGAAGCAATGAAAAAAGAAAAGCTACAGCAAAGCTGGAGAGAATTCTTGAGAGGTATAGGGAATAAGGAGAAAACAAAACAAAACAAAACATTTTTTTGAGGCATGTAGTATTTGACTCTATAGTTAACCACAATTATTGTAGGTAAACTAAATTAACATTTTGAACTATTCCATGCTGTGTTAACAGAATGACTAAAAAGGCAGATCAAAGTACTGATCAGAAATGCAAAATACAAGTGTTTATCAAAGGATAAAACTGAACTTCCAGCTTTTATGTTCTCATTTTATTTGAGGCACTGTGGAAAAACTGGAATAATGACTGTCTCATTGATGATTTGAATTGAGTAAGAAAACTAGCTGGTGCACATAGCATTTGTAGCTGAGTACAGTTTGTACCTGTGCATGAAAGGTTAACACTCAGTCACCAAGACAGCAAGCCAAATATTATTGTAATAGAGTATTGCAAACCTAGAGTAGTAGCTCATACTTGTCCAGTAGCCACTATTATTCTTTTTTCCTTCTGTTTTATTTAACCAGAGTTTTTAACCAAACTTTAATGCTGTCTGCCTGGTTATTCTGGTAAACTACGCAAAAATGCTTAAAATAGATTCCCCCTGCACTTGTCTGTGTGCCTCTTGCCTGGCCACTCTAATCATTGCAAACAGAGAACTGCACAGGGCCCCCATGTTTTCCCAGAGTAGATGAAGGTCAACGTAACCAGAACTGCAGAACAAAGTCTAACATGTGGCTCTTGACTGACAAAAAAAGATCACCACAAAACACCTGCAATAAATGACATCATGGAGACTGACTTAACCAAGACAAGAAAGTACATTCAGTTAGGATATTTTGTCTGTGTATGGTCTGTAGCAAATAACAATTGCACCCTCTACAAACAGTGGTTATTCTTGGAAAGGACAAGTTTGCACATTGCATTTAACAGGGCCTACATGTTGGCTGCACACCACTTCTCCCCACCAGCATGTGGTCAAAGTCACTCAGGTAGTCAAACACTTCCTGCTACAGCATTTCAGAAGCCCTTGTTCCTCCGCATTTTGCAAGAAGAGACTGAAACAAAGCAGGTCTGAGTGTAGCTAGGGAAGAAAACAAAGTAGAAATATCTTGCAAAAGTATGCACAACCGGAAAATATTGGGAAAGTCCAAAAAATAAATAAATAATGTGTTTAGGAGAAGTTCAGACAGTATCCTTCTTGGGCAACAAAAGAGAAATTTAAATTGAAGATTAAAATAACATTAAAATATTGTATGGACTTCTCATATTCAGGGACTTCTTGCAAAAACAACAACAACAAAATACTGCTTTATTGTCTTGCAGTGAAACTATAATGGTATTTTAAAGATCTGCAAAAAATATAGGAGTGCAATACAGAACATACTGAAAGCTAAGTGACATTAGGAAGGAAGTCCTAGCTTATAAGGCAATAACTGACTGCCCTGTTAGAGTATTTTATGCTAATGTTGCAAAAGTCTACCTATCTCTATTGTACTTTAATAAAACATATGAAGAAAGCACCCTACAAGGAAGTATCTAGGATGTTGGTGAGAGTTACTCAGTGAGGGGAGCAGGACTGGGAGCATTGGCTTGACCTCCCACTACAGTTTAATATTAACACAGTAGCAAATAGCATCATGCTTAGCAATTAAAAACGCCTTTCAGTTGAGGAAATTGATACCACTGAGTGCTGGCATGTGCAAGCTTGTGTGGCTGCCCTCAGCTAGCTGGATTCAAGCCAGCAACTGAAAACAAGCTGCATCCTTCAGCAAATGCAGCGCTCAACCTGAGCAAATACCATCTCCTGAAGGCTGGACCTTTTAGCTGCATCAACACAACCCTGTGGACTCAGGTTCAGGGCTGGACTGCATCTGGCTGGTAGAAAGGGGAGGTTAAACATGCATCTGCTTGCAAAGATGTACCTATAAAAATATTATTTGTAAAACTCCTCAAGCATACGAAAGTAGATTCTTTGCTGGTGCACTAAAGGGGAGAATCTGCACATTTTATTTTTGCCTCATTTGTGTTAATGTCACTGCAGCATTATATATATCTTATGAAAAAGAGATTTAGTCACAGACATCCCAAGCGGAAGAAAATATGACTGCGTGGTACAATCGCCATCTGTGAGCTTGGAGGCCACAGTGCTTTGGCCTTAATGTGGAAGGCCATGGAGGCTGCAGTAGGAGTTTGTGCTGCATTCAGTTCTGGCTGGCTAACTACCACTGTATTTCAAATAAAGCTGCATATTAAAAAAAAAAAAAAAAAACGAGAGAAAAAAGGATTAACTTTTGGAACTTTTTTCAGTAGGGCTTAAATCAAGCCTTTTATTTTTCAGGGTTACAAAAGAACCTTTGTATAACTTTGCCTCCAGCTTTTTTTTTTTTTTTTTTTCTTTAATCTTTAACCTTTGAAAAGCATAAGACTGGCTTTCTGGAATAAGCCCATATAATTAAAAAAAGACTTATCATTAAAAGTAGATAAATATCCCCAAAAGACAAAGAAATGTGTATTTGAAAGTGGTTCCAGATTCAGTAGCCACATGCTTTTTGAAGCCAATTAAATGCTTTGTACAACTCAATAAATAAAGCTTCCCTTGCCAGTTTTTGTACTGAATAATTTGTACTGGAAAATAACTTTATAATGCGGTGTCAAGCCTGAAAAATACTGAATCAAAGCTTTGTAATGTGATCCCAAATGAGTAACAACAGGCAAAACTTTTGTAAATACAATAGCAGCAACCAAGAATATGTGCCCCCCTCAGTTAGCAGTCATCAGAATAAAACCATTTTGTTCAAAGTTTGCAGCCCTTGAAATCATGCCTCTCACTGGAACGATTCTTAGCACTTCGCAGTTTCTCACAGAAGGGAGAAAAAGACTTAGAAATATGCAACCACATACAAAAAACATTGTGAGGTCAGCCACTAGACTTCTACAGATGTACAGAGGCTTAGAAAATTTAGCAGCTTGATGAAAGCCAAACAATTCCTAGAAAATGTTTGAATTCATCTCCAGTGATCCATCTTTTGGATGTAGTTCTTCCATCAATACTCAACTCCATTCAAGTCCCTCCAGCCTTTGTGTTCCCCTCTAGCCCCATTCTCCTTTGCTATCAAAGACCATTTCCTCCTGAACACCCCACTATAACTTCTGTTTCCTAACATCTAACTTTACCTATCAACTCCTAGGACCCTTTATCTCTGGACCCCTTTGTTACGTAGAAGATACTTACAGCCATTTGTAATTAACTCAAATTTCACACAAAAGCGTGGTTAAAATGATCATGCATGCTATTTTCTGGAATGAAAACCAGAAGCTTAAAAAGGAGCAATAGATTAATTTTGTGCAAAAAGTTAACTGAATAAACAAGTTCTTGTTAACCTAAAGAAAAATATGTTCTTCACGACACTCTTTACTGCTCACAGACCTGTAGGTTTTCTTCCACATAAAATTTCTCCAGGTTGATGAGAAGAGTCAAATATGATGTTTCAACTGGTTTTCTATGAGTTTTCTACCTGCTCAGTTATGCTGGATCTCAGTTTTGCCAGCTGATGTCCTGCTGCTGTAAGCTGTCCTCTGTGTAGCCTTGTCTCACCCAGCATGGCAAGTCAAGTACTGCTATTGCTGTGGGAAACTCATGCCAAAAGCCTTAGCAAGCCCCAAAAGCCTTAGCAAAGCCTGAGTGGTTTTTCATCTGACTTCACATTTTTGACTGGACTGCTTTTCCTATGCTAAAAGGCATACTTTAAGTATTTCTAAATAATTTTGTTTCTGTTATACTAAATGAAAAGCCCAAGTAGGTTCAATAAGAATCTTACATTCTCTTTTATACAAGTATGAAGCTATTGGACTATCCAAAGTCTCATTACTCTTATCATGCTAAATAGTTTCTAAATATTTCTAAGTATTCTTTTCAGATTTCTTAAGACATTAACTTCTATAACACATGCTTGGCGGGAGGAAGCAAACCCAACCTTTTTTCACTCAAACAAGGAGCTCCCATAACTCTTCCAGCTTACATAATCACAAAGATCACTTCACCTCAAGCAGTAGCTTCTCCAACATTACGCCTGTGATTCAATCCAAAGATGTAGCTGGATTGTGCAATAGGTAGCACAACTAGTTAGGAAGATTAACGCACCACCACCTGCTTAAAAAATGGTACGACCATCCTTACATAGGACCACTCCATTATGGTTAATAATCAGTTAGTTTTTATGCATCTTTGAATCAGAGAAGCACTTTACATTATCAGAGCTGAAGCTCGTGTAAAAGCTTGTAGAAATATATCGGAAATTTCAAGGCAGAGATGTTAGTGGGATGTGTGTGTATGCATCATGCCTATTCTCCACTTAAAGGAGGTTTATCTTGATAAGATAGAGTAACAGGTTATCCACAACATGCTCTACACCTTTCTTAATCTCAGTATACTGGAACAAGATCAAGGAAACAGAAAGCACTGAGTAGTAGTTGCTGGCCAATCACGCGAGTTGGAGTAAATTACTACCTGTCAATGTTCAAATGTGAATGGCAAATACCATTGTCTATATATCAAAATTTCTTTTGAATCCATGCTTTGTAACTGTGCTCTCTCTTTCCAACTAACCACCTTTAAGAATGAAACAAAAATGCCCTGTCAAAAAACAACAAAAAAAGAGAAAACTGCCAACCAAACACCACAGTCAAGTTAATGTACTTCTGAAGGAGAATATATTGCCACTATGGTGCTTTTTATAAATTAAAAAATACTGTTCTCTTTTAAGAGATCACGAACCACTGAACAAAACAAAACAACAACAACAACAAAAAAGCTTTGCCAGCCTATCCCATGAAACTTAAAATCACTTATCTATAAAATTGCCCAGGAGGTACAGAAATGATCACAATTCCTTTTGAACAGTCTGGGAAATGTGATAATCACAGAAATGATGTAAAAAAAAAAAAAAAAAAAAAAAAAAAGAGCCCAAGCTNGATGCCTAGCTGAAAACTCATGTTATTATCTCTCCACCAGGATGAAGGACAATTTTGTTTTTGTCTTCATGATCTGTTATCATTATTCATTATTTTTTTTCCTCAATTGTTTCCAAAGACTGTCAGGTAAATTTTCTCAAAGGCCAAGTCTTAAGGCTAATACCAGAGTGGAAATGCTTCAGTGGCAATAACAGCTTTCTGAAAAGCAACAACTTTTTCCATTTCTTTACTTCAGCATGGCTACAAACTCCTTTATTTCATCACATCATACTGAACATAATCATTGTCTCTCTCTCAATTGAATCACTCAAGGATTCAGGAAGAGAAGAAATCCTCCAAATGAAAGTGCAAATATCCCGATGTGACCTTCTCACACCCAGCTAGCCAAAGTACTACAGAACTTAAATTCAAACCAGTTCTTATACAGTACAGCAAAAAATGCACACAGGCAACTTGCATGCTAAAATTCATTAGCTCACATTTGATATCTATAAAATGCATCAGTAGCAATTCAGCTGTGATCCAAGAAAGTGCAATAAGTGCAGTTAAATGGAAAAGATGGAAGCTCACAGCTATCTCTTTTCCTTTGGTCCAATACACCTCTGCAAAGCAGTAATTTTGGAGGAAAAAAAAAACCAACATCAACAAACCAAACCCCAAAAAAGCACACAGAGAGCTTGACCAAGGAAGAATTCTAGAGCCAAGCAGGGACGTACATCAGAGTTAAATTTCATATGTGTATATTACAAGAAAAAAAAACAGCTTGTAAACTATAGTTGAGTTGTCTAGATAACTCCTTTCCTAATATTTCTGACAATATAGCATCTATGATAATTTTCATTGGAATACACCAGAACATTCATTTTCTTCATCTGAGCCCTTCTAGCAGAGTAAGAGAGAACTACTATGTTGCTCCAGTTTTTTATTTCATGACTGCATAAAAAAAGAATTCCACGTTTCCCTGTTTAAAATATTTACTTCCTAACTTCAACAGGAACTTGAAAACTCTTGAACTTAAAAGTCCTTCTTAGTGCAAGGACTTTTACATTATTTTTCAGACAAACCTCTTGTATCGAGTTCAGCTAACAATGAGTTGCAGCAAAATGTAAAACAAATGGATTTTTTGCACAGGAAGATGCAATGACAGCCTAATATAGAAAACACTTCTACAAAGATAAGTATCTTAGTAAAATTTAAACTTTTTTTTTTTTTTGTAGTTAAATAGTCACACTTGCAGTTTTCTCAGAGCAGAACTGGACATTAGGTGATGAAACCTGCTGTTGCTAAAAACATATTTTGAAAGGTTTAAAAATGTTTCACATTGAGATTAAAGTGAAAAACATGAATCATGATCCTAACAGTTCTTTTGTATCGCTTTTAATATATTAATTCTTTGCAAAGCATCAACTGTATTGTGAATAATATTGTTCAAGATGTTGTTTGAACTTTTTCTCATAACTACAAAACATACCTAGAAGGGGAATACAGTTGCTTGAACATTGCTACAGGCAGTAATGGAAAATAAGTCCCATATTTGTTGAAATGAATGAATGACCCCAGATGCCAGCACCCTCGCACCACGAGGTCAGTGGAAGCACCTCTCCATCCCAAACTGTATAGCAGCCAAAAGCCAAGAAGGGATGCCTGCTCTGTCCTGTGGGAACACAGCACAGCAGGTGCTGCCTGTTTAAACAGACAAGCACAGCCTGCTTACAAGCAAAATCTTGAGCTTGTCCCAAGCACAGACAGGCACGGGTAATTGTGGTGTCAGTTCTCTACCAAGACATACGGAGCATTTCTGGTTCAAAACTTATTGCTGCTCAGTGTTGAAAGCGTAGATAAACCACAGCAGTCTGTCTCCTTACCGTACCTACGAATTGTTACCTGGATAAGAAATCTTCCCTTGCACTGGATAGCTTAAGGAATACGGGTCAATGATGCCATATATTTTTAACTGAGAAATCCAAGCAGACAGAAATGTGGGACTGCAAATAACCACAGTGGTCATTAAATCCAATCTTCCATGAACACAAACCATAAATTATCTGCCTAATGTAGAAATGGCCACAAAAACCACCACCACATGCATACCACAAAAGACACTGCACCCTAGAGAAAAACTGAAGATCAGCAATACAAAGGTTTGCTCATTGTTCTGTAATTGCATGGAAACTCACAAGAACAACTGGCATTGCACTGGCCAATTCATAAGCTATTGCTGTGCATATTTATTTGCCTTACTGAAGCAGCTTTACTCATGTTATAGTCTACAACAATCATAAGGACTTTTACAGGCTCACTGTTTGATATGCTAGTAGCTAATCCCCAGTTAATCTGCAAGGTGAACATAATTTACAGGCAACAAATAAAACCCAGCCTTCTGTAAATGGATTAATGTACCAGTAATTCAGGAAGTGGCAAACAGCGTTCACCAGAGACAAGCCAAAAACTCAGTGAAGCCAAAAAGCTAACTTTGCACCTGTATCTCTCAGCTGAAATGAAAGCAAAAGATACCTCTAGTGTAGGCTCGAAGCTTGCTCCCAAAATATTCAGGTGTGACATCTTTGCTCAAGATCTGTGACTCTACCATTGTCATTTCACAGTGCAGTTTGGGAAATAAAGTAATTTTAAAAACTGCAGCAACAGTTCATGGGGGACATTATTATTTATGTTATATTTTTATAGTCAAGATACTTTGTTTTTCACTTAAAAGGTTAATAAATCATCCATGAATTATCAATATTGTATAGCAACATACTGTAAACTTGATGTATAATAATATACATCATCAACCACTTCTACTAATTTTTAAAGACTAAGACACTCTAGTAGCAGGAAGAGCACACCCCTTTTGCTGTACTGTTGGTGGAGGGATTTTGTTGGCAAAGCAGCTGAAAGCACTACAGAATTAATCCCAGGTCTTTTTTACTGCAAATGTTCTCTTTTACTGGTCAAGAAACAATTCAGGGAAATTTGGAACTAGCCATTCAGAGATTATAAGAGGTGTTTGCTGCGCCTCCTATCCCCCCCCCCCAATAAAAAGCTGGACTCTAGAGGGAGAAAGAAAAACATCCTGTTTTTTAGATGC
Source organism: Anseranas semipalmata (assembly GCA_013399115.1). Lineage (NCBI taxonomy): Eukaryota > Metazoa > Chordata > Aves > Anseriformes > Anseranatidae > Anseranas > Anseranas semipalmata. Next base: position 358,378 of record VXAA01001428.1, read on the forward strand.
AGTTTTAAGATAGAGCTTTCTACATGACTTACTGGTGCTAATAACTTACATTTCCCACCCACAACACATGCAGTACACCCATGATTTTAAGATAGGTGTCCAGCCCAGTCCTGTTCAGAAAAAGTATTCAGGCATTAAAAGGAGCTCCACAGAGAACGCGTTAGTCTTCCTTTGAAACATCTACATCAACTTCACGCAAGTACCAACAGGGCTTAACAGTGAGAAAATTTTATTTTCTCATGTAGATATCACTTGTCCAGGGTAAATAGGAGTTTGCAAAGCTAAAGTCAGATATTCTGGTTTTGGTGATATTTAAGAGTGACTCAGTCTTCTGAAGTCAATGGGAGCTGCAAGTGTTGAAAAACGACCTCCTAAAAAGGCAAAAAGAACCTCATGCCACCAACTTCTGTCCCACAGTATTCCCAGAACTTCTGCAAATACTTGCTACCCTATTATAGATTTATCATCAGCTTTACGTAAGTAGCACTTTAATTAGAGTTTCAGCAGCAGAAAGAGTGGCAAGTGATAACATTCAGCTTTGCCCTCCAGCCCAGCTAAGAGGAAGCAACAACGATGCTGATGCTGTGCTTATTATTATTATTATTATTCTTTTCTGATTTATAGCTCTTTGGATACTACTGTTGTCTTTGTCTAAGACAGACATTTCTAACCTGTGCAGAGATAAACAAAGGATCAACTCACAGTAGTTCACTTCAGAGTTTTTGGAGGAAAAGTGCTTTCTAAAGGAAACACATTTAATGCTTAATGAAGTGACATCGCTGCCTGTTTATGAACAAAATGCTCAAAAAATTTTTTTTAATAAATGATTAGAGCTCTTGAGAGGCAAGTATTCATTAAACCCATATCAGGTACCTAACAGAAGCATCTTCACATTGTCAGCTTAGCCGTAGTTTGGGAAACAGTTCCTGCCTGCTCACTCAATCGTGACATGAGGCAAGTGTAGCGGTACAAACTGGTAGATGTGGCACAAATGTACATGCGAAGTATTGGAATCATAAACACGGCAACTCAATTCTCCACTAAAACAACAGCAGCAAGCACTCTGCTTCTGTTCAGAGCACAGGGTACAGAATTGCTGAACCAATTCCTATCTATTGCTGGCAGCTACATCATCTCTTTCAGGGTAAACAAGTTCCTTGTCAAAGAGACCTTTTGCTCTGATTATTCTGACTGGAAGGCTATTCCAACTTCTTATTTTCCAGCAGTAGGAATTTTCTGCACTCTGGCACATACTTATTTCTTGCCAGTTCTTATGTCAAAATAAGAGTTGTTAAGCTAGAGAACAAAGCAGTTTTAAAAGTGTTCTAGAAATAAAACTGAAAACATTCAATTTCAAAATACTGTTGTCTAAAGTTCTAAACATTTTTCACTGACAATTTCAATAGTGCTCTCCTTGAAAGGAAAGACTACCGTAAAACTTTACAACCTATTTAGGCAAGAAGAACAAGTCTTCAAAGTTAGGAAAGGTTAGACTTACTATTGTCAGCATTAATCGTTAACATTAATTTGGTTCTTTCTGAATACTTAATAGGATTTTTGTGTCATAATAGAAATAGCACATGATCGTGCAAGTCTACTTGCATAAAACATGCAGACAACTTCCAATTGCTTAAGCAATCAAACTTCTTTACCAAGAGGTTTGTGTGCTTGACTGGACAAATAAGTGACTGTCTATGAATAGATTTTTAATAACTGATTCCTGACACTTAAGAGATAATGCATAAAATCTTGCCATTTGGCTGACTAGATTTACTAGCCTAGTTAATAAAAAAATAATGCTTTAGTTGAAATGTAACTCAAAACATTTTTTAAAAACAACATGCTAGTTTTTCAACATGATAATTTTTTTCTGGCTTTCTCTTACTGTTTCTTCTCAGTAAGTTCATCCTCATAAACTCTGGAAGGTTTATTTCAATCATCTTCTGTTGATTTTGTTTGTTTGTTTGTTTTAAATAGAAATTGACTAATTAGTCTAATCAGAAAGTGACTAGAAATCACATTGAGTGCCTTTGTTTTTCACAAAGCAAGACATACTACTTTTCTAAAAACAAAAAAAAAGGCTATATTCATAGGCAGGAATGAAAAGAAAACAAAGAGAGTCTTTCACAACCCTCAGATATATCAATGGCTCCATGTGTGACATTTCTGTTGTCAGCCCATCAGAAATCGTAGTGACTATGTAGTGACAGCATTAGCAAGTTCTCTTGAGCTCTCAATATCGCAATTTCTAGTCCCAGGCTCAAGGCTCCTCTCCCTTGGATACAAGCTTAATCACATTCTATTAGAATAGAATAGAATAGAATAGAATAGAATAGAATAGAATAGAATAGAATAGAATAGAATAGAATAGAATAGAATAGAATAGTTCAGTTGCAAGGGACTACAGATATTCCAAACATCCACTGCTGCTCTTTTCAGGGAAGAAGTCGGGTGTCCAACACAGCATGTCATGTTTTCCGTCAAACCATAACTTTTCATCCTTCCTCACTGCTCTGGAACTTGGAAACACTCCCTCATTAAGCAGCTGTTCCTTTTCTGCTTCTTACCACCACTGTCCTGAGGTACCAACTTGGGAGTGAGGACAGCTGCTGCCCCAGAAGGTTTGGCCATTCTGGCAGACAGCCGATGTCCTGACAGCAACATATTTGAAAAAAAATAAAGTTTATTTAAGCTCCTTTTACCCACCCTATAGCAGTACACCAATTTCCATTCAGGAGAGGAAAAAATTATATGGAGTAAAAGTTATCTTCACCAAAGGGAGTGGAAGTGGTCTTAGGGCAACTATTCAAATAAGATAAACAATAAACAACGCAATTAATAGATTTCTCTCACACCTATACCAGTGTTGTAATGTTATTAAATAAATGATTATACCAGTATTAAACACTTGAAGTCACCAGGCTGAACACTGCAGGTGAAAGGAAAAGTCAATTCTCTTCAGTAGAACCTGATGCAGATTTCAGAACTTCTGAAGCCTTTGAATGAAAAGTTCATAAACATTTGATAAACAACCATCAGACATCCTAAATGTAGCACTTGCTACCAAGCTCCTCCAACTGTAAAGAAATCTTGAGGTCTGAAGATAAAGATCAAGCCTGTGTCCTGAAGTCATTGCTTCAGCAACCAAATGCAACTACAAGATAAGAGTCGTTAGCTTTTTTTTTTTTCATGAAGATATTACATTCTTTGAGGATACCGCATTTTTATACACACACACACACAGCACTACCAACTTTCACATATGTTTGGTGTTTCATTTCCTTCCTTTGAAGTCCTCTCAGTAAAAAGTCAGTTTTCTTAGGACAAATGCTTTTAGCTAATTGTATGTATTAAAGCTGTATGGGGAATTATCTGCCTGTCTTCAAAAGTGAGATTTGCTTGACTGCTATCAGATCCAAACTCTTTTTGAAACACTGAACCCTCTTCAGGACTATTTTCTGAAGCATGAAGGCTATGGTTGCAGTGTGTTATGCAGGCACAGTCCCAGCTTTAAATCACTTTCCTGTCCCACTCAGATCAGAAACCTAAAAATCGTCTCCTATATGTCAAGAGATTTTACACCTGAGTCAATGTGGAATACTTATGTAATGTGGAATAGTACTTACCAAAGGTACTTACAGAAAAGGAAGCACCTTTAGCCTAGTATTAACAATACATTGGAAGAGGGTCTTAAGCTTCATACCTTCAGTCCTGTTTGACTCCTTAACCCCTAGACTTTCTTCACTATTCTAGGGTTGGCTGTTGATTACAAATTCCATTTTGGACCAGAGAAAAAAACTTCCCATTGACTCTGGTATGTACATTCCTAAAAAGGAGGACTGGTTTCAGTCCATTAACATTATCTAATGGAACAGCTATTTTGCCAGAGGATTCATGATCATAGCTTGACTTTAAGTAATTATTAGAGCAGTATGACAGAAATTGCATTAGCTGTGAACATAGCATTTCCTGAACACAGGGCAATAAATTAGAGATTGATCTAGCAAAATCTAACAAAAGCTGGCAGTGTTTGAAAGCTGCTGCTTCATGTTGCTTTTCCCAGAAGACACTGATTTGGAAGCAAGTGCTGCTCTAGTATCAGCCTTGCTATTTCTTGTACAGGCCTCAAGTAGGACAAGAGGAAGAACTACTTTCAGAAAACAGAACAAACAAATATGGTTTCAGAGACTTTTTCCTCACCCTCCATTTTAGACTAAGATATCTTAAAACATTTTTTTTTTTTTTTGTCAGAAAAGCTATACTGCATTTCTAATACCGTCAAGTTCAGAAGCTTACATAGAACATGCACTACAGTTTGGTTGTTACACTGGAGACATTTTTCCTTTGTATTCTCTATCATGCAAGCAGTTATCCTCAAATCAAAGTCAATGCCCTACATGAGTCAAGCATAAAAAATGTGGCAGGACTAAGCATCATGCTTATTAAGCAATTCTTTGGGCAACTGTCACAAGAAGCTACACAGCCAATGTTTACTCTTTCCACTGCTGAAAAAATCCAGGCTTGACCCATGTCAGAGACTGAATTAAGAACTGTAACAATAACCACAAGACCCAAAAGGTTAGGCATTTCCTTAACTCTAAAATAGCAGTATAATAAGTTTGCAAAAATACTTTCCTACACAAAACCTGAACACAGCAGTGTCTAAATACAGGTTGTGGCCGTTATAAGAGAACCAAAGACACTTCAAAATCAACTACTGCAACTACTGTGTTTCTATTTTATTTCCAACACCTGCAAAATCAAATCAAACGGAAAAATTGTAAGGCGCACCAGAATTGAAATATTTATCATTTAATCACTTTGTAATGACTTGCAGGCATTTAACAAGAACTGAGAATGGAGAGGACATGCAGAGCTCTGATTCCCCACATTAGCACCATTTGTGGAAGCAACTTTAAGTCATCAACCTCAGCCACTTCAGCTGCACCTAGCTCTGAATTTTAAGAACTTCATTCAAAAATAAACATTTTAACTGTATCTTAAAAAAAAAAAAGAACTGATAAAAACAACACAGAGCAAGAAAAAAAATTCAAGTCTGAAGTTTTTGCGATATTTAAAAAGTAGAGAAATAAGTAAATTTCTGAAGTCAATCCTTCACTTTTTTTTTTTTTTAATTATTAATATACCTTAAAGGAATTCCAATTCTGGGTTATGAACAACGATTCCTAACTGCTGACCCTTTAATTGCAGATTTGCATTTTAAAAACTGGTTTCTTAGATCATCTGTAGAAGAAATAGAGCACACACTGCACAAATGTGGCTTCAGATAAAACAACAGCACAAAGCTTTTTAGAACACGTTTCTCCTTGTAAAACTAGGCATCGATTCCTATTTTCCATTCCAACAAGCCAACAGCCTTGTTTTCTTTAAAAACAGATAAGAAAATCTGAAAGTAGAGTGATCTGACTGAAAAAAAAAAATCACATACACACGATTCCACCTTTTATCCCTACCTTGCCTTTACAAAACTGAACACATTTTCTGGATGGATGATGCAGCTTCCAGATAGAAATTAAAGAAGATCAAACACTAAGTAAGTCAGAGAAAATAGCTATAATATACTTTCACATAAAAAGGTAAACCAATGTCAGCAGCTGAGAAATTCAACTAAGAAATTTTCAAAGGGTAAGAGTTTTTATGTTCAGGACTACTTAACCGTTGCAAAAATAGTAGCAAATGATGAAAATTACTTCAGACTTTTACATGGCTTTAAAAAACATCACACGAGTTACATCACGAATTCAGCTGAAGAGTTATGGGGCTGTTGTTACGCTGGTCACAAGAGAATGGTCACAAGATCATTTATTACCAGTATTTAACTCAAACAGTGTACAACGGTGAAAGCAGAAATGAGATGAAGACTTCCCTGAGTCAAATATTTCTAAATGGGGTACACTTTCAGTAAAGATTTATCTTTTATTTTGCTTTATAACCAGTAGGATCATTTTGGTCTCCTTATGGTGGTAACCTCATGTTTGGCAGCAAACTTTACCCTATGAACAACCCCCAGAAACCTCATATAATAACTGGATGTAAGTGCTAAAGGTGACATAACTAATAAACTGGAGCCTGCTCCAAAGTACGAGTTTCCAAGAGATGCTCTATGACCTAAATCAATGAATTTATTTGAATCTTTTAAGCTAACTGCATAGCAGGGATCAAGCCAATTTCATGACATGTTTTAAAAGCTTTCTTCCCACCAAACACAGTAAGTATTGAGAAGTCCTCCAATGTTTAATCATTTACTTGAAAACAGAAAAATTAGAAAATAAACCATGCTACTAATTCACAGAATTATGTCAGAACATAATAAAAAATAAAAAAGATACTGTTTGAAATTACTAATACTTCATATTGTAAGAGAACAATTTACACATTGTGGACTGGTTTCATTTCATGTATGTCTAGTTCAAAAGAAAATACATGAAAAATATTTTCCTGTCGCTTTAGCACTTACTCATCTGATCTGTAGATAACATGCATCTTCTGTGTTATCTATACACAGAATTTAAGGTGTTTGTTAAGTAAATATCTTTGCCAATACAGACTTTTCAGCTATTCAGAATTCTTTTAATTTTAAAGATACTAACATCCCTGGAACTTTGCCAGGCCAAGCATCTGCACTACTGAATATAGCCTGCTTTCAAAACTAAGCCCTTAAGCTGTTTCCTGAAACAGGATGCATTTGTCTACAGAGTGAATGTATATTTATTTTACTACAAAAATGCTTACCAAAAAAAAAAATCCCACCCTTCCATACTTTGGGCAACTAGCTGTGTATTTCTTTCAGAGACTTAATGCCATTACAGCAGTTGCTAGAAAAAGAAAAAAAAAATCATAAATTGTAAAGTCTGTGTAGAATTTTAATTCTAATTGAAAAAAAAATCATAAATTGTAAAGTCTGTGTAGAATTTTAATTCTAATTGTAAATAATTCAAAGAATCACCATGAACATATTTTCTTACCAGATGCTTGCTGGTATACTTTAAAAAACAGCTAAGCAGCAAAATGGTTGCCCCTTTTCCTTGGCAATACAATACCACGGCATGGGCACAAAATATAGTCTTAATGAATTGCCATTGTAACCTTCTTACAGTACACAGCAAAAACTCTTCACAATTTTTTTTTAATAGAATAACTGGATTCAATTTAGTCTAAAAAATTAGCAAACCATTTTGCAGTCTACGAACAGTTTGTCTTTTTAAGTTTGCTGAGAATTAAACTTAGAATTTCCTGGTGTACTACTAATTTGAAGGTAAGTAGCATTAGTGTACAATTGCAACAAATCGGCAGTACTTTAAGCAGGGAAATATTAATATGCTTCTTATCTTAAAAAGATAAAGTATTGACTTTTTTTTAGATGTAAGCCTCTTTAAAACAATTAATTTAAATAATATTTATTGAAGGCTACATTCTTCTATGTGCTATATATATTCTTTGCATTTAATTTTGTATATAGCTGGAATCAGGGTGCTTTAAAGCCAGTAAAGTAGAAAACCAGCTTAGGCAGATTTTTAAAAGAAAAAAATACATATATTTTTTTAATGTAGTAAGTCCTAACTACTGAAAGAAACCTACCTGAGCATTTGGGGATGTGTGGCACTCAACACCATTCAAGACAAAACCACAAAGCTCAAATAACATAGTTGATCTGTACAAACTGACTGTAAACAATTCTCTTTATGGGCTTGACTTCAATGACAGAAAAATCAAAGTATTAATGAAGTACAGCTTTAATGTGAGTTCTGTTCATGCATTCTTTAGACTGTGGGAAGACAGAAAAAGGGGAGAGGGCTTTTAACTGAAAATGACTTCCCTATCAACAAGTTAAGGCTGATGTTTCAGTTGATGCAACTTAGCAATAGACAACATCAAATTCACAGAGCTGGCACACATCAACAATAAGACAGCCCAATGATTTTTTTTTCCCTAAAATTGTTTGACCCAGACTAATTTCATTTATTTAAGTTTTATTCTCCAACTGTTATTGCAGTGTAAAAATCAAAACGTCAACCCGCAGAACTTCTGTTGTTTTCCTAAATGAAATTTATTTTTAGCCAGTCTCTCCTGTTCCATCCTCCCCTGCCATGTTTAAACAAGGAATGCTATTCACATTCACAACCTACATCATCGTATCTTGGTTTAAATTGGACAAACAATACCCTAGGTTCATTCTGGCGTATTCATACATGTCAGAATCTGAAAGCAGCTTGTGCTTCCTCAGATTAAGATTTATTGTCCAGTGAAGAAATAAAACTTACTATGGCTCTCAGCACTTTCAACAGATCAAATAATTTGAAAAGTAATTTTGTTTTTTATAGTCTTTGTCTTAAGGCAAAGTTCTATGTGTAAATTTGTAGTCTTTACTTCCATATTATAAACGTTTTTAAATGGGCCACAGGTAGGCAAATACCAGATATTAAATTGTTTATACTATTAGTTTTTGAAAGTTTCCTAATGGAAACTAGGGACCTGGTTTTGTAAGCCCTACCTATATACACATATGGCTTCTCACAACTGGGTACTAAATAACCTCCATGCCAATTCATCAGAACATAGTCAATGATAACATACACACCTTGTCAGCCCTCAGGACAATCTCCCAAGATAATAGCATTCAAAAAGATAACTGAAATGCACGCATTGAGCTTCACAATCTGTCATGCATCTACTATCACATTAAGGAGGAAATGGCTAATTTAAAGGGTCTGGTTTCTGAAAGATTGCTTCAAATATTTCACAGAAATATTTAATCAGTTGGATTCATACACCAAAAAAAAAAATCTAACAGATAATGTCAACCTCTTTACTCTACCCTTCTTCCTAAGATTTGGCAAGCGAGTTCCCAAGAAGACCAAGCATAGTTTTGCTAAGTCTTGCATGAAGAAATTTGTATTTGTAATGTTGTTTTCAAGCATTCAAAGAGAAATAAAGACAGTCTGACATAATTTTCTCCCTCTTAGTTTATTGTCTTTTCATACACATTCCAAAACATTAAGCTGACAGTCTGCCTTAACATGCAGAATAAGCAGCTTTTGGAACACAAATCAGTTTCTTGTACTGCTGGAGGTCCACAGTGTAACTTGCAAAAACAGCTCCAATCCACAGCATACCCATAATCATTACCATACAATAGATATCCGTTAGTGTGGCGAGTAGACCTATGCATTATAAGAAATACTATCAAAAACTTAAATTACATATCATGGTACATCTGCATACAGTATTTAGGAAGAGAGAGCCTTTAATGTCAATTCAAAGTGACTTAGAAAAGAATCTTTGGAATAAAGTCACTGTTATCAATCCTCTTCAGAGCTAGATTCATCCTCCTGGTCAGAAAGCTCAGCAACAGGAAAGCGCAGGATGGCTGCTACCCCTGTCAGCTGGCCAAGCTGCTCCCCAGACACATGAAGGCTGGAGAAAATACGCACCGTGCCCATGTTGTCCCGTACACTATCTACCAATTTAACATATCGGGCACGTGTAGCCACATCCTGGTGCCGGAAAAGTTCATCACTGATCAGCAAGGTATCAATGGCCATGGCTTCATTGGCCTTCTCCACATGTTTTAGACCATAAAAAGCCCGGTCAGGCTCATGCTGCAGCATTTTATAGAAGTCATCTAAGGCTTTGACCTCACCCGCTGCCTTAGTGTCAGAGAGCCGGCTAGTTACAGCTGGGTCACACAGGGCCTCCTTCAATGCGTACTTATGTCCTGACGATGAGTGGACCTAGAGTAAACAAAATCAAAGATTGTTTTCTTTAATAAAACGTACCATTTTCTTGATTAGCCAATCACAAACAGCTTCCACTATACATATTTATCTTGATAATAGATTTAGCTCTTCCTGACTCTTTTCTTAAAAGAGCTTCTCTCCTGCAACCCAAAGCCTAACCCAAGTCCCTTAAATTGTATTTTAAGTGTAGGAAAGAGGGTTCTCTTCTTCAAAGACTGCCTTAAATAAGCAAGCTGCTGTAGACAGTACCCAAGGTAGGAGTACCAGAAACTACTGAGAAACTTAAGCCTCTTCATTCTAAAGCATTCAAGAAGAGAAAGACCTCTTAAGATTGCCCACATATGGTGCAAAAGCATCCAGTCTTGCATAACTGCATATTTCTACACTTGCAAAGCTGTAAAGTACAACAAAACCTTTCACCCATTATCATTTTTCTATAAATGCAAAAGGAGGGTTCTTGGTGCAATTTCAGACTCCTAAACTTTGTGATGATTAAGTACAGGACCTCCATTTTGCAAAATTAAAAAAATAAATGACAGGCCTGATCTGACTGAAACAGTGGAAGGTAAAAACAAACAAACAAACAGCGAGATGACTGAGAACAGGAAGAAATGTTATGGTGTACATAATCTTTAACTACTCAGAACAAAACTAACAGCAACATTAACCAACCTGTACCACATCCAGATACTTCCTTCCTTCTTTAAAGAGCTTTAGAAAGCTGTTATTGAAGATGCATGTTATACAGTATGGCAGATTAGCACTACAGTTAAACTGTTTTTCAACTTGCACTTCACCTTTAATTGAACATTAAATATGTATTTATAGGTAGTTTAAAATACTAAATATTTTCTCTACTTCACTTTAAGGCATCCTGTGTCAGAAACACCCCTATACCTCGCATAATGCCCTTATAACTTGAGAGGCATGAGAATAGTTTCCTTAGGATGCTCTGACAAAGTTATTTTTTCTAGTAAGAAATTATTTCCTCATCACCCTTGTAATTCTTTTCTGTTACAACAGACAACTCTTGAACCGCTTTTTACGCATTTGAGAGACAATGCAACTCCTTACCTGTAGGAACTTGGACCTGTTCTCCAGCAGAAGCTTGTTGTCAGTCTTGACCGCCTGCTGGAACATGTAGTCACAAAACTGCTCCCTCACGAAGCCTGGGCTGGCCACCAGTACACACTTCACCACCTCGAAGTTGATGTGCCGCTGGATGGCCTGCACCACCTGTTCGTAAAACCTCTCCAGGGCCCGGTCGTGCTGACTGCAGTTCCCTTTCCGTTTCCGGGGGATGTTCACCTCCACCTTAGCACGGGTGAGGGTCATGCTGGGGGTGACGAGGCAGACATGAGCCAATCCTTCCTGCATGACCACGGCTGCCACATCAGCGCTCCAGGCTGGGTCGCAGGCCTGCTCGATGCGCTCCAGCACCACGCTGTCCCACTGCTTCTTTGCCAGCGTGAACTGCCGGTTGGGCTCCAGCTCGATGGTGTGGTAGGCCCCCATCTTGACGTACTCATTCTCCTGGATGTTGGTGCCCTTGACCCGCAGCTGGCAGGCCTGCGAATCGAAGTCGATGGCCTCGACGCAGAGGGTGAGGGTGGTGCGGATGCGATTGCTGCCCACGCTGCCCGTGGCCGACTCGGTCTGCACCTTGCGGATGGTGGAGGCCCGCAGGCTGTCACCCACCTGCAGCAGGTTGTAGGTGTGCCACATGTCCTCGGGCTCCTCGGGGATCAGCGTCACCTGCCCTGCGTTATCCTTCTCCAGGTCCTTCCTCACCAGCTTCATCCTGACTGCGCGCCCCCGGCTTCTCCTCAGCCGCGGCGGCAGACACACAGCCGGCCTGCCCGCCCCGGGAGGCCTGACGGCGGGACGCGGCGGGACCTGAGCGCTCCCGACCGGCTGGGGGCTTACCGCAGAGCGCTGATGGGCGGCCTATCCCCGGCACCGGCCCCACGGCGACACCGGGGCTCTACCCCGGCCGCGGCTCCCCCGGCGGCGGCCGCTCGGCGCCTCGCTTCAGCCCCCGCGCATGCGCAGCACAAAGCCAGCCTAAGGCGCATGCGCAGAGCCCGTCCTGAAGGGCGCCGGCAGGACGCGCGCGGACGGCGGCCTTTTCGCCCGACGCGCATGCGCAGCGTCTCCCGCGCCCCGCCGCCTCTGCCCGGGGAGCTGGCGCCCNTCTCCGAAGCAAAACCTCCCCCCCTGCTCCCCCGTGCTCCGAGGGAGGGAAGGGCTGCAAGCTGGTGTGTGACCCATCTGCGGCCTCTTCCTGGATGGGGCTGGAGGCGGCCGCGGCCCGCGCCGCTCCTTTCCCCTCCAGACCTTAACAGAGACGATTCAGACTTCCAAAAGCCACTAACGCGGTGCTTCACATTTAGAGAGCTAAAAAAAAAACAAAACAACAACCACTAAGTAGTTGTGCAAGTATGCAGGTGTGCAAGGTCCTGGTTACAGATGAAGGAGATGAGAAAAGTACGGCTAAGTAGCCAACTTCCTTGCTGTGAATGCCACTGTGAACTTGCAACCAGCAACTTCCTTGCTAAGTGAATGCCGTGGTTTGTAAGAGGCTCAGAGAGCTTGCAATGTTCTGTCGGTGCAAGAGACTCTAGGGAGACTGCATTTACAGAGAGTAACAAACATCAGTCCAAGGCAACACCAGAACCTGACCTGTAATTTTGACATTGCTCTTAAAAAGAGCTTCAGCTTAAATCATAAAATGTTTTGGTTAAACTTACGCTATCTTTCTACACATTGTAGCTTCAGTTACACTTGAAAGTATATGAAAACTTGATCTGCTTTGTGAATGTTTTGGTGATTTCAGTCACTATAAGACAGTCAGAGAAAAGTGTCACAGATGTCTGGGCATGTTTCATATGAAGTCTGGTATTGACATGTAAGTAATATGCATTAGAAGACCCGGTAAACCATCACTAAAACATAGATTAGATCCCTGCACAGAAGAGTGACCTGAACATTAACTAGACAACTCAATTTGCAGCCTAAACAAATTTAACAAACCACAGATAATATCAAAATGATTACGCTGTGATGTAAATTCTGCTGCTTAATTTGAAATGGTGTATGGCACTGAACACTGTTAGAAAGAATGTTGCAAATTTAGAAAGAATGAGGAAAAAATGAGAACGGAGAATAGAAGAACTGTATGAAGAAAGATTGGAAAGAATGAAAATATCTGAGAAAGTAGACTAATGCACCGTGATAAGTGTATCAGGGCAAAAGGAACAGATAAAGTAAGTTTGGAATGTATATATACTCAGTCATAACTGGAAAAGCAAGAGATCATCCTCTTAGAGATGAGAAGGTGGCAAATTTAAATTTATTGACAGGAAGCTTCTGGTTTCTTTTAGTTGTTTCTTTTTTTGAAGAAAAAAATCTGACATTGAAAGGCTTTAGACTGAAGGATTTAATGAGATACAAGACTAGGATGAGCAAAATCATTTCTTATCTCCCATTATGGTGTAATGTATGTAAATAATATAAATTTCTCTTAAGTATCTAGCACTGGCCACTGGTTGAAACAGGACACTAACCTCAGATCTGGCCCAGTAACATGCATTCAGTGTTTCTAATCTTGATACTGATGTAAAAACAATTTTATCAGATATTACATAAGAGGATTTATTTGTGAAACCTCAGTCTCTCTTCCTGTGAGTACACATGCTTAGCTCTGTTAGCATGAATAGTTTCACAGAAGGAAACTGGACCACCCAAGGGAATATAACATAAGCACACACATAATTATTTGTTTAATTTGGGCTTGTGCGTACTCATAATTTTGTATTAATGCTTTGTGGCTTGCAGAATGTGCATTTAGTTTTTCCTTAGGAGTTCCTTTGACTTGCCTGTGTAAATGCTGCATGGTGCATTAATGGTGAGTTTTCTTCTTTACATTCGTTGTGATTATAAGATTGCAAGGGTAGACCTTATGCTGTTCTTTAAATATAATTTGCTATAGTGCAGATTAGCTTTCCACATTAATACTTATTTTTCTTCTTTTCCAGTTGTGTGTTTACAAACTTTTCTCTGCTTGTAGGTTCCAGTCTAATTTTCACAAGTAGCCTCACATCCCTGCAGATACTATGTATTTCACATAAAGGTTGCAAGTTGGCCTCTGGTACCAACAGAAAATAAACATTTAGCTCATGCAAGCAGGTGACTTGCTGCCAAGTGTAAACACAGTTGCTGCATAAAAAAAACCAACAAACAAAAAACTGAACAAAGTTGTCACGCGACATATTAAATTGTTGTTGTAGAGACATTTTAAGATGCATTTAAGTCCTTTCTGAAACAAATAATGATGAGATTTTATACAGTTATGAACAAAACCAATATCCACGAATATTTAGTGGCAACAGTAAAATTAAATGATATTAGCCACAATTAGCAAAACCATTGTCAACTTATAAAGGAAAACATTTACTAGATGATGACGCTTTGCCTACTCTGGTAAAAAAGTAACTACTGGATTTTATTTGTTTGAAAGTCAGAAAACAAGCAGTAGAAAAATGACATTGTGAAAATTTAAGAACCATACAACTAAGTTTGTAAGTTATACTAATTCTGTTAACGTCACAGAGAGATATAAGCTTGACCTCAATAGAGTCAAAACAAGTAAATATTCATAATTTTAACATAAAAGTTTTAAATGACAGTGTATGTTCCAGTCTTGGTAAAAGACTAAGACTAGGTGAAGAATCTGAAAGTTCATGTTGTTTATCACTTAAAAACTAAAAAATCAGATGCCAATAATTGCAGC
>VXAA01001428.1:388312-402207 GCA_013399115.1 Anseranas semipalmata
TTATTTTTTAACTTTTTCATGGTCACCAGAAGAGCAGCATCAGCTAATTTATGAGAAGAGATATATGCTAAAAAATATAACTGGGCAAGATGTGCTCTTGTTAAAATGCAGCTTCTTTTCATACAAAAATATTGTAACCAGTCCACAAGCAAGATCAACAAGTTTCATGCTGTTAACAACTGAGTTCAGTCATGACTATATATTGACTGGTTTTAGGAGGTATGATGCAAAATCAGAATTTACAACTGTAATGAATGGATGCCACATTTTGAACTACAAGTATAAGCTGATCAGATAGAAATAAACTTTGGGGATTTCACAGGGGAAAATGGCAGGGGTTTAAAGGGTAAGTTTTATGATATCTTCAAAATATAAGGATTGCTGTGAAGAAAAGGACAGGCAGTATAATCTTACATGGCAGGATGTGAAGAGTTAAGCTATAAATAGTAACATCATTAGCCCTGCGTTTATTATGAACTCAGCCTAGTTTCCTGTTAACAAACTGTTTTCTCTCTACTCCCCAGTATAAACAGTACTCTAAGGTACTAATACAAAAAGAAAAAAATCAAGAAAAAAAAAATCCCAAACCCCACAGCTGTAAACATTAACTTAACCTGCATTAATGTTTATCAGAGTTCCACATGTAAAAGAATCCTATTAAAGGAGCTGGGGAAATAGATTAGTAGACATTCATGTAACACTGAATAATTCTGGACATTTTCTCATCTTATGGCCTCACAAAATGAGTTCCTAAAAAATGGAGTCTAAACATAGCATCCAACAGAAAGGATTCTTCTTAATCCCCGTGAATTCTGTTTACAAGGTCTGTCTTTTGCTTTTATTGATTACTTTGAATGAGAAAGTTTACCTAGGAATAACAGGTAAAAGGATGTTGTAAGAACAAAACTGTTTTACCTGAAGAAGCGAAATACGGCTACAAAGAAGTATACACTTTGCACTGGTAGATGCCAGCTGTAGTTTGTAAAGAACTTATTAATACTTTATGAAAACTGGCTGTCTACCTGCAGCTGAACTAGATAATAACATTTATCTGAATTAATGTAGATATCTCTACCTGAACTAGTCACTTTAGGCTTTCCTTATAATCAGTGAAGAGAAACAGGCTTTCCCAGTGTGTGGAAGATGTAAGAGGTCTAAAAGAGATTAGCTAACACCTGATTTGAAAACCCCTTTTTCTTTCTTTTGTCTATAAGATAGTCTGGTGGATAGCTGTGATGTAGAAATAGACACTGCAGACTTGTAAACTAAAGAGCTGAATCCAGCCTGGGAATGGAATCCTTAATTTAGAAAAGTCCATGACAAATATTTTGATGACTTCAATAGCAACAGAATGTCAGTGTGTGTTCTGAAAGGGACACGTACACTATATGGAAGGTAGCTAAGATTAATGATTGTTTTTCTACTTCTAATTTTCCACCCACACAACTGATGCAACAGCCAAATGTTCATTATGTGTTCATTGGTAGGGAGAGAATCTTTTACATTACAGCCCACATAATAGGTATATGGAGTTTTTGTTGTTCAAATAATTGTGAAAAGAGAGAAACCATTTCCGACAATACTTATTCAAAGAATGCCAATGGGCGTTTTCAAAGAAATGAGTCAGAACTAAAATGTGCTCGATGTGTATCTATATTAGTTACCAATATTTTCTACATATGTTGATGACAAAGGAAGATTCATCACCATAATTAGGAAGGGAGAAAAAATCTACTTGCTGTAAGATAGACTACAATAAATATTGTTTTCAGATTTTTTTTTGTGATGGCTGATAATATCATTATCCATAGTTTGAAATAGATGGATGTTGGTCAAATGTTTTGCAGTGAGTTCTCCTGTCACAGAAAGAGAAAAAGAAAAAAAAAAGGATGAATAATGAAGAGGAATAAAGAGTGTCATTATATGACAAAAGCTTTGGAAATCTGCAAGATAGATTTTGCTTGCAACTTCTCTTACATTTCTATGTTTTTAGGCTGGAATACATGGCATGTGTAGAATTAATGTAAGGCCTAGTCTTTGGTTGTGTCCCTTAAAGGAGATTTTATTTGCTTTCATTTTTTTTTTTTTGGCCTTACGAGGGCCCTGATCAAACAAAAGAGAATAACTTTGAATAACTGTGGTGACCACATTTGGTCAAGAAAATAGTGTTTTCAAACAATGACAAATTTATTTCTCTTTTAGCTTTGAATTTTTCTGAATTTGTTCTCTCTTCCAGAGTTGAAGATTGTACAATTATGTTGTCATTTATTGGTTTGATCATGTATTTACCTTTCCCCCAGTAATATTTGAACCTAGCACTCAGTTTCAGTTAATTCCATCTGATGGAGAAGCAGAAGAATGAGTATGGACTCACAAGTCTGGGGAAGAGTGGGCATTGGTCAGAGGAGTAGGGGCAAATTAGAGTCTCATCTTTTTTGCCAGTTACCCTGAAGAATGACGCTAGAACTTCCATTTGACCATGGGCATCTAATCAAGCAGTGTACATTATACCAGAGAGCTAATTATCATGATTTAAAAGTTCAGTGTAGAAACAGGACTGTTGTCTCTTGTGTGTGACTGGGAAAGGTCACGTGACAAGGCTAAGGAAGAAAAAGTTAAGATCATCACAACAAGAGAAGAGACACATGAAAAACACAGAGGAAAACCACCATCATCACTAACAATATTTTTCATTAGTTTTGTTATTGAGAGAACATTTTTTCTTTTTAAAATTACAAATAATTCACCTCATTTGTATTTTAAACTTTGATGCAAAACAAACAAACAAACCAAAAACAACAACAACAACAAAAAACAACCCAACAACTTTTTAGTCTTAAAAAACTTTCAGTTAGATATTGAAAGTGAAAGGATTTTGTGCACTTTTCAAAAAACCTAGTAAAAGACTGAAAATTTGGTAAATTTGCTGGAATTCTGTGGCAATATCTGGGAACCAACTGATCACAGATATGTATTTAAAAAAAAATGTTGTGAGAAAAGGAGTTTCTACTTTCCAGCCATTGTTTTGGAAGATAAAATATATTGTGAAACTTTGAAAAGATATTGACCTTCTGTTCTCTATACAAACAATATCAAAGAGAAAACAGATACTTTGATTGCTCAAATCCATCTAATGGCATTTTTAAGCTGCCATTTTGAAAGAGGAGTCAGTTTATATATGATACTTTTTTTTTTCCATTATTATCTGTTGACTTTTTTCACTCTGAAATAAGGGGCAAAGTACTATAAAGTCAAAAAGAGCAAGTGAAAATTCAGGATTAAAAGTGCAAGAGAAAATTTAGAATTAAAAGAATAGGATTTTAATTTTAATTTAGAATTAAAAGAGTAGGATAACTTTTCAACAGCATTATTTTTAAATAATCAGATGATTTCAATTTGAGAAAGGTTTGTTATTAGAGTACAATGTCTCTCATTAGATGTGTAATAAAGTATTTTTAGTTACTGAGTCAAATCCATAGTTACACAGTGTATTTCTAACTAATATTCATTTACTATTTGCTTATCAAAAACATCTGACGAACTAGCTCTGTAGGGTTAATTTTCAGATCCAGCCTAACAGCTTCTTTCTCCAATAATTTGCACATAAACACACAGATCTCCTCCCATGTCTTTCTGCAGTAGGACTGTGTCAGTTATGTTGTGACACACACTGACCAGGACTGCAGAAAAGCCAACACAATAGCAAGAAAGCAAAGATGTTATTTATATTTTTTTATCAACAGCTTTATTGGGTCACTTGTGATCTATTTCCTGTTACAGAGGTCAGTATAAAAACAGATGCCATAATAATTAATAGATGATATTTTCCCATCTACAAAAGGCAATGCAGATTTTTATACCACCTTAAGTTCTATCTAGAACAGAAACTTTTGAGGGAAAACTGTATACTATATTTTGCTGTAGGAAGCAAAAACATTGGAAGATGTATATTCCCAAAAGAACATTGTTTAATAAGAAGTAGGATGGATTTAAAAGCTTTATAACAAAGCAAATTCCTTGTAAACATAGTTTTCAGGAAATTTCGTATGCAAGCTATCCACGCCTTTTCCTGACAATGCATTGTATGATATCTCTGAAACTGCAGTTCTTTATCCCAAGTCTAACACTTAGAAGGATTTTAGTTATCTTAGACAAATGGAGGGTCAAGGTTTAGTCTTTGCTGTTTAAATAAAATTTGCTGAGGTGTTTTATGTGAAAGACAGGTGGATTTTAAAGAATGTGTAGAGATCAGTGCAGAGAGTGCCTTGAAGTTTGGTGGAATTTGTTTCCTTAAACAAACTGTTGAGCAATCATAATTGTATCAGATGCTCCCTATATACTGGATAGTTCAAGCTTTTCATCCCAACTGAAATATAAAAACTAGTTTCCTAAATTAAACTCATAAAATATCTCCCATGAAAAATAGAATCACACTAATGAAATTTCCTTGGCTTTCTTTTTTTACTGAGTCAGCTAATATTTTTTTAACTTTATTTCCCCCAAAAGACATTTTAGCTTTCTTTTGAAAAGTTACACTTTTTTTTTTTTTTTTACCTTTTAGGAATCAATTATCTATAAAGTATACACTATTTGATTATTATAAAGTCTCATCTGGGTTAATTTTTATATGACATGGTGAAATTGACAAAAAATAGAATTCTTGTATGTGAATAAGTGAAATAAAAATGTGATCCTTTGAAGGCTGGAAAAGGGACATAAAATCTGAAAGTCAGATGCAGATAAATTAGACTCTAATTTGGATAAAATCCGGTGTCAATACATATCAGATATGGGGTTTTTGATCATCATTTCTGTTACATTTCTAAACAGTCCTGACCCTGAAATTCAGTCTTGGATAGAGCATCAAGTAAGTTACTTGACTGCAGTTACTTGACTGCAGTTACTTGACTGTACTTTGTGGTAAGATACATCTTATGCATGTAAAATGTGTCTGTCTAATCTAAGCCATTTGTCAAGACTTCTTTAACTGTCAATGAAAGAAGTACTTCCCTAGTCAGATCTAGTCTACTTTTCTCAGAACAGCTGCAGTAATTCACTTTTATATTCTTTTTTCCATCAACACTAGAACAAGCATACCTGTCATCTTATGTTGAGGTTAAGAGTCAGTTGTTAAAGGTAGGGGAAGTGAAGTCTAACTTTTATTAAATTTGTATGTCTATATATAACACAGAAATATTGCCATTGTTATTAGGAAAATATCTGTTGGTACCAATTAGAACATGATTTGATACAAATGTTTTTTGTTTATTGCTTGCTTCCTCCAGTTCTCTAGCTCTGGAGTACCTTTCTTCCCCTATTCAAATCCTTTGTTCAGTATCAAAATTTGATTAATGTTTTCTTGGAAATTGTTCATAATTTTGGGTGTGTTTCTTTTTGTGCAAGTTAATCAAATTGGAAGTGAAAGTGACAAAACAATACATGACCTTGAATAAACTAACATGATTTTAACACAATGTGAGTGAACCTCTCATCCAAAATAAACAGTATAGCAAGTTCTTGAAATGATACAACACGTTCTCTTAACCATTACAAAAGATGTGAAAAGCTCTACATCGGTGCATTCAGTACAAAATGTTTTACACCTTTTCCTAGGTGCTTCAACACTGTGATGCGAAAATATATTCCATTGCTTGTCTTCCAGTGGGAGAGCTGCAGTGATTTATAAAATGAAAACAGAGCTTGTATTTACTGTCAGGTTTCCAGCCAGGCAAATAGACTGAAGATAAGATGAAATAAAAAGTATATGTACTGAGGTTTTACCTGCAACTATAATTTAATCTTTGGGTGATTAGAATCATAGAATCATAGAATCATAGAATATCCTGAGTTGGAAGAGACCCACAAGGGTCATTGAGTCCAACTCCTGGCTCCACACAGGTCTACCCAAAAATCAGAATTTGGACCATGTGTCTGAGAGCATAGTCCAAATGCTTCTTAAACTCTGGCAGGCTCGGTGCCATGACTACGTCCCTGGGGAGTCTGTTCCAGTGCGCGACCACCCTCTCGGTGAAGAACCTTTTCCCAATATCCAACCTGAACCTCACCTGTCACAGCTTGACTCCATTCCCTCAGGTCCTGTCGCTGTCACCAGAGAGCAGAGATCAGCGCCTGCCCCTCCACTCCCCTCGTGAGGAAGCTGCAGGCCGCCATGAGGCCTCCCCTCAGCCTCCTCTTCTCCAGGCTGAACAAACCAAGTGACCTCAGCCGCTCCTCATACGTCTTCCCCTCTAGGCCCTTCACCATCTTGGTAGCCCTTCTCTGGACACTCTCCAAAAGTTTCACGTCCTTTTTGTACTGTGATACCCAAAGCTGCACCCAGTACTCGAGGTGAGGCCGCACCAGCGCAGAGCAGAGCAGGACAATCACTTCCCTCGACCGGCTAGCCATGCCGTGCCTGATGCACCCCAGGATACAGTTGGCCCTCCTGGCTGCCAGGGCACACTGCTGGCTCATATTCAACTTGCTATCAACCAGAACCCCCAGAGCCTGCTTCAGGGCTGCTCTCCAGCCTTTCGTCCCCCAGTCTGTATGTACAGCCAGGGTTGCCCCTTCCCAGGTGCAGGACCCGGCACTTGCTCTTGTTAAACTTCACAGAAGCTGGATTGCCCTAGAATGATGTACTGTAGGACAGGCTGAGAGGTTTTCAAGCAGCTACACAGGCGATCCTGACTGGAATTAAAGGGATCTCCTCATTTAACATCAATGATTTGCAATATTTTACAATACAATGTGTTTCGGTGTGTTTCAGTTCTTGGATAGATCTGAATAGATTTTTGTGACATTGATATGGTAAAATACTGCATTCCTTAACCCTCAGGTTTGTTCAGCCTCAAACTTACTTGGGAGTTCTATCTGTATTTTGCTGAAGATGGGATTAATTATATCAATCTTTTGACATCTGAGAATGACATGAAAGCTAGTTGTTTGGTCTTTCTCTATAGTTAAAGAAGAGGGAGAGTTTCTTTGGGAACTGATTCCTCCCCTCTTAAAATAGGCGTTATGAATGACTTTCTGTAGGACCCATCTAACATATAGATGGCTAAATTTAGTAATCATAGAATCATAATCATAGAATGGCTGGGATTGGAAGGAACCTTAAAGATCATCTAGTTGCAACCCTCCTGCCATGGGCTGAGAAGTCACCCACTAGACGAGGTTGCCCAGGGCCTCATCCAACCTGGTCCTGAACACCTCCAGGGATGGGGCATCCACAACTTCTCTGGTCAACCTGTTCCAGTGCCTCACCACCCTCACAGTGAAGAATTTCCTCCTAACATCTAATCAAAACCTCCTCTTGTTTAGTTTAAAACCATTCCCCCTTGTCCTATCATTATCTGACTGAGTAAAAAGCTGCTGTCCAATTTTTTTATAAGCCCCCTTTAAGTACTGAAAGGCTGCTATGAGGTCTGAGGTGGAAGAGGAAATTCTCAAGAAGAAGAATATTCAATTGGACTGGAAAACAAACAAACAAACAACAAGAACAACAAAAACAACCACCAAAAAAAAAAAAAAAGAAAAACCAACAAACCCACTTCAAGAATTCATTTTGTTATTTCTGCCAATATCACTACAGGTCTGAACATTAAGTAATGGGACCACCCGCTATCAGTCTTCCTGTTTAGTCATATCTTTAGGAACATAACATAGAGATTCTGTGTCATACTTGTTTTTCAGCTCCAAATGGAGAACAGCAGTACAAAGCAGTTTTATGCTAGAGAAATTTGACAATGATTTGATAATCTCTTTCCACATAGTTGAAAATAATGAGATTCTGAAAAAATAGTAATTCGAAATTGCATAGGAACTTTAAAAGCAAGAAGAACAATTTTGCTGACTGCTGACTGCAGCATGGTAATCCTTTCTGCTGAGTCAAGTAATGACCTCTAGTTTCCTTTTAAAGGGAAAGTTCATAACAGATCAAAGTAATTTTTTCAAAACCAGTGTTGAAAAGACCATTTGGGCTTCAAGTTTGCAACTGCAGTATGCTTTCCTGTCATTTCTATTGTGTAGTTAACAATTATGTTGTTTATTTTGTTTATTTGTTCTCAGACCATGTGTACTTGGAAGATTTACTTCTTGTCTATGCAAGCAATTCTTTCAGACTAATTGGATTTATTCATGTGAATACATATTGTTTTGGTAATCAAAGACTGCAGGACTGAACTCAAAATATAAAATAATTTATTTCTTATGTTGGATCTATACAGGATATAAAACAATGATTAGTTTAAGATTATTGAAGCAACCTAACATTTTAAAATTTCTGGAATTTAAACCAGATTTCCTCACATTTCCATACTGATATTTTGTATCTTTGCTACAAAGGCTTTCATATGTTGTTGCTTTCATCCAAAAGAAACAAAGCAATGTACAGTGTGACTTGATTCCTATTAACTTCACTCCACAAAATTATATCTATATTTAAGGCTGAGGGAAACATTGTAAGCAATGGTATGAATCTTAATTCTTTTCTTCAGGTGTCTATAAAGACTACAGTGAAATTCTCTCATACTGAGTGAAATTTAGATTTATGTGGTTCTTAGGTATAGCACAAATATTAATTTCATTGGCTGTAAATTACATAGAGGAGCTTATGAAGGATGAAGAAGCAAAGCTGTAGCCAAATGCTGTAATAAATCTCTTCTTAGAATGTCACACTTTTATAGGTTGGCTTAGGTTCATGTCCTGTTTTCATGATTTGAGTATATATGAAAACTGGACTTTTCCTCACCCTATGACAGTTTATTTGATACATTACCCAAAACCACCACTTCTGTTTGGACTACTTTTATCCCACTTCTTTGCTAGGACATGCATGTGGAAGTACCTTCCTTTTCTTTGATTTTGGCTATTCTTCACCTCAATCCCATTAACAAACAGCTAGGTTCATCAATGCAGACAAAAGAGCATTGCTGCTTGGTAGGAGCTGAAGTCTGAGTTCCATGACAGTGCACGATAAGAAGCTGCATTCCCCAAATGCTTTTCATGATCCCAGCTGGATTCAGGGGGCACTAGGAGTTATAATTCAGTGTGGGCAAGAGTACCTGGAAAGGCATCTTGAGAAACATGTCATTTTGTGGTCTAACTGAAATAGTGTAGTTTACGGTTGTTAAAGGTCTGAATCAGTGAAGACCCTGTGCTGGGAAAAAAGCCAAAGTCAATAACGAACACCCTGGAGTCAAAAGAGAGCCCTTCTACCATAAGGGACAGCTACATCTGGGAGAGAGACAACACAATAGAATACACCACAGCTTCTGTGCAGAAGAATGTGGGATGATGTGTCTTAAACCAGTTTTCTTTTGGCTGGGAATACTAAGGAAAACTAGAATGAGAAGTATCTGTAGTAGAAGAGTCAGAATGAGTGAGATCTAGGAAAGAGGCAGGAGAAGATCTTAAAAACAGTGTCCAGAGTTGCACCACAGTAACCTGACATAAAAACATTTCTGTGGACACATTATTCCCTTTCCTTCTCTTATATTATTATTATTAATAGTAGTAGTATTAGTAGTAGTAGTAGTAGTAGTAGTAGTACTTCTTCTTTTAGCTGCTTCTTTTTAGCTACTTCATGGTAGGTTTTTCTTAAGAAAATATTTTGGTGGGAGTGTACTTCCAAGCTAGGCTCCTTGGAAGCTTACCTTTGTCAGTGATAGCTTGAATTATGCTACCCAGACCTTACTAGTCTCCTCTGCTATAATGTCCAGGTCACGCAAGAGTAAATTGAAGGGAGCAAGTGGAACCAGTGATATTCTTCCATGACCAAAGCACAATTTCTCAATGAGTGAAACACCATTAGCCACGGTTAGCCTGAATAAAGAACTATCCAAAAGTAGAGGTTGCTCCATAAACGTGATGTTCACTGTCAACTTTTTGTCCCTGAATGAGCTTGCCATGAAATGGGACGAATAGTGATTGCCTGTTTCTGAGTATTCAAATTGCCTTTTTAATGCTCATTGTCATGTTGGTTTCATGCCCCTCCAAGTAAGGAGTAAGTTCAATCTTCTTGCTTCTTCTCTCCCTCAGTTTTTCCTACTCTGGTGCTCTTCGCTTTTGTAACCTTTGCTCTTAGGATTGCTTTGCTCAGCTTTGCTTTTAGATTTAGAGATGACAGCTATGGGCAGCAGTACAGCATATGAAGCATATGCAGGAAGGGTATACAGGACCTTGAGGATGGTCAGACTCATTATCTTCTTTCTAGATTCCTTGCATACAGCCACTTCCAGAATATGATTTCTGATCCTACCAACCTAGAACCTGAATGAGTCAAAGAATACCAGAGTGCATGTTGTGGAGAATCCTATGTCAGATACAGACAGGCCACGAGTAGTGTGTGGACATGGAATAAGAATAGGTCTTCCTCTATGAAAAACTGCTCCAATTCCACTAGGACCATGCTAGTTGCAGGTACAAGAGCTAGGCAAAAGCGTGCTACTCCTGATGCAGATACACTGAGAAGCTAGAAAGTGAGGGATAAGATAATGGATATTTCGTTTGGGATGTGTTCGGTTCTGAACATCCAGCTCTACTTCTTGCTGCAAACACTATCACCAAGGAGGAGTCAGAAGGGTACAAGCAGGGATGGTAACTCCTCCAAGAGATCCAACTTGTTGATTTTGCTAACTGTGCAGTCCTAATCAAATTTGTATTGACAAGTGATCTACTAATGGACAGAACTGCTACAATTGTCTGAGCATTGCTTCAGCCAACTTCACTGTGACCTAACTGAGGGATGTGTACCACAGAACAGCACGAAACTCTTGTCTGTCTTTAAAAATTGGTTGCTGGAAAAAGAACAGAGAAAGTAAGCTTTCTGGAGTTCTCTGTATGCTACAACCTAGTAATGCAGGGTGCTGATTCCCTTTGTTTATTCTGAGAGTAATTTACTGCTTGTGTGTGTTTGTGTGACACAGAGAGAGGGAGAGGGAGAATGAGAGAAAAGTTTGCTTCATTGGTAATGCTATTTGCTGCTTTAACACTCAATTTTATTTCTGGCCAGACACTGACAGAAATAACACTCAATTTTATTTCTGGTTGGATACTGGCAGAAATAACACAGCAGCAGCTGGAATGGTGGAATATGTAATTGAAAGTGTTTCCGAAATGAACTGCAAGGGCAGGCAGCGTCATCCTAGATGTGTATCTATATTAAATCAAGAAATGTGTAATGTGCATTTATCACAGAATCAGAGAGTAACAGGATGGTTGAGGTTGGCAGGGACCTCAGGAGCCCAGCTGGTCCAACCCCCCTGGTCAAGCAGGGCTACCTAGAGCAGATTGGTTTTGAATATCTCCAGAGAAGGAGACTCCACAGCCTCTCTGGGCAACCTGTGCCAGTGCTCTGTCACCCTCACAGTAAAGAAGTGCCCCCTCATATTCAGCTGGAACTTCCTGTGTTTCAGTTTGTGCCCATTGCCTCTTGTCCTGGCACTGGGCACAACTGAAAAGAGTCTGGCCCCATCCTCTTGACACCTTCCCTTTATTTATATTTGCTTCCCAATGCTGTGCAGTAACTTGAAGCAACATAGTAATTCCTGTCTTCCTCAATTCCTTTCTCATAGCATTGTAAAACATTTCAGACCTGGATACACATCTCTAGATATTGTTAATAAAAAGCAGAGGGCCATTTTAATCAGAAGAAATCATAAATCTAGGATTTAGCTCCCAAGGAAACAGATTGGCAGCTAAAGGATAATGAGACTGATTCTAATTTAGCTGGCTCTAACAGAAAATAAAAATGCAAATCTATTCTACCTCTTCCTTTTGCCGAATGCGACTGAGAATCTGTCAAGAAAATACCACTCTGAATAGAGGAGAGAGTGTTTTGTCTTCCACAAGGAAATATACAGGTACCAAGCCTGAGGAGACACATTGTGCCAACCGTGGTGGAAGCCCAGTTGCCTTCCTTTGGGTGGAGTCCATGTTGCATGTCGAGAACTATGACCATACATCCAGGTAAGGGTGTTAGAAAGGCTGTTTGTGCCCTCTCTCTATCTCTCCTTCAGTTCAGAGATGAATCATGGTTCAGTCCTATGTCTTTTATCCTAAAGTAATTTGTCACAGCTTAAAAACTCTGACAGGAGTTTCTGTTTGATGTTGTGAAACAGAGATATTAAGAACTGCCTCACTGCGTAAGTCTACTGTGAGCTAACAATGCTGTTACATGTGCCTAAAAAAAACAATTTTTATAATTGCCTAATCTAGAAGAAATGCCTTAGGACAATAACTAGCTGAAGCTTTGGTGAACTTAGCCGCCATGTTTCTCTGCAGAGACAGTTTTGCAGAATAGAAAATCCCGAAGTCAGGGTAAAGAAAATAAAAGGCTGATGTAAGGCTGTCTGAACCAGAGGCCAGTTGGGTCAGCAATGACTCTGTGATCCGCAGGACATGCTTGGGCCAGGAAGAGGAAGAAATGGGCGTGCTGTACAATGTAAATGTGCAGAAGTTCCTGTTTGGCAGATGAAGAACAGAGGAATAAGAAGGGAGAGAGAAAGAGAGGTGGGGCAGGGTGGGGGCATCCAGAATTCTGGGGAGATGCCATATGAATGGTAACACCTTGCCCATCTCACATCACTCAACTGTTTTGTTTTGTTTCATTTTTTACCAATTTCATTTTAGTGTGATGCGGGAAGAAGGCGGGAAAATGGGTTAAGGTGAGATTTTTTATTGTAAACATATAAAATATATATAGAGAGAGATGCAGAAATAAGCTTTTGTTTTAGAATCCTAAACAAAGACTGTTCTGTACTTACCACATACTGCTGCTTGTTACAATGTACTTACAAAGGGCTGGCCTGGTTGGCAGTACCAGGACTAGCAGGTTTCAGTTGACTAAGGGGTGGGAGGCAAACACTGGCTGGGGCCTGTGGGTTCCCTGTTCTGTTAGATGTGCTGGGCTGCTAGGAGAAGCATTATTTCTTCCTCAGTGGGCCCAAGGAAGGTTTAGAACCCAGAGACCCTGTAAACCAGACCCCCACTCCCACCCCCCCAATAAAACAAAACAAAACAAACCAAACAAACAAAAACAAATTAAAAGAATGTGTGGATTGTATACGAGGAGAAATATAAAAAGTGCTGTAATCTGTCAGAAGGACAAGATCTTTTAATCTGAGCAACATAACCATTGCTGCTGATAATAGTTTTCCAGCTCAGGCTGGAATGGCAAGATTCAGTACTGAACGCTGGGCTTTTTTGAAAATAGGAGTGTCTATCTATTCTTAACTGTTTTAAAACACATATATGCTACTTGGGTATAATGACACATAATGTCATTTAAAATGCTGATGCCAATGAAGCAGAGAGTTCAGGGACAAAGCTCCATTAAATAAATTGAAGAAAATTACTCTATTACTTTTTACCGTTAGAATGACAATAGTGTCTTTAGCATGTGAGATATTTTTGACACATCTAGGTGGTCTCAGGCCAGATTCTTAGATAATTTTAATCATCAGTGACATTAATTAGTGACTATTTTGACTGATGGCCTCTGAGGGTTTGACCCTCTCCAGTTTTGCTCTGAAAATATGAGAATGTCTCCAGGTAACCCAACACAGAAGCTAAATTTCTTTTTCTTTCGGTATTTCTTCTCTCTTGGTTGTCAATAGGATTCCCAGAAAAACAAAACTATATTGTGGGCCTGATTTCTGACAACTCAGGAATCTGCACTCCCTTCCTCTCCCCCATCATGGCTTTTGGATCAAACCTGTAACTTAGGAGAGGAATATAATGTAACTGTGAGTACCTGCTGAGTTGTACTAACTCTTGTTTTGGTTGCTAGCAGGAGAGTTGGCTTTTATAAACAAAGTTTCTTTCTTTCTTTTTCTTTTTCTTTCTTTCTTTCTTTCTTTCTTTCTTTCTTTCTTTCTTTCTTTCTTTCTTTC
>VXAA01001428.1:406038-431011 GCA_013399115.1 Anseranas semipalmata
CTGGGCAACCTGTTCCAGTGCCTCACCACCCTCTAAGTGAAGAATTTCCTACTGACATCTAAATCTAAATCTCCCCTCTTTTAGTTTAAAACTGTTCCCACTTCTCTGCCTGTGCCTATCTCTGTCTGCCTTTGTAAAAAGTCCCTCTCCATCTTTTTTATAAGCCACCTTTAAGTACTGGAAGGCCACAATGAGGTCTCCCTGGATGAAGCCTTCTCTTTTCCAGGCTGAACATCCCCAGCTCTCAGCCTTTTTTCATAGGAGAGGTGCTTCAGCCCTCTGATCATCTTTGTGGCCCCATTCACTACTATCCTTAGAGATCTACTGTTAAGCTAGTTCATCACCAAGCATAGCATGAACCTGTTTATCTCACAGTTGGACAATTTGTCCAGAAGGATGCTGTATTGGGCATTGCCATTCAAGAAGAAAAAGAATCAGGTGACTGTTCAAGTTACTTGAATTAATGAAAATAGGTTGTTTTTATATTCTTATCCCATGTTAATTTGTCCTGCTTCAGCCTCTTCTTGAAGAGATGATGTATTCCCTCTTAAAGATACAATATTGGTAATTAGGAAGTATCTGGACAGGGGCTCAAAGCAATGTTTCTTGTTACTTTGAGGAAGAACTCCCAGGCTGTTTGAAACTGGCCTTTATTGCTGTCAACTAAACCCTTACCCTTTCAACTTATATTTGCCAACAGCATGCCATCTTTCTTCTTTAAGAAACTGTCAGTAGCTTCCTTACAGTTGCTGACCTCATTTTTTTGAGGGGCCAGCACAATTATGCAAACTAAAGCAAGTAGCTTTCAGTGATTTATAAAAGTTAGAAAGAATGTTGTCTTCAGGAAAGAGAAAATATTCTCCACAAATTGTTCCAGAAAAAAAATGAGATCAGCACTTTCAGATGGACTACACAGGGCAACCCTTTGTACAGTCTACAAGCTATCAGATTATGAGAGGGTTTAACAGGAGAGCATTCTTCAGGAAGTGGAAACTGTGAGCTTGATTCTCCTTATGCAGCAGAAGCAACCCAAATTTGGTCTCATATAACTTGGTTAAATGTCTTAAAAGCATGATGCAGGGGTGGGACATATCCCTACTGGGTATGATTGGCTAGGAGTGCACAAAGGTCCTTTGAATTGGGCATGCTCGAACAGGATAGTGGAGGATCAGAAGATGTATGATAAACAGAAAGGGAGTGTACCCTTCAGTGTGTGTCTCTTTTAACCTCTTATTCCCTCTAGTCAAAGCTAACAGTAGAGCACATCCCATCCTGCCATATCTGAATCTGGTTGTACCATGATCTTCAAGAGGTGCTGATATTGTCAGCTATTGCAGAGGTTCTAAAGATAGCTGACAAGAGCTGACAGCAAAATTTACTACCACTCCCCTTTCCCTTTCCTTTCCCTTTCCCTTTCCCTTTCCCTTTCCCTTTCCCTTTCCCTTTCCCTTTCCCTTTCCCTTTCCCTTTCCCTTTTTGAAATCTTTTTCAAGGTAGATTTCTGATTACCTGTTGATCCCGAGACTAGAGTCCTTGTACTTATCCAACAACAATTTAGATTTATGGCCTCTTTCATTTGGCTTGAATTTGGCAAGCAACATGTATGTGTTTTAGAGGTGTTTCTTGGCTTTTTTATCCTACATATTATATTGCAAATAATTCTCTGACTATTCTTAAAACAAAAACAAAAATAATCAGAAAAAATTACACCACAGAACAACACAACAACAACAAATCTCTAGCCCCTAAAATTATCTTATAAGGAAATCTACAGTATAATATATAGACTGTGCCTCAAAAATCAGTAGTATAGAAGAAAAGCTTTGCCACAGACATTTAGTTCAAATTGCCTCTGCTACTTTTTGTCAATTTTAAAGAATCAGGACACCAGAGATAGAAAAGTTAGCTACATACAATAATGCCATATTCCCTGTTCACAAATGGGAGGAACTGGGAGGTTAGAAACAGTAGCCAATTAAAGAAAGGAAAAGTGAGTCTACCCATCACTAAAGAACTCTGTTAATGATAATAATGAGCCATGATGAAAGCTGTTTCCATGGGAAATCAGATTACTTCCAAGCACATAAGTCTGTTCTTGTTATGTTCATTTTTGCTCAGATCTAATACGTAGGAATGCCAGAGCTATCCATTTTGACTTTTCTAGTCTCAAAATAGGGATTCTGTGAGGATTTTTCATTTAATCATTAGCAGAAGGATGTATAATAAGAAAAATCTGAAGAAGCTCTTCCATGAAATACAGAAATGAAACAAATAAACTTTTTTTTTTTTTTTTTCCAACTGTGATTCGTATTCTAGGGAAATAGAATCATTTTGTCTGTCTTTAATATTATTGAATAATATTATTTCCTAGAAGCCTAACTGATATTATTGTAACAGTGAGATTCTCAGAAGTCTGTGTTGGCAGTAAGTAGTATGCAATCTAACTAACAAATACGTCTGCATCTGAAAAGGATAGTCAATGGTACTGTGCTAACAGGCATCACAATGCTAAGTAAAAATTGTCTGGAATTTGTCTGGAATGAAGTGCATTTGTTTTAGGCAGTGGCTTGTCCTCACTCCCATGTCCTTGGTACATGTTCTAAATCTTATTAAAATAACCAGAACATCATGACATTTTTTTTTTTTTTTTACATTGCAGCCATGTTAAAATATGTCTCTTTGAGAAATGTGTTCAAATGTAATTAAGGCTAAAGAGCTATCTTGTAAATAGCCAGGCCCAGTTAGTTCTTTTCATGCCAGTTCCTCTACAATCAAAAAGAAAAGAAAAGAAAAGAAAAGAAAAGAAAAGAAAAGAAAAGAAAAGAAAAGAAAAGAAAAGAAAAGAAAAGAAAAGAAAAGAAAAGAAAGGAAAGGAAAGGAAAGGAAAGGAAAGGAAAGGAAAGGAAAAGAAAAGAAAAGAAAAGAAAAGAAAAGAAAAGAAAAGGAAAAAATAAGATCAGAAAAGTATGTTCAGATATATGTTTATTCTTAACAGGTTTTCTTCCATGCTTTACATAAGGGAAAATCAGGGAAACTGACTGCAGTTAATAACAGTTTGTGTTTTCTCTTCTTTACCTGTTGCAAGAGACTTGCTGGGTTATAGATTTGAAAACTAAGCCAAACAAAACCAAACAGCAGAATGGCACTTCAGTGGCATTGCATTACCCTGGAATGTCACTGGGGGAACTGAGGTCTACCCTAAAACCTCAGTTGTATGTATATTTAAATCTGTATATGTCAGCCTTGATAACTTATTATTCTGCCTTTGTTTTCAAATAACGTCAGTTCTCCATTTGCAAGCACATCGTGCCTTGCATGCAAGAAAGTACTTAGATACGAATTCAAGTTTCATTTCCTGAGACTGAGAACGCAAAGAAAATACAGATACAAAACTACATAGAAGAACAATAAGGTTTTCCTTTCACTTTTAAATGCCTTTATATCAATGTATCCTCACTAGTATAAGGGGAACCTCATTGGTTGTGAGGGGAGTGTCCTTTGGATTCTGTATTTTCCTACAAAATATGACTTAGATATTTCCCTCTCTAACCTCCCATATTTATTGTCATACACTGAGCTGGTGATGCAAGCCATGGGCAGCAGCAGACTTTTCAAATTGTAAAGTGCAAATGTCAACTTGGTCAATTTTCAGGTACTGTTATGTAAAGGTAGGTATGATTTTATTTGGTGGTTTGTTTTTTGTTGTTGTTGCTGTTTTTGTTTTCTTTTGTTGTTGTTGTTTTTATTTTGTTCACAGAAGTAACATATTCAAGAATCACACTCATCATTCCATCTTGAAAATATCAACACAGGAAATGACAGATGTGACTCAATTACTCATTGGTCTTTCAACTTTATGTTGTTATCTATTTACTGAGAACCTTGAACAGGGAATAGAATAAAAACATCATAAAAATACTCAGGGCAACTACTGAATATGTCTAGACTTCATATTGAAGTGCAGTGTATATCTAAAAGTTTTAATATAGTGAAACTATTCCTAAGGACCCTGCAGTAGTCCTTGTTCATACTGACATCAGTTTAAACAAGGATTTGTTTGGATGAAGAATCAGAAGGTTGTAGAATGTAACCAAAAATGTCTCCTGCTGATTCAATGCCAATGTTAGACCATTGCCATTACTTTTTTTAATGTATTTTTTTGATTTCTCAAAAAAAATCCTAATATTTCATAGATTCCATCTGATTCCTGTATTCTACACGAGTCCTATTATGCAAGAAAAATGACACTAATGCAATTATTTTTGAAATGTTAGAAGGGGTCCTGATTTGTCATGTTATATAACTTTTTTTTTTTTTTTTTATATAGAGCCCCAGAAATTTCTACACTTCTTATTCTTGGCCTTTCTGTTAAAAAAATTGATTTTATCATGCTTAATCAGACCAGTGCTTCACTGAAACCATGACACTGTCCCATCTGTAACCAAGACCAACTGGTTCAGTGTCTGTACACATCTTCTCGACTATTAAGGTATGACTGGACCTTAAAACTCATTAAGTGTTAACATTACTAGTCTCTGCTTTATGTCCAAAACAGTATTTCAAATACTCACTGTCTATAAAGCACCAGCTTCTTACTCTAGCTTTTCCAAAATGGTAGTCATTAAAAACAAAATTAGAAGTGGTGAAGAAATCAAGATGGTATTCAGTTTACTGTGTTTTGCATGGACTTAAGAAATCATTAGTTAACAAGTATGGGTGCTCTCAGGAGACTGGACTCTGCTGTCAGACTGGTGAGCAGTAAAATACAGTACTAAGTTTCTGATTACACATTTTTTCCTGATTATGGTTAATGCCATCTAGCTAAAGTGCTTTAGGTGATTTATACAGAATTATGTATATTTAGGTTTTGCTAAGGTTTTAGTAAGTTCGTATGGGATACAAACTTCCAAGAAAGCACACAAGATTTTGAGTGGAACTGATAAAGTTAGTACCTATCCAAATGGGGCCTGTTTGAACAGCCCTAAAATCCATGTATGTGGTATGGCTTGGTATATATCTCTCTGCAGGACAAAACAGCTTGTTCAGCAGCACTGAAGTTGACATTTCTGATCACCCTAAACTGACATGTCAGTTCTTGCTAGCTCAGAAGGTAATTCATATACCTCCAAGGAATGAAGTTGAAAATCAAATGAAGATTGTTTGTTTCATCAGATACAAAGAAGGATCCATGTAGTATCTCCAAAAACAGATATAGACAATACAGATGCTTATTTTGCCATCTACTGGTTCTCATTTTACTTATGAACAATAAATAATAGTTATTTTTCTGTACATTTTCTTTGCAAGAATTTTCAGAAGTTGTAAGTAGAAAACAGTTGCTACTTTTACTCAGTATATAATATATATTTAATCTGGATAAAATTCTGCAACATTTTATTTTTAGTCACTCCATTGTTGCTAAATACAATAGTGCCCTGCTAGTGAATAAAATATTAATTTCACTCTTTTTTATGTACTCATTGCCAGTACTTCCTGGATATCTTTAACAGATTATTACTTTGGAAACTTTGTCATGCATTTTCTTAACAGAAAAGGGATAAGCAATTCCATAACATCAAATAATATAGTAGGAAAGCTGCATTCCATCCTGGCTGAAATGATAATTTATGCAGTGCTCTGACTGTATCAATAGGCCTTAAAGGAGAAAGAAATAAGGAGAGAGGGAGGGAAAAGGAGAAACCAAAGCCTATTCCAAACATCAAACAATAATTGCAGCTGAAGACAAGCACCTGAATTTCTGCCACAAAGGGAGAACAGCTTTGCCAGGAGTGTTGCAATGGCCATTTGGCATTTAAGCTGTCGGCCCTGCAGCATGTAATCACAGGGTGTATTTAAGTTCTCCAGCAATTGCAAGTCTACTAAAATGTAGTATTCTGACATCCATCAAGCTGAAGGAATGACAGGTAAAAAATACATATGAATATAAATTGCGTTCTTCCTGAGGATGCTTTTTGTAATAAAAAATGATTGAGCTTGCATTTGAGTGAGTTTTTTTCATTCTTCTTCATTACAATCCTTGAACTCACTTGGTAACAATAACACAGTGTAATTGTTTTAAGAAGCTATTTTGAGTATTTAGCTTCATAACAACTACCTGTGCACTAGGCAGAGAGAAATTTTCTGCTGCTGCAGTAAAAGAATCACTGTGCCTTTGAAAAGTGCATGCCATTTCTCTCAACTGTCAAACTGTTTCGGGGATGGTGGTGACAGATTTGGAAACCACAGCTGTCCTTCTTTCCTGTTCCTTTGGAAGCTATCTCTGCTAAGAGCAATAACCTTTTCTTCCTTCATGTGATGACATTCCCAGAAGAAATATTGTTTATGCTCTGGCTTCCAGGTCATAGAAGAAAGTCACTGAGTGGCCTATGTGGAAAAACCTGAAGAAGTGAAATGAAATAGCAGTGTAGTGGTGACATAGCGTAGAAACCCCATGTCATAGGTAAGTAGCAGTTAAGCCTCGGCTTACCTCTACCATTGCGGTCTTGTTGTAAGCTCATCTTCAGGAGCTAAGAGATTGAGGTCCCTGTCCAGCACAACATTGACATATAAGCTTAATGTTAATTCTACTGAGTCAACAACAGTGTTCATGTCATACAAAAGCTTTCCAGCTGGGAGTCTCAAGCAGGCAGTGCTATACAGGCGGAATGTTGAAGAATGGTATAAAAACAGTTTTAAGCCACGTAATCAGTAAAATCCATTCCACTGTAGGCTGAAACATGATTTTTCTCTTTCTTGTGGAAATGCCTTCCTTGAAACATATTTTCCTCGGCTTCATCTCAGAAGTGACACAGGGAAAAGTTTGTAGTTCAGACCTTAAGAATATCCTTTATTTCAATACCTGCAAACATATTGAACAAAACAAAGTTGTGCTGGAATTCAATATCCAAGTTGGAGCCATGTGGAAACAGCTGAACAAGAATATTGGAAGCAGCCTAAACTAAGTAATGTTTTTATTCTCTCAGACTGAATATATCTTGTTTCCCTGGTTATAATAGCCTGAATATTTCACAGATTCACAGAATTGTAGGGGTTGGAAGGGACCTCCAGAGATCATTGGGTCCAACCCCCCTGCCACAGCAGGTTCCCTAGAGCAGGTAAAATTTCTGCACAGAATTTTACTGGATCTTGGAGATGTAGTTTAAACAGTTATATCTTGACTAATTTTGTTGAAAGTTGTATATAATGATACAAAAATGAATGCTCTGTATCTGGATTGTTCACCCAATTCAAAATCACAAAATCTCTCCACCGTTCATGCAAACTTGATTCAAGATTACAGCCATTTAACTGAGTTTACAAGTAAACGTACAGCTAAAATAATGTCTCCATATTAAACTACTGCTGCAAGCATTATGAGAGTATCTGCATCAAGGCATGCCAAAATGAAGATTCAGGACCATCCACTGTAACATTTGTCTTGAAGATCAAGCAGATAGTAAGTGCCCAGCCTCAACGACATACTTCAAGATTTATGTAATGAGAGGAACACTTGAAGACTCAAAGGATTTGGGGATTAAGTACAGTGTGAAAATAAAAGACACATCTTGTGTCCCAAAGTGCATAGAAAGTAGAGCTTGAGAGCAGTCACAGGTACCCCAGAACAAGACTGAGGCCAGGTTCTGGGCTTGCCTAGGGGAATAGAAGTGTTAATTCAGTGTAACAGCTAGAAAACATCTACAAGCAAGGCTGCAATGGAGACATGAAAGGAATTTAAGGCTACTTCTCTGATAAAAAAAAAATATGAAGAAAGGAAGAAAGAAAGATAATATTAAGTGCAGGGTAAGAGGCCACATACAGTCATAGCTGGATATTCCTGTGGGGGAAGGAGGAAAGAAAAGCAGGCCCACATGAAGAGGTGCCCTGAAATTAGTCTTCAAGCAAAAAATCTGTGCTGACTGCTGATCTGAGATGGTTTATTCCCCATCTCTAGTGGTTCAGTTTACAAATCTCAGCTGGGCCCATTTGGTATTTATCCTTTCTCTAGGGAGAGAAGGGAAAAAACAGTGTACAGGCTTCCCAGTCTTTGAAAGCCCAAAATAATAGCTGTTACACTTCATATTGGCTGACCTCTGCGAGTGAGGACATGCCTCCAACTGGCTCAACTATTTTCTCAGTGCAGATGTCACTGTGTTGCACATACTTGTTACTGGAGGAAGCTTCATGCACATCTTAATAATCAGGACTCCAATGAAAGCAGCTTTCATTTTCATGAGAAGATTCCTTACAAACTGCACCTGGCAAATGAAGATTTGTTGTGAGTCCACTGAGTTTAGATTGTGTGACACTGCTAAACTTAACAAATGGTATTACTTCATAAACTAAACATACATTTTATTCTAGTAATGCATCAGAAGATGATGACTTAAGACTGTTCTCCAAATAACTCTGCAGACACTATAAAATGATTACTTCAAGATATGAAAGCATAAGAAAGACTGTTCTTTATAGCCTGTGTTACAGAGTTTACAACAGGACTTTAACTGCATGAGGTTTACCCATTTTCTGTGAACTTCAGAACTGTGACAATAAATGTGGCTTAAAAATTAAGATGGACTTTTGTCATAAGGTATGGAACCTCTGTCTGCTTAAGACCTCATCTCTCCTTGACAGCACATCAGCCATTATAGTAGAGGCTGGGATCAAGTTTAGTAATGCTATGTGATAAAAAAGAGAGGAAAAAATGCATGATAAAAATGAAATTGGCTTCAAAAGAGAAGTGCTTCTTACTCCAAAATGCATCACTGCCTGGGCCATTTCAAGGAAAAAGGAAGGCAAATTAAAGGAATATAAGGCTTGTTCTTCTATGCATGATGCCAAAGGTGTTACTACTTAGGTTAGCAGCTTTACAAGAAAACAGCTCTGAGACCTTGTGGAGCCCCTAAACTTGTGGATGGTTTTCAAAGGGAGGGTGATGGAAGAGACATACCAAACATTGCCTTAGTGGTAGGTTATATTTGAGGTCTCAGTCCACAAAAATTTAAAAGAGGCTTGGAAGCTTCATTAACATTTGTGTATGGTATAGCTGGACCGTAGATAATAATGCTGGGAGCAGAATGAAGTGGAGCCTCATGAACCTGGGGTTGTGGGGTGTCAGTCTTCTACAGGTACTGGTCAGAAGAATAAGTCTAGTTTGAAGCTGCCATATGGTCACCTCATACATTTCCAAGTCCTGACAGCAGCTGGTGTGAGATTCAAATTTATTTTTGTCCAAGACTCTGTACTGCAATTGAGATACAAGAGGCCAGAACTAAAGGGTGCTGAGTTCTTTCAGCTCCAACCAAACACAGCAGAAGTTGAAATTATGTGGTTTGGTCCTTTTGGAGATATCAGCTGAACATCTTGTGGGAGAACTACGCAGCAGATCATGCTGCTCTGTGTATTATGCATCTTGGAAACATAAGTTTAATGTTGTGCAGGAATACTGAAACAGGACAGAAAGCTAAACAGTCATTCCCCACACTCAGCCATTTCATCAGCTTTCTGCTGTTGTTACAGATGGTTTGACTAAGAACAGAGAGGAAGGAGTCTGAGCACCCCTCCTACAGGAAAACCTACAATGCACCATAATGGAGAAGGAAATCTCTGCAAACTCTTTTAGAGGATTCTTCTCAGTCATTCCAAATGGGGAGGGGAGGAGGCAAGGTTTTCCTTCCTGTAAGGTGACACAACAAATTCCTGTGGATATCAGCTACAGACCGACATCAGAGTGATCCCAGACAATCAACTGCGGACCAAACCATTCAGCCTTAGAGGTATCTAGCAAACTTTTGCATGAAAGATAATTCCTGGGGAGAAGCCTTAGAAATAATCAAACACATAATCCTATTATGAAAGAAGTCCCTTGTAATCTTTTAAGGTTAAATGACATAAAGGCCCTCACAGAAAACAAAACAAATAATCTGGAAATTGTTTCTGGCCTGCACACACAACAAGCTGCTGTCTAGCTGCTAATATTGGTGGCACGAGATGGGGAAGAAAAATATTCCTATGAAAAGAACACCTATAGGATTGCAGGCAGAAATTTTAGCAAAAGAACGGAACTCTTGTAGATCTGCTATGCACAAAAAGAAAATTTGTTCTCTGGATTACAGACTAGGAGAGGTGTATGGATTGCTAAAACCTGTTAGAGTTTCAGGTACATACGATGCTCTGAACTGAAAATACTCCACAGTTTATTTGCTCGACATGAACAGTACTCATGCTATTCCTAACCAACCATGGTTTGGTGTGTCTCAAGAAGGGTGAAACTGCATATCTTTGAATGAAATAATGAAATGAAAGTGAAATAAAATGAAATAAATGAATACTTCTGGAATAAAATGAAAGATGCTGCAATGTGAGTGACAGTTCAAAAAGAAAGAGAAAACCTAAAAATGCTTACTTGAAAGGGTGGACATGAGAAATGTGCAAACGCTGTGTGAAACAAGTGAAATGGAATGTATTCTTCTGAAAGAAAAGGCTATCTGCAATGTGAAGACTTGTCCATTCATAACATGCAGCACTGGACGGTGATAAACCCAGTGTTATTTACAAAAACAGTATCATTGTTGCCTTACTGCTTCATCTGGTTCTTTCCATTTGTTGATTCCTGTAGACTGCAAGGCATGTGCGGCTAGGGTCATAATTTTCTTCTGTTTGTCACAATGTAGAGCTGAGGGATTCTGGCACTGTAGCAGGGCTCTTAAGAGCCCTGGCAAACAGCAACAGCACCAAACAATAACAAAATACTGCATATGGCAGAAATACTGTTGTTGGATGACTATATGTTTAATTGAGAAGACAGTAAATATTTTTCTTAACTTTTATTTATTTTTTAATTAATTTTAATGAAATGAATGGTATTACCAACACGAGTAAATTAAAAGAGCTGCACAGAAAGGATTTATGGCCACCTTCACATCACAGACATGAAGTTCAGGAGTTCCTTGAATTATTTTGAGGGAAACAGGTAAATGGAAATTGTGTTTATTGTAATTAATGAAATGATAACTGGAATCAGTGCAGGTACTCTTTAATGAATGGTAAAGGAACTGAAGACACAAAGGGGTAATACACACTCAAAGGGTGAACACGGGAAGGAAGAATTGTCTAAAGTAAGCAAATGGTTGACAGAAAGTAAATTATATTAAGTAATGAAACAGACAGATAGATGATGAAGAAAGAAAAAAAAAAAAGAGAGAGAGGAGTTTTGAAGGAAGAACAATCAGAAAGTAAAGCCTGTTAGGCAGTTAACAGAATCAATCTTTGAAAACATTTAAGATGTCTGTCTTTCAAAAGAAGACACTGAAATTAAATAAATTGAGCATGGAGTACTTGGCAATCAATTAAAAAAAAAACAGCATAACTAAAGTAATACTAGAGGTTATTTGAAAAAGGAAAAACAGTCAAAGACATTTGCAAAGAAAGAAGTGGGAAACACAAAAAAGATTCAAACCATTGTTGCTGTAGCTTAGTATTAGAAAGAAAAGAAGCAGACTGATCATGTTTTACAGCATTGTAATCTGAAAAAAACATGTTCAGCAACTAAGTGTAAAAAATGTACAGACCACAAACTATAGGTGATAGATGAAGCACACAAAACAAATGTGGGCTGTGTTACACAAAGAACTATTTTTCAAGCTACAAAACCATATTTGATTTGGTGGCACACTTACATTAAAATGTAGTATTCAAACACTGTCTTTGAAAGAATGTATCTGAGATTTGAAAATGTAGTATTCAAACACCCTCTTTGAAAGAATATATCTGAGATTTGATCAAGCATTTCTGTGGAGGATATTAACTTAATATATAAGAGGATGGTAAGAACAGAGTTGATATCCTGCATCAGACTGACGGTCCATGTAACTGAGAACTCTCTGACTGTCCATCAAAGCCACTCAGTTCAAGAATAATAGGACTAAAGCAAGTACTGAGTAATACTTTCTCTATATGTATGCAGTATGGATTCATTTGCTGGCATAACGATGCTTCTGTTTTATTCTCCATTTCTTTCCTGATTGTGTTTCTATTTTGCTTGCTTGTGTTATTTATTTAATTTTAATTTTATTATGTGCCACAGACAATCACTGGGTAGACATTTTTCAGAGAATTTAACTTGGTGGTTCTCTTTTCTGACCAGTAATAGCTAACTCAAAGGCCAGCTGTTTTTCTCCTGAATACCCTTAGGAAGAATTTGGTGATGTACAGTCCTACAGGAAGGCCTATTATTTACCCAAGTAGCTTTGTGAAGATTCTTGGAGAATACTCACAGCTGTTTTTGTTTGTTTGTTTGTTTGTTTGTTTTGTTTTGTTTTGTTTGTTTGTTTGTTTTTGGAGAAGGAAGCCTTGTTAAAAGTGTTTTTGTGACAAAGACTGCCAAAAAGTAGGAAGGAAGGAATCCAGCCAGCCTTACTGTATGGAAGGTACACTGTATGTGGCGCAATGCTGACGGTATGGTGAAGTACTCCAGAATGAATAATTCTAGTCTTTTGCTGATTCCCACCATGACGCATCGGAAGAAGCATATAGAGTCTGTGAAGTGGCCCTGTGGTGTACCATGTAGTGCCTATTCTTGATTGCTTGATGAAACAGCTGGGGAGGACATACTTCAAAGAGTTTTGCTCCCCTCCCATGAATTTTCCAGCTGAAGAGGTCAACTGAACCTTTAGAATAGGCAATCATAGACACAGAAATGTGCTTATTAATACAAAGAAAAATAGAAATCTTACACCAAAGTGATTTCTACATTTTTACAGGGACAAATTGCTCTCAGTATTTCCGAGGCACAACCTTGTTGACCAGTTTAACATTACCCAAGGGCCAAACTGGCTTGAGGCTGAGGTGGTCCTTTATTTGAATAACACGATTGTTTGGAGAGGCAGCTGTAGGGCAGTCTTAAAGCAGAGGTTATTAATCTAGCTATGTTACATTTAGGGCTAATAAAACTGTAGTATTTCAGTGTGATGAGTTACGGAAGAAGACAGAAGATCCTGGGTGAAGTAATAAAGGATAGATGATGAAGGCAAACATTACACTTAGTAGGTACTACTGAGATGACACACGGTAGCTAATGATTAGTGTACTGCAAGAGAAACTGGAACAGCTACAGTCAGTAAAAAGGAAAAGTTAAGAAGTAGAAAAGAAGTGTGCTAGATATAAATATGAAGCAACAAATACAGAAGATGATGAGATTGAGCATAAACAATTGTAATGCAATCAGAAATGAAAGATATTTAAGAAGTAAGTGCCCAACTAAACAAAATGCATCCTTACATAAGGAATAAAGATTAGTTAAAAACAGAGTCCAGAATATGATTTACTGACAGAAAGAAGTATACATAGCTAGTCTTATCAAAAGACTTACTTAACTGTGGAGTCCCAAAAGACTTTAGGGACAGACAG
This sequence comes from Anseranas semipalmata, assembly GCA_013399115.1. Lineage (NCBI taxonomy): Eukaryota > Metazoa > Chordata > Aves > Anseriformes > Anseranatidae > Anseranas > Anseranas semipalmata. The sequence continues at coordinate 419,443 of VXAA01001428.1, forward strand.
CAAAACCACTCATTTCCCAAGGGAAGAACATGAAATAGTGAAGAAAAATAAGAACTTGCCAACAAAGATGATCAGGAAATTAGAATGTCTGAAGCCTGTGAAAATGTCAGGACATACAGATCCATTCCAGATCTCCCAAGTAAGTGGCAGGAAAGATAAGGAATGTTTTAGCAGATATAAAATAGGCAAAACCATTCTGAAGGCGACAGGGAATGAAGCACTGGCTTTATTTAATATTTTAGAAGATATACAGTGAAGATTAAGATGACAACCAACATCTGAAACTAAATCAGCAGACCGTACATCTGGAAGGCTGCACTGACCAAGATAAATAGCACTGTGGGTGTTCATGAGTCTCAGGGATATAACAACAAGTTACTGTTAGGTATTGGCAAATCCTCCATTTATGCCTCAGTTTCTCCATTTGGAAAGTTGAGATATTGACATTTATTACAATGAATTCTAATTGCAGCTAATAAATTATTTCCAACTTTTATGTTCTTTCTTAGGAAGAGAGGAAATCTCCCTTTAATAAGAGCTGGTCTGTCATAATTTCACACACTTTGGAGAATCCTAGCCTAACTTTCTGAAGAGCTTTGTGATCCTCTTATATGATTTTGACAGAACTTCAGTAGCTACAATCAACATCTTTTCCATATGAAATTAGGAAGTTTCAAATACTCTGGAGTTCAGTTCCATTTAGTGTTATAGTCTTATCCAGTCTAGTTGTTTTCCAGTGATTTAATACACCAGAGAAAGACTCCTCACTTTCTCAGTACTGGATGGTTGTTGCCTTATTCTATAACATTCAGCCAAACAGGATTTACAAAACAGAGAACACTTAGAATTAATATTGGCGTTGAGGGTTTCTGGAGAGACATTATCATTTCTGCTAACAAGTTGAGGGTTTACTTCCATTTATAAAAGCAATGTGTGTATTGTGAAAATAACAAGCACAGCACTACTGCAGTGGCTTCACATTAAATATTTGCACAGGAACAGCTTTCAAAATAGCACAGCAATAAGGAATGTAGTAAATTAACTGAAATGCTTCCCCAAAACAACAGGCAGTACTGTATATGAACCTGAATAGTTCAGAATACAGTAATATTTTGTAATTCAAAAGATAGAAAAATAGGAAATGTGCGTTTTGGGGAGAACTCAGCTATTTGTTTCATTAGCTTTAGTAGGTTTGGGATAGGACAACACAAAAATCTCATTGTAAAAGTAATTACATGCTAATGAAAAAATAAAATTGATTAATAGAAATACGAAAGACTTTGAGTGACAGTAATTCTGTCTCACAAAAGAGGTCCTTTACAGACTGTTGAGAATTGTCTGCTTCTATCTGTGCAGAGAATTTGGTCAGATTTCAGCTTCAGAGACATTCTTCCCATCACAAAGTCTATATTTAAGCACAGATTCCCAAGCTGATGGTTTGCTTGAGAGAAAAATGTAACTCCAGCTGAAGTTATTTGAAAGGTTCTCATTGACTTCAAATGGGAGTTGGAGCAGGCTCCATGTAAGAAGGTAGCCTGTAATCTCTCTAGCAGACTAACTCATCTTTGCTGCTTTTTAAATTACGTTTCCTAGTACTGCCAGATGAAACAGTTTCAGTTGGAAAAACATGATATCAGAGCAAGAGATTTCTAAGCTGCATGGGATAGAACAGGGCAACCTGCTTTAACTAGCCAATGCTGAGCAACGTGTAGTAAAAAGAGACAAAAGTGGATGAACAAAGTAGAATAGGATCAATGCAAAATAAAGTTATCTTCAGTTCATTTCTTGCTGCAGTACAAAGTAGCACTTCGACAGACTTTAATGAAAGTTGATTTCTATCACTCCAGGTGGGGAATTTCACTATGGTCAAACAGTAAGGATCATTTCACTGGTGAGGTAAGACAAACTATTTCCTTTCTGTTCCTTACCCCTTAGTTCTTGTGTATAATGCTATCCTCTCCCTACATATATTGTTAGGCTCTTTCCTGGAATAGAAAATGTCTGGATTTGTTGGCCTTCAAAACAATGGAGAACATTTCCAGACATTAGGAAATGCATATATTCAACACATTTAGTAGTTGAAATGACCTCAATATGGTTATCTGTTGTGCAATAACACTGCAAAAATATTGATGCAAACAGCAACACAAAGTTATAGAGAAAAAAAACAAACAAAAAAATGGTCATAGATCCTTGACTGGTATACTTTGACTCAGCATACTACTGTTTGCAGGATCCAGCCTCTGCAGTGGCTATCAAGCTCAGTAATTTTTGGTTTGGAGATTTTCCCACTCACCACAGGAGGCAACACTAATGTTAATTAATATCTGTCAAGCTTCTGTTTCATACAGTGCTGTTCCTAAGAATGACTGAGGTGGAGGAGTAAGATAATCATTCACAGAATTGCTGTACTTTTCCAGAATGAATTCACAGATAGTATTTTCATTCACATTTTTGTTGGAATAGACAAAAGGAGTCAGGAGGTTTCCTAGTGAAGGAGATGTGTCATTTCTTCCTTATAAGCTTTACAAATTGTTATGTATTCGTAGATTAAGAAACAGCCAATTTTAGGAGCAATTTTACTGTTTATTTATTTACATTGGTATGAAGTTTAGTTATCTTGGTTTCTGCCTCTGAAAAATGAGAGCATTTAATCCATAATACCATAACATGTAATAAGATGCTGTGCTGCAGCTATGTTATGTATTATTCAGTTTTGATAATGCTGGAGATTAAGGGTGTGTGTGGGGACAATGGAAGGAGGAGAGAAGATTAAGTGAAAACCAGCTGGAATCAGTTTCAAAACAAGGAGGTAGTTCTGCACACAGTAGGTATCTGACCATTGCAACTCCCCACCAGAGGATGTTGTAGATTGTAAAATCTGCATAGGTTCAAGAGGAAACTGTAAAATTTAATGGAAGAGAAATTTGCTGAGGATTACGAGAAGTATAGAAACCATTTGTAGCTCATGAAGAACTGAAAATATTTGAAGGCTGGCAGATTTTAGGGTGAGACAATGTATATACTTGCCCTGTTCTTACTCCTACTAAGGCATCTGTCTGTGATCCCTACTTGGTACCAGGCATTGGGCTGACTTTTTTTTTTCTTCTGAATGGCCTTCTAATGTTCTTATTTTTGCATATAGTAAATAATTTTCATTTACCATATATTACTTGTATAATGTAAATATATAAAAGATTCCTTACTTGAAAAAGAAATATATACCACAAATACACATAGTCCCTGATAGTCTTCTGATTTAATACTCCACGATAGAATAGTGATCTCATTGTATCACTGTCTGTCTTCCCATTAGCCATGGTTTAATTAGCAGGAAAGCTTAGACTGAAGGTGTTTACAAACAAGATTTTCATATAGGAAATAGAATGCTTAGGTTTGTTGTGGCTTTATTTGCCCAGAGAAGGTTATCACAGTTTTCTGAACACCAGGTGTCTTTATTGGGGCATTTTAAATAGAAGCATTAGAGAATTTTGGTGACACGATTTATGTTTTTCTAAAAGAAACCATTTCTCCACCGTAAAATGAAATCCACATGGACAAACCCCGTGTGTCTTATAGTGAAAATCAGTGCAGACAGAAGGGTCCACCCATGCAGACTAAATTGCAGGACTGTATTCTAAATCTGTAACCCCCACCTCCATCTATAGCACACTGAATGTTTTCCAAACACAAAACATGTGGTCAGTGATACATCATTTTGGATGCCCTTCTGATAGCATCCCATAACCCCTTCAGCAATTTCTCTGCCTTGATATGATAAACAGTGCCATGCATTATGGGGTGAGAACTCTTTGATTTATGAGCATTTCAAAGCAGCAATGTGTATTTGAGCAATGTGTACTTGTTCATTTGGTATAAGCAAGAAGAGATTCTAGAAAACCTCGTTTGTCTTTAGCTTTATTTTTTTTTTCTGAAACATAACAAATTGGATTTTTATTATTTAAAATTTAGAAAAAAAAACAGATTTTTTTTTTTTTTCCCTGAAGCCTCGTCCAAACTCCTTTATATCAATGGAAACCTTAATTTGATTTTGGTTGGTCTTAGATCAGTCTTCTAGTCATCACAAAGACATCACATTAGCACAAAACTTTATATTTTACTCTGAACATTAAAATTATTTTGATCTCTTGGAAATATATTCTATTTTAATGCTTATTCTGCATTGTGCATGTTTAAATGAATTCCTTTTATTCTCTTTTCAATTATTCATTGTAACGTCTACTAGGGCTCTGCTGCTTCATGACCCTAATTCCTCTGTTTCTGATTTATTCTCATTTTACAAATAGTTATTCTTTCTTTCTTTCTTTTTTTTTTTAACCTTGTAATACCCTGCTCAAGTGTAGAAACATTTGTAGAAGACTGAAGTTATTTCACTGTAGTATTTTTGCATGAAGAATTATGTGGCAGTAAAGTAAATGGTGAGTGGAAGGAGGTCATGTCTTTACTCTTTTCCTCTTTAAAGCAGGATCCAGTGGGTGTGATTAGCAGCCACTTTTAGTTCAGCATCTGCATTTAATCAGAAGTTATTTCCCCATTTCCTAGACTGCTTAGTGTAACACTTCACCACTTCATCTTTCTTCCCTGCCAAACAGGCAATAAAAGTAGGATTTCTAACTTTCTCCTCTTTTGTTGGCCAGCCTTGATAAAGCTTAAACATCTGACTTTCTGTAAAGAAGTGATAACATAAGTAAAATAAATGACTAGACAAACCTTTTCAAGGGCCTTCTGAGGTTTTTGTGCAACATTTCTACCTGTTCAGGAGTGATTCAGCAACACAGAACAGGATGAAAATCTTTATATGATTACCTATGTTTAAATTTAAGTTCAAGTGTTAATTTCAGCTGGCTGTAATTAGAGGTGCGAAAGAGCAGTGGTTTTCTGGTTTGTGGCACATCAGTGACATTTTGCCATATATCAGGACTCATAAGTTGGCATGAAGGAATCCATAGCGCTGAATCTTCCCCCACACCACATCCCCACCTCCACAACCCCCTCCCCCCAAAAAAAGAAAAAGAAAAAAGAAAAACAGAGCTTCATTCATTCTTCCATGTAAACAGTTCATCAAAAGCAATTCATATATTCAAGGCAAACCACATCAAGAAACAATGATTTAATTATATAAAGCTGAAAGAATTTTTTTTTTTTTTTTTGTAAGAAAAGAAACCTCCCTTTTCCTGTGTGAGGTTTATAGCTACAAAAACATTGGCATTCTCATTCAATTGTAGGTAATTCTTTACAAGGTGGAAATGACATTTTGTTGACATATATATACTTTTTGCAACGAACCATCAGACATGAGATAGGTTATATGAAAAGCAAATATCGAAAAATATCTTTTAAAATGATCTCTTTCATGAAAATCTTCCAGCAAGTTTAATTAGTATTAGGCAAAGAATTCTATTACGTTTCCTTGAGCTATTCTCACATAAGATTCATAATTATATTCTGTTACCCTTGTTTTGCTTCCCATGTCTTTGTTTGCCATCATGCTGAAATGAAATGCAGAGATTTCTATGCTATATATAATAAATATAAAATATCCTCACCACAAGGATCAATTTGGATAGGCCCATCTGGCTATGTCCAGAAGATGCAGCTATGGAATAATCAGTAAGAAATCTCAGCAATTCTTACTTCCTGTAGGTGAGAGATTCACCTACAGGTGAATTGTGTGACCCTGTGCAGATTGGTACCAGACTGAAACTAATTGCCTGGTCATTTCCAGATCGTGGGAACTGGGGAAAATTCCAAGAAATTATTAAAATATGGAAGAAGTTATTTAACAGGTTTACAAGCTGAAAGTTCAGAATTCTGTATCAAATGTTTTTAATAGATCTGTTGCAGAAGTTTTCTCTGTCCATTAAAGTGAAGGATTTTTCAAGTGCTCTGTGCGGGTGCTAAAATCTGTCTCGATAGAAGGTGATTCCTTTCATCTAAGAACAGAATTGCCTCAGAACTTAACTCCTTTTGGAATCCTAGCCTTGAAACACAATGGTGACATGAAGTAAAATAAAAACTAAAACAGAGAAAAAATATGTTAAATAGAAATATTTTTCACTATGCAATATATTGCACAAGTACAGACAGCAAGGCAGCTAGTACATCTTACAAGTCTAGAACAGAATTGGTTGACACTCAGTTCCCCAATTTTTGTTTCCCTCTAAAGAGTTTAAAGAGAGAAAAAGAACCGTAGTTCATGGGTTGTGAAATACAAATTTTAAGTCTTTCTCTTTAATGAGATTGTGTTACACATTACTCAGATTTTCCCATCATTGAACTTCCAGGCACAGCTGAATGTTGCCATTTATGTCATTAAGGAATGTCTGGGGGCTGTTTTTTAAGGGTGGGAGGAGGCAGCTATCCGTGGTGGTTTCTTTTTTATATATGTATATGCTTTTCTTGTCTGTTTGTACATCCATTGAATCATATAAATGGTTCAAATTAAAGTTATTCTGCTACCTTGTGGTTGTAGCTTGAAATACCATCTCATCAGTGGTTTAATTTGTAAAATTCTCCATTATATAGTTATTTATTCCACTTAGAACTTGTGAAGTTGCATCCAGAACACTGTGTTCAGTTTCAGACCCCTTCCCAGTAGAAGGGAGAACTCTCTAAGTAACAGAGATGATGAATTCCCCTTTCTTCCTCACCCTTCTTCCGTCTCACCTTTAAAGCATTGAAGAACATGGAGGGGAAATCTGCACTTCTGCTGTTCTTGTGCCTGACCATATGGTGTACATTGTTGACAGCAGTCCACAGATGATGGAGGGTGTCACACAGAAACCAGGAGAACTGAAAAATTTGGAATCCTTAATGTTTAGATGACTCAGAAACTGTATGTCTTCAGGATCAGAATATCATGTGCCTCAATATTACCAAGATCACACCTTGAATACCCCCGCCTTTTTTTTTTTTTTTATCTCTTCCTACATTTCTGTAGGATCTTTTCCAAACATTCTGTGGTTCTGTGATTCTGTGGTATGTCTTTTGAGTGTTTTTGGATATTCCTTGAAATGAAAGAGGCACTTCATTCAGAGAAATCATCTGTTATTAGGTACTTGCAGTGACTGTGGTTTTCCGTAGTGTCATACATCGCTTGTCAGTGGTAAGAAATGCACAGTGTAAAGCATTTGTCCAGTCTATGTGTCTAATTGGCCCATAGTTCTCTTCTAGACATTTCTAGAAAGATCTTCCTGTGGACATTTAGATGGAAGAAAGATGTGACTTTGGAAAGCTGAACTCTTCTGTTAGCCTGTTTTCTGTTTTCCTGAGGTCCCAGGCACAAATTTGTCTAGTAGTACAAAGATACTGTATAGCCCATTTTAACTGATTTTTTTTTTTTTTTCCTATCTTCACAGAATCACAGAATCCTTTAGGTTGGAAGAGACCTTCAAGATCACCTAGTCCAACCTGAGACCTAACACTAACAATCCCTCCACTAGACCATGTTGCTAAGCTCTGCATCCAAACATCTTTTAAATACATCCAGGAACGGTGACTTGACCACTTCCCTGGGCAGCCTGTTCCAATGCCTAACAACCCTTTCAGTAAAGAAATTTTTCCTAATGTTAAAATTAGTATAAATGGCTTATCATAAGAATTACTCTGATGAGAATTTGAGCCACTGGGTCTTTCCAATTACCCAATTTTGAACAAATAATGCAAATATTATTTAAATTCCTAATTGTTCAGAATTCCCAATTTGTGATGTCTCATTGTAGATATGCTGACGTTAAAGTATCATCTACTTAATACTTAAATAGCTTAGAAATATTGAGGTAGTCTCTATCCTTAGTCTAACCCAAATAATAATTGTAGGGTAATCTGATTCTTTTGTACGTATTCTGAGAAGTAATTCATATAGATTTTTTTGCTAGTCCACCTTCAGATGACCTCAGAAGAGCTATTTGCATTGAAACCAGCTTTTTGTCCCATTATTTCTAGCTGTATGTAGCAGAAACAGTTTGAATAACTCAATTAGCTTTTAAAATGGTATAAAATAGTGACAGAATATCTTCTTAATAGAATTAACTTTCAGGTCATATTCTAGAGTAACAATTTATTCGTGTTAATATTGACAATAGCCATAAATAAGTATAATGAATTATTAAGCTTCATCATATGCCAACTATGCAGAGAAGCCGTTCCTTCATAAACTCCAAACTGTGTTAAACTGAATCAGATTTGCCGGATGAACTGTCTTCATCTTGTATTTTTTATAAAAATACATTAACTAAACTTCTCAACAGTTTTGTCCTGAAAATGTTTTTATTATATTAACAGATATCAAGTGTCATGCTGGATAAAGAGAAAGCTTTAGAAGTTCTTGGTTTAACATAAGAGAAGAAAAAAGCATTTATTTATGAGTTAGCAATTCAAAATACTATTGGAGCGCAAAATATTAATTTGAGTACTATTTGTACTTTAAGACTTGAATAACTTTTTGCTTTTGAAACAGAAGGACAAAGTCCCACTCTGTGTAGATAGAAGCACATCTAGAAGCAAGTACAGATCAACCTCAGCCACTGAGAAATCAAGGAAACACTATGCAGCTGAAGTTGTTTTGGGAAGTGGCTGCATCTGGGGAAGCTGTCAACAGAAGTAGTGTATGGCATGGTCAGGTTATGTTTCAGGAAGAGCAGTTCTATCACACACATTATACATGGTTCCCTCCTTGATGCCACTTGCCTTGCTACAGACTGGGCTCTGCGTTCTTCACTTTCCACTGCTGTGACTCTTCTGTGCTCTCTTAGGTTGAGAGCTGTTGCCTACTGGGCCAGGGTGCTACTCAGTCCTCTTTTCACTGCCTTATACTTCAGCCATCACTGTAGTACTCCAATATGTCCAGGTATGATCTTATAGCCCTTATGTTCTTATAGCCCTTTGTGGAGACCTGCATGAGAATGTGGAATCTACTTTGGGTTTATGTTGTGTCATAACCTATGAACAGCATTCTTTACAGGAGCTAGAAAAGGACCTGCTAACCTGCTCTGAAGTAGCCTATGTATTTTTTTTTTTTTCTGTTGAATGAAATTTCATGATATAAAAAATCATTCCTTATGTAGGAAATTCCGTTTGACCTTGAACAAAGTATTGCATGCAGGATTTTGCAGTGGTATAGCAGTGCAGGTAGTAAATTTATTGAATTCCTATTTGGGGAGACCTGAAATACCTTCTATTTTTACAAATATTTTCATATTTTAATGGGTTTGTGATGTAAAAAAAAGTTTAAAAAATTTGAAGATCCCAGTAACAGTTATATATTATATATATATTTTTTTCTAAATTAATTCAGCAACTCAGTATGGGACTGTTTCACAGTTATTTGACAACATTGCCTGGAAATGTACATCTTAGTTGCATGTGTCACTGTTTCGCATGGCAGTTTTAGTAGAAAGAAAAGAATTTTCAATTTTATGGAAAGAGGTCATTAATGACATTTAATGGAAAAATCCACCTTAAGTATGGAAATTCAAAGACCTTACGTGAATGACAAATAAAAGAGTTCAGAATTTTGTTTCCCCAAGGAAAGTGAGGACGTATCAATGAGTACTGAAAAATACCAAGAACCATGACGATGACATTTTGTGAAGACTTACACTTATTTTCCTGAGAATCAAGGCTGTAAGAAATATTTCAGAATTTATTAGTCATGCAGAAAAAAGGAAGGGGAGGAGTAAATTGTTCTGATAAGAAAGATGACTATAATAAATCTCTAACTATAGTAACATGAACAAGGCTGTAAGGAGAGTTGGGAAAAATACATGGACAAATGTTTTTAATTTTCCTGTTTTACAGCTTTTTATATATGCAAAGCTAAATTCGGCCTTGAGTAAATTGAGCATACTCTGGACAATCTTTGAGTAAATTGTGGTAAGTCAGCAGGAAAGTTATATTATAAAATAGAAGGAAAAAAAAACTTCCATTCCAATCACAACTAAGACTTTTAGGTATGGAATGAGAACATTGAGGGACAAGAGCCCTTGCAGAGGGATTTAGATACATTGGAGCCCTGAGCAATCATCAACGACATGAAGTCCAACACAGGAGAATGCCGGGTGCTGCACCTGGGAAGGAGCAGTGCTGGACACGGGCACAGCCTGGGGGACGAGTGGCTGGGGAGCAGCTCAGCAGGAAGGGCCCTGGGGTGCTGGTGACAGCAGGCTCAGCATGAGCCAGCAGCGTGCCCTGGCAGCCAAGGGGGCAAACTGCATTGTGGGGTGCATTGAGCACAGCATGGCCAGCCGGACAAAAGAGGTGATTCTCCCAGGGTATTTAGTGCTGTGCGGCCTCACCTTGAGTGCTGGGTGCAGCTCTGGGCTGCACAATACAAACAGGATGTTAAGGTGCTTGGGAGCGTCCAGAGGAGGGCAACAAAGCTGGTAACAGGGCTGGAAGGCATGTCCTGTGAGGAGAGCCTGAGGACACTTGGGTTGTCCAGTCTGGAGAAAAGGAGGCTCAGAGGCGGCCTCACTGCTCTCTGCAACTTCCTGAGGAGGGGACGTGGGGAGGGAGGGGCTGGTCTCTGCTCCCTGGTCACCAATGACAGAACACATGGGAACAGCACAAAGCTGCACTAGGGGAGGTTCAGGCTGGATGTTATGAACAATGTCTTTACTGGGAGGGTAGTCAGACACTGGAACGGGCTTCCTAGTGAGGTGGTTGATGCCCCATGCCTGTCAGCGTTCAAGGGGCATTTGGATAATGCCCTCACCAATATGCTTTACCTTTTGGTTAGCCCTGAAGTGGACTGGCAGCGTACTGTACAGGCAGTAGCCCTGGCAGTTGGCCTTGATGATCTTTGAAGGTCCCTTCCAACTGAACTATTATAATTCTAAAAATTCTAATTCTATCATGTAAAACAGATGCCAAATAGTTGTATGTTTTTATGGGCAAACATTTAACACCATATTTGTATAAGAATATCAATTTGTATACATTTTCTTATATTCTTTATACTAAGGAAATCTTCAGTTGCCGTATGAACTTGTTTCAGCCTATTCTATTTGCCAAACACAGAGTATAGACTTTACATCACTGGAAACTCATATAAGATTTGCCTCACTGCTTACTTTTAGTGGCAAGTTATTTTTGCAATATAGAAAACAAACCTTCTTAGAGGGGAGGGGCATGTACATTATTTAGTACAAAATGAGCAGGTGCTTTTTACAGCCATTAATAAAATTAAATAGAAAGTTTTTCTCAATAAGTACATCATGTACAAGTACCTTTGACAAAGAAAGGTATTTATTATCAGTAATATTGAAAGTTGCCAAAACTCTACAACTAAAAATCAAACTTACTTCGCTCGTAATGGTACAGGGTACAGGGTATCAGTAACACTCAGACCAGAATAATAACACAGTAAAATCATGAATCCGAAATTCAGTTTTTCAAAATTCTCAAAAGAAATGTCTTCCTGAAGAAATGGCTGTTAGGTAGCTTCGATTTTGCAGTGGTTTTACTCTGCTGGGCTGCAACTCCACCACAACACGCCCCCCCCCCGCCCCCCCTCCCGAGGAAAAGGGGGAGAAAATATGATGGAAAG